>CM019823.1:22687917-22984691 GCA_009763385.1 Coix lacryma-jobi var. lacryma-jobi | reverse complement strand
GGGGATGGATGCGCGCTTGACGCGCGCGGCTCTTCGATGGCAGGGCTGACCGCTCCTCTGTGCAGGGGGTACACTGGAGGTCCCACCGACAAAAGGGGCACGCGGGACGCAGCCGCGGAGGGGCGCCGATCCCTGCCTCGTCGGGGGCCCGAGGTCCGTCGAGCTCCGCGCCGGACGCGCCTCCAATCGCAAGGAAGCCCCGGACCCGGAGCGCCTCCGCCACTGCGCCAGTGGAGGCCGCCCCCGCGTCAGCCCAGACGGGGGGTCTCGAGAGGGGGCGGGCCTCGAGAGGCGGCCGACAGGTCGAGAAGGGTTCGGGGCCCGACCCCCGCGAGCCGCCAAGGGCGCCGTCGAGCCCGCGGAGGAGTGGGCGCCAAGAAGGGGCGTCGAGCCCGCGCCATCATGAGCGTCGGGGAGGGAGCCCCCGAGCATCTCGTGACCAGGGGCGCGAGCGTCCCCGGAGTTCATCGCCGCACCGCCACCGGGACGCGGAGGCGGACGCGGGAGGGCGCGACCACCAGCGCGGGCGCCGGAGCAGGTCCCGGAGCCCGCGTCGGAGCGAGCGCCATGATATCAGCACGAGGGTGGTGCGGTCGCCCCCCGATGTGGGGCGGAAGGAGGGCTCTCCCTCGAGGTCGAGCCATGGGGGCGTCGGGAGCCCTCCCCCCATCCCAGCCCTGCGGAGACGGCCCAGGCACAGGGCTCGAGCCATGGGGCGGGCTCGAAGCCCCCGAGTGGGTCCGGCGATTCCGGGAAGAAGCCCAGCCGCCGCTTTGGGTGAGTAGTATTCTTGGACCTCGTCGGTAGTGAGGCTTTACCTTTTTACTTTTTGATGACATATGCTATCTCTGTTTTCTCAGGGGGAAGCGCTCCTATCAGGAGGTGGACCTCGCCTCGTCCAAGAGGGCCAAGTCCTCGGGCCCCGTCGAGGCACAGGCATCTCGAGGTATGGCTCCTTCCTCCGCTAGAGAGGCCGCTTGGCTGGAGAAGGCTCGAGCTGCCATGGCTCGAGGGGGCCGACTGGTCGTCGCGAATTTTGGTGAGGCCGTCGCCATCGACCACAGGGGTCGAGGCATCCTTCTGATTCTGACATCGCTGTTATCTCATACTGCAGGGGCCTCCGCTCACGGCATCGAGCCAGCCTCCACCGCGTCGACTGAGGCGCTGCATCTTCCCCCTCCTCCTCCGGCGACGGCGCCAACTGGGAGCGACACCCTTCCCCCTACCACGACGTCTGTTTCGGGGGAAGTGCCCGGGGCGAGCACGGCCCCGCCGGTGTCCGGGGCTGAGGAGACCGCGCCCCTCGAGGCCCCGAGCAACGCGAGCCGGGCTGCGGAGGAGGGAAAGGGGGGAGGGGTGTCGGCGGAGAAGGAGCCGACGGTGGAGGACCTTCTGAATGAGCTGGAGCGGGGGCCGCCCTCGCCGCGGGCTCGATGACGGTGGAGGCGTCATTCGAGCCTTCGCTCCCCGCGAGGCAGTGGCGCCGCCTCGGGAGGCGGCGGAGCAACAGGAGGCGCCAGCGGAGGGACGGAGGGAGTCGGGTCAGCTCGAGGCGGAGGAGGATCTGCCCGACATCGAGCTCGACCGGCCGATATGGCCGTTTCCCGTCCCACTGAGCCCGCCTCTCGCCGTGGTCCCCATCGAGCAGGCCCAGCGGGGGGCCCCGCGTGAGGTGCGGTCCATCTTCGGGAGGTGGCCGCGCTCATGGCGGAGGCGGAGCGGTCCTGCTCTGAGGAGGCGGACCGGTCCGCTCAGGTGTCTGATGCCCTCAAGCGGGCCGAGGCGGAGCTTCGAGATCTCCGCGCGGAGCTGAGCCGGAACGCCCAGATGGCGAGCCGGCTTAACGAGGCGGAGGCGAAGGTCCGGGTGGCTCGAGGCGAGGTCGCCCGATCCAGGGAGGCCGCCGCTGCTCTCGAAGCGTCGAGGAAGGAGGCCGCGGACGCCCGAAGCGAGGCCACCTCCGCCCGTGCTGAAGCCGAGGCGGCGAAGCAGGAGGCTGCTGACGCCCGTGGCGAGGCCGCCGCCGCCCGAACCGCAGCGGAGGCGGCGAGGAAAGAGGCTGAAGACGCCGTGAGTGGCGCCGACACCGCCCGAGCTGCCGAGGGGGCGGCGCGGCAGGAGGTGATCCGTAAGGATCTGGCCCTGGTGGAGGCGGGCCGGCTGATCGAGGACCTTAGGTCCGAGAAGCTCCTCACGCTGGCCGAGAAGCGCAGGCTGGAGCAGCGTGCTGAGGGCCTGACCAGCGACCTCGCCGTACTGGGGCAACACTGCGACGGTGAGGCTTATACCTTGTTTTTGTTTGGGTTTCGAAGTTTTTGTTGTGCCGTCGTCTCACTCTTCCTTGTTTATTGCGCAGGGGTCGAGAAGACGGTCGAGGAGCTCCGTGAGACGAACCAGGCTCTCTTGGACCAACTCCAAGACGAGACGATGGTGGCGGAGCGGGCTCGCACCTCCCTCGACCGGCTCGTCCCTATGTGGGGTGCTCCTGCGGTAGCTGCGGCAGAAGGCGCGATGGCTCGAGGCGACGCCTTGGTCGACGCCTTATGCTTCTTCGACGCAGCCGCTCGGGACCGCGTCCGGCAGGCTCTCCATCATGGTGTCAAGCAGACACTCGCGGTTGTTCGTTCCGGTTTCCGCTTCCCGGTCCATGTTGTCGCAAATGGCTTCATCGAGATCGAGGGGAAGGATGAGGAATGGAACAACCGCCGAGTTGACAAAATTTTGGAGAAGATGGAGAGGCCGGGGGCGTCGCTTGCGAAGATCTTCGAGGAGGACGTGATGCCTCCTGACGCCAGCAGCGGCGTCGGGAGCCCTCCTCCCTCGAGCTCGGGCGTCGAGGTCGAGCCTGCCCCCGCGGACCTTGGGGAGGAGTACCGCACCGACGAGGATTGAGGCCTGCGTGCCAAATTTGGGCGTCGAGGCCCTTGTAAGAATTTTGTGAGATAAATGAGGATAGGTCGAGATCCGAATGTATATGAGTTTTGTTTATGGAAGAGTTGTTTTCTTTTCAAATGCGTTTGACCACTTCTCTTTGTCGCAAGCTCGAGTTTTTGCTAACTTAGTCTGTGCTCCTTTGATACGTCGCGAGCCCTCGGGGGGAGGCGTAGGTAAGTTACCGTAGCCCGGGGGCGTAGGTGGCCGTCTACGTCGACGCCTCCCGACCCTTGGTGGCTCGAGGTATTTTAGGATTTAGACGTTGCTAGTTCACTCGAGGCACGGGTCGAGACAAGGGTCAAAACTTTTGAAAAGAAAAACACTCATTTTTTCCGGAGTCTGGGGAGGGGCCCCCCGTCAGCCCCCGAGGGAGGCTTGACCCTGAGCAGAGCAGGGTCGAGGCTACCTTAAGATACGAAGCAATATAAACGATAATGTACAAGTTTGTTCATTTGTTTTGACATGTTTGTACAAAGTGATAAAATGAACAAGGCCTCGAGGCCTTTAAGGGTAGAAGCGACGTAGCTGAGATATGTTCCACGCGTTCGCCAGGATCCTGCCTTGGTCGTCGTAGAGCTTGTACGTGCCTGGCTTGAGCACTTCGGCCACGGTGTATGGGCCTTCCCACGGAGGGGTGAGTTTATGGCGCCCTCGATTATCTTGCAGCCGTCGAAGCACGAGGTCCCCCACCGCCAGGTCCCTTTTGCGCACGTGCCTGTCGTGGTAGCATCGAAGTGTTTGCTGGTAGCGTGCAGAGTTGATGAGCGCCACGTCTCGGGCCTCCTCGAGCTGGTCCTTGGCGTTGGCGAGCCTTTCGTCACTGGTTTGCTCGTTGTAGGCTCGAAGTCGAGGTGAGCCGTACTCGAGGTCCGTAGGTAAGACGGCCTCGGCGCCGTAGGTTAGGAAAAACGGAGTGAACCCGGTGGCTCGACTCGGCGTAGTCCTGAGACCCCACAGCACCGAAGGGAGCTCCGTAGCCCACCCCTTTCCGAAGTCTTTGAGGGTCTTGAACAGCCTTGGCTTTAGCCCATGGAGTATCATGCCGTTGGCACGCTCGACCTGCCCATTGCATTGGGGGTAGGCGACCGAGGCCCAGGTTACGCGAATGTTGTTGTCATCGCAGAAGTTGGTGAACTTTTTGCCGGTAAATTGGGTGCCGTTGTCGGTGATGATGACATTAGGCACCCCAAACCGGTACATGATGTTAGCGATGAACTCGACAGCCCTCTCGGAGGTGGGGTCTCCTATCGGTTTAGCCTCGATCCACTTGGTGAACTTGTCGACGGCCACGAGCATGTGTGTGTACCCTCCACTTGTCCTTCTGAGGGGACCTACGAGGTCGAGCCCCCAAACGGCAAATGGCCAAGTGATTGGGATCATCTGCAGGGCGTGTGCGGGCTGGTGCGTTTGCTTGGCGTAAAATTGACACCCATGACATGCTTGGACCAAACGCTTGGCATCCCCGATGGCGGTCGGCCAATAGAAGCCTTGTCGGAAGGCGTTGCCAACCAGGGTCCTCGGCGCTGCGTGGTGGCCGCAAGCCCCGAGTGCATATCGTCGAGGAGCTTGCGCCCTTCCTCGAGTGGGATGCAGCGTTGAAGGATTCCTGTTGGACTTCGTCGGTATAGCTCCCGTTCGTCGCCGTAGATGACGTAGGTCTTGGCCCTCCGGGCAATGCGTCGGGCCTCCGTCTTGTCTTCTGGTAGTTCGCCTTGTGTCAGGTAGTCGAGGTAGGGCGTCCGCCAGTCAAGGGGCCGTGACGACGGGGAGGCGTGTGTGTCGACCTGCATCGCTTCTGCGGACGTCGAGGGGTCCTTCTCGAGGGGTGCCGTCGAATCTCGAGCCCCGTGCCTTGCTCGAGGGGTGGCGTCGAGGTCCCAGCCCCTGGGTCGATCTCGACGGATGGCTCGAAGACGTCCCTCGAGAAGACGTCTGGCGGTACCGTGCTGCGCGTGGACGCCAATTTTGCCAGCTCGTCTGCGGCTTCGTTGTACTTCCGAGCTACGTGGTTGAGCTCGAGGCCGTAAAACTTGTCTTCTAGCTTGCGCACCTCCCCGCAGTACGCCTCCATCTTGGGGTCGATGCAGCTTGAGGCCTTCATGACCTGGTTGACGACGAGCTGCGAGTCTCCTCGGGCGTCGAGGCGTCGGACCCCGAGCTCGAGGGCGATGCGCAGCCCATTGACGAGGGCCTCGTACTCGGCGACGTTGTTGGAGGCGGGGAAGTGCAGGCGTAGCAGGTAGCGCATGTGTACTCCGAGGGGTGAGATGAAGAGCAGGCCTGCTCCTGCCCCCGTCTTCGTGAGGGATCCATCGAAGTACATGGTCCAGAGCTCGGCTTGAATCTGTGCCGGCGGGAGCTGAGTGTCGGTCCACTCAGCAACGAAATCGGCCAGCGCCTGAGACTTGATGGCCTTTCGCGGTGCATAGGTGATGGTTTCCCCCATTAGCTCGGCGGACCACTTGGCGATGCGCCCCGTGGCCTCCCGATTGTTGACGATCTCTCCGAGGGGGAAGGACGACACCACCGTCACGGGATGAGCTAAGAAGTAGTGCTGGAGCTTGCGCCTTGTGACGATGATGCCGTAGAGCAGCTTTTGGATGTGCGGGTACGGACCTTGGCCTCGGAGAGTACCTCACTGGTGAAGTATACCGGTCGCTGGACCGGCAATGTATGGCCCTCCTCGTGCCTCTCGACGGCTATGACCGCGCTAACCACCTGAGTGGTTGCAGCCACATAGAGGAGGAGGGGCTCGGGGGAATCGTCACCTTCGGCTGGTCGCGGGGGCACGAGAATTGGCGCAGAAGTCAGCATCCCCTTTAACTTGGTTAAGGCCTCCTCTGCTTCGGCGGTCCACGCAAAGTGTTCCGTCTTTTTTAGCAGGCGGTAGAGGGGCAGTGCTTTTTCCCCAGCCTCGAGATGAATCTGCTGAGAGCGGCTAGGCAGCCTGTTACCTTTTGCACACCCTTGAGGTCACGAATCGGGCCCATCCTCGTGACTGCTGAGATTTTTTCAGGGTTTGCCTCGATCCCCCGTTGTGAGACGACGTAGCCAAGTAGCATGCCTCGAGGCACACCAAAGACACACTTCTCGGGGTTGAGCTTCACATTCTTGGCCCGGAGGCACTCGAACGTGGTCTCGAGGTCGCTGATGAGGTTCCCGACTTTCTTAGTTTTAACCACGATGTCATCGACGTAAGCCTCGACGGTTTTGCCTATGTGCTCGCCAAAGATGTGCTGCATACATCGTTGGTATGTTGCCCCGGCGTTTCGAAGGCCGAAGGGCATCGTAACATAGCAGTACATACCAAATGGCGTGATAAAAGAGGTTGCGAGCTCATCGGATTTTCTCATTCTAATTTGGTGGTAGCCGGAATACGCATCAAGGAACGAAAGCACTTCGCACCCAGCAGTGGAATCGACGATCTGGTCAATTCTAGGTAAAGGAAATGGAACTTTTGGACATGCTTTATTCAGACCGGTGTAATCTACACACATCCGCATTTTTCCATTCTTTTCTTAACTAGTACAGGATTAGCTAGCCACTCTGGGTAAAATACCTCCTTGATGAATCCGGCCGCCAAAAGCTTGTGCACCTCTTCGCCGATGATCCTGCGCTTCTCCTCGTCGAAGCGGCGTAGGCGTTGCTTCACCGGTCTGGACCCGGCCTGGATCTCCAAGGCGTGCTCGGCGACTTCCCTCGGTATGCCCGGCATGTCCGAGGGGTTCCACGCAAACATGTCGATGTTCGCGCGGAGAAAGTCGACGAGCACTGCTTCCTATTTTGGCTCGAGGCTGGTGCTGATGGTCAGCGTCTTGCCATTGGCCGAGGTCGGGTCGACGGGTATTTGCTTGGTGTGCTCGGCTGGCTCGAAGGTGCCGGCGTGACGCTTTGCTTCTGGGGCCCCCTCGGTGGCCAGAGCTGCCAAGGCCTCGAGCGAGTCGAGGTGGACGTTGGCCTCCCCCCGCTCACGCACTCCACGTCGCAGTGGTATGCGTGCTCGTAGGAGGTGTCAACGGTGATGACTCCTTTCGGCCCCGGCATCTTGAGCTTCAAGTACGTGTAGTTGGAATCGCCATGAACTTGGCGTAGCCCGGCCGGCCGATGATGGCGTGGTAGGTCCCTTGGAAGCCGACCACCTCGAAGGTGAGCGTTTCCTGTCGGAAGTTTGCCGGCGTGCCGAAGCAGACTGGTAAGTCGATGCGCCCGAGGGGGTGGGCCTTCTTTCCTGGCACCACTCCGTGGAACCCCCCGACACTGGGTCGGAGCTGTCCTTCTGAAATCCCCAGGAGGTCGAGGGTCTCGAGGTATATGATGTTGAGGCTCGAGCCCCCATCCATCAACACCTTGGAGAACCGAACGTCGACTATGACGGGGTCGACGACGAGGGGGTAAGCCCCCGGGTTTATGACCTGGTCCGGATGGTCGTCACGGTCGAACGTGATTGGCGCATCGGACCAGTCAAGATACCGGGGGGCGCCGTGGTCGAGGGAAAAGATTTCCCGGCGCTCCTTCTTTCTTTCTCGAGCTGAGAGCCCGACGGTCGGTCCCCGTAGATCATGTAGCAATCGCGCACCGGGGGGAAGTCGCCATACTGTCTTCCGGCCGCCGCGCGGATCGGTATCCTTTCCCTTGGGCGCGTCTTCCCCTTTCACCGAGCTTGGAGTAGTAGCCTTTCAACAGCCGGCAGTCTTTCAACTTGTGGTTTACGGGGCCCCTGTGGAAGGTGCAGGGATCCTCGAGCATCTGGTCGAAAACAGCCCCATCGGGGGGGCCTCGAGGCTTCTTGGGCTCAAGGGCGCCCACGAGCACCTCTTTGTCGTCGTCGTCATCGGTGCCACGCTTTGCCTTCTGGCCCTTGCGCCTGTTTTTCTTTCTTTTGTTCCCGTCATTGCTGTCGTTCTTGGCGTCGTTGCCCTTGCTGGGGCCCTCCGGTGCGATCACCGCCTTGCCTTTGTCCGTGACACGGCCAAAGAAGGCCCCCCTGCTTCGTCGCCCGACGCAAAGCTGGTGACGCGATCCATCAGGTCCTCGACCGTCCCGGGACGGTAGCGTCCTAGCTCATGAACAAGCTCTTGGCATGTTGTGCCTGCGAGGAATGCTGAGATGACGTCCTCGTCGGGCACGTGGGGGAGCTCGAGGCGCTGCTTCGAGAACCGTCGAGCGAAGTCGCGGAGGGGCTCGTCCGCCGCCTGCCTGCAACGCCGTAGGTCCCAGGGGTTGCCTGGGCGTACGCAGGTCCCCTTAAAATTCCCGTCGAAGACCCTGACTAGGTCGGTCCAGTCATGAATCCGATCCGGCGGGAGCCCCTCGAGCCACCGTCGGGCGGTGTCCGAGAGGTAGAGTGGGAGCTGACGGATGATCACGCGGTCGTCGTTCTTCGCTCCGCCCAGTTGGCAGCCAAGGCGGAAGTCTGAGAGCCAGAGCTTGGGCTCGACCTCCCCGTCATACTTCACGATGTTGGTCGGCGGTCGGAAGCGGTCGGGGAGGGTTGAGCTGCGGATGGCCCGGCTGAAGACTCGGGGCCCGGGGGCTCGAGGGTCTGCCGGTCCTCGTCGCTGTCGTAGCGCCCCCCCCGATGGGCGCTATAGCCACGCTCTTGGGCCCCTTGTCCTTGCGCCGCCGATTGATGTCGTTGCGGGCGTCGTTGGGGTCTCGAAGTGGCCGGTTGTCGACGATCCGTTCGCGGACCGGCCTGGCTCGAGAGGCGTCCGGCTGGTGGACGGATGCCTCTCGAGCGTCGCGGGGCGTGTCTGCTGGTTTCCCTGAGGCTGCTTCGCGTCGGCGCGACGCCGAGCTCTCGGCCTGCTGTACCGCGGCTGTCTCAAGGAGGTTTTTCATTTCTCCGAGCATGCGCCTGGCGTCGGGGTTGGAGACGGCGGGCAGTTCACGGAGCATCATCGCCGCCGCCACCACGTTCTGGCCGGCTCGTGGGAAACATACCTCGGGGCGGGCTGGTGCCCCGTCCTCGAGGATCCGCCGGTGGACCTCTCGAGCCCGGCCTCGAGCTCCGGCACCTCGAGGTTGAGGTGGATCCTGCATCAGGGTTTGCCGGAGTTGCAGCAGGTGTCGCCGTTCTTCCTCGGCTTTGGTGATTGCCTCCTGCACCTGCGCGAGTTGTGCCGCCCGGCCGTCGTCGTGCTGAGGTGGCACAGCCGGTGCTCGAGGTTCGTCCCTTCCCAGGACGCGTGATCCGCCTGCCGCGGCCACGTCGCTGGGTCCTTCTAGGTCGAGGGCCAGCCTGCCGTCATCGCCCTCGTCCTCGGTATCGCACGCGACCCCCTCGAGTTGAAAGCACTCCCTAGTGGGATCCCAGAAGTCGAGGTCGTAGTAGTCGTATTCGTCGGAGCCGGAGCCGTCGATGGCGTCCCGTCTTGGCAAATGCTGGGATCGCAGCTCGCGGTGCCATTCTCCGATGGTGGATCGCCGAGGTGGCTCGAAGGCTGGCAAGAGTCGCGGTTGACGCGCGCGGGTGGACGATCTCCAGGCTGGCCATGGCCTGCAGCAGCGTGCCCGGCCGCTGCTCCCGGTCCGCCATTGCTTGGTCCTGATGGCGCCCGTCGCGGCGGTGGGCGTGCACAGCCGCTGAGCGTCGAGGCCGACCGGAGCCGCTGGCGCCAAGCGCGGCGCGACCCGCGCGGGAGGAGGCCGAATGGCGTCGACGGTGCTCGGCCCGGAGGCCTCTGGCCCGGTTCCTGGTCCGTGCGCATGATGAATGCGAAGTCACTCGGCGGGCGTGGGTGCGCCCTGGAGGTTTCGGCCGTACGCCGGGCTGGTTTCCCCTTGGGGACCCTGCACCGGCTACGGGGCCGCAGGAGTTTGCCGCGGGTACCGCCTGCGCCCGGCGATGACGGTGACGACGACGCCGCTCGCGATGTGGCGACGCGTGGTGGTGCGGATGACGCGCCGCGCCCCCCGCGCGGGGTGGCGTGACGCGCTCTCCGCTCAGGCCCTCCGTGGAGAGCAGAGTGAGCTCGTTGCCGTTGCCTGTGGCCAGGAACTCGAGGCTCCCGAACCAGACGATGGCACCAGCCGAAAACGGAAGAGGGGATGAAGCCATCCAGAATCAACGAGAAAACGGCTCGGACACGCGAAGTCCCCTACCTGGCGCGCCAACTGTCGGTGTTTCGTACCCGGGGGTATCACACCAACGAGTAATATGATCGCGTGCTTCTCTTCCTGGATGGTGATGCAAAGGGACACAAGGATTTATCCTGGTTCGGGCAAAGAAGGCCCTACGTCCAGCGGGGGGAGGTGTTCTTGTATTATTTGCACCTAAGTGCTTGTACAGGGGAGAATACAAGCTCAGTGAGCGTGGACCGGGGTCCGGACTCGTGTTTGTGCGTGGACTCGTGTGTTCTGTTCGTCCTCCTGAATGAGGGCCCTAGCGTCCCCTTTTATAGAGCAAGGGGAGGCCAGGATTACAAAAAGTACTACAGGTGTCGGGGCGCATGGTGCCCCATACGGAGAAGGGTAGAAGTCCTGTCTTGTCGGGGCCACTGGAGCCGATGTGATCGTCGCTGTTGAGGCGTCCTTGAGTCGTGGCTTCCCTCCCGGGCGCGGACGTGGGGGCGCGACAAAGCGGGAGCCGTACAGCACCCATCCCGGATGGTACAGTACGCGGCGAGGTCCCTCCGGGTCTTGGGGTACCTGTCCTCCAAGAGTATGAAAGTGGTTAGGGCTCGAAGGGCGCGAAGCCGCCCTCGAGGTGTTACAGTGTATGGCTCGAGGGGCGCGAAGCCGACCTCGAGGTGTTACAGTGCATGGCTCGAGGGGCGCGAAGCCGACCTCGAGGTGTTACAGTGCATGGCTCGAGGGCGCGAAGCCGACCTCGAGGTGTTACAGTGCATGGCTCGAGGGGCGCGAAGCCGACCTCGAGGTGTTACAGTGCATGGCTCGAGGGGCGCGAAGCCGACGTCGAGGTGTTACAGTGCATGGTATGGTCGAATAGTGCTGCACTGGTGCCCTTTTGCCCATGCTTGTGGTGAAAACGTGACTCGACCTTTACACCGGGTCACTGTGGTACATGCCGTGCACTAGTGGACATGACCGGAGTAGGTGAAGGCATTAAATGGGTGGTATGGGTTGGTACAGCTGTCTGTGCAGCTCGAGGTGTGGGAGCACGTTCGCCCGAGGCCTGGCTGGGAGGCTCGGCGACGGAGCGACTGTTCGCCCGAGGCCTGGCTGGGAGGGCTCGGGCGAGACAGACAGAGGCTTCGCCGAGGCCGAGAGGAGGGGGGGGGTCGCCGAGGCCTGGCTGAGGACGGAGACAGAGCGGTTCGCCCGAGGCCTGGCTGGGAGGGCTCGGGCGAGACGGAGATAGAGCGTTCGCGCTCGCCCGAGGCCTGGCTCAGCGGGCTCGGGCGAGGCGGAGAGAGAGCATTCGCCCGAGGCCTGGCTGGGAGGGCTCGGGCGAGTCGGAGTTTTGGGCGTTTGGGTGTTTGCGTTGATTGGGGGTACCCCTTTTTTGTACCACCGACAAAGTTTGATGCCATATTAAAAGGTTTTGGTTTTAAAGAGAATAAGAAGGACAATAACATTATGCAAAGTTCAAGAATGGAAAATTATTTTCCCTAAACTTGTATGTGAATGACACTTTGCTTGCTGACAGTGGTGTTAATCTACTATTGGAGTAGTCATTGTCCTAAATTACGTAAGATTGATCTCGGTGAAGTGTCATTTGTCTAGGAATCAAAACTTACCGGGACAAGAGAAAAGGGGTATTAGAACTGTCTCAAGTGTATACTTGAGAAGATTCTAAAGAAATAAAGTATCTATGTGTGTAAACATGCGCCTGTTCCTATGGTCAAGGTAATAGTTTTGAGAATTTTCAATGTTCCAAGAATAGATGTGAGAATCGATAAAATGGACGTCCTATATGCTTCGGCTGCTGGAAGCTTAATGAGTGCACAAGAATTTACCCTAACATAGTTCATGTATCCGAGATTTTGGCAGATGTCCAATTCAGATATAGATCACTAGAATGGAGTTAAGAATGTCTTGCAACTGTGCAAAGTTTCTTATGCCTCATGATGAGTAACTGAATTTGAGTATCCTCAAAGGGTTGTGGGTACAAAATGTTAATCTTGGCGAGATGTGTAGTGAAATCCACATTAGTAACTAACACTCGCAGTTGGAGTTTTATTGTGGAAAAGCTCCAAAGAATAGTTATGTGTCATCGATGATGCATACCTATAATATAGCTTATTACGAGGCATAAAGGACATGTGAAATGGTCAAAAAAAAACCTATACCTGGAGTTGATAATGGTAAAACAACAACAATAACCATTTAAGAAGTTTGCTCCTAAGACAATGAATCAAGTGTGCTATCAAACACATTGTCATTGGGTTGTACGTTGTGAAGGAGTAAGTCCAAAATCATACTTTTAGAATGTGAAAGTATTACAGATCCGTTTTGCAAAGGCTTACCGCCCAGTGTGTTCAGAGAATACACAATCTTGATAGTTTTTTCTAGAAATTCGGTCAAAGTTTAAAAAGTTTAACTTAGGACAACTCTAGAAATCTATTTATTCGTGGACGGTGGGAGTATTGTTTTTCTAAACGGTCGTTTAGCCCATTTAGGTGTAAGCATTCCATCAGTGAGTTGTTGATCCCTTATGGCCTACTGCTATTGTTTTTCTAAACGACCGTTTAGCCCATTTAGGACACATTTGGTTGCTTGCCACATGTCGTCATAGCTATCGCTTGCCGTAAAAATCAGAGGCATATATTTAGTTACTGACACAACTGAGACCGCGAGATAAATCATATTAGAAAACAGCCTAAGAATGTGGCACCGAGATTTGCCGGCACCCGGCAACTTGCCCCACCTTTGGCTGGCCAACGGTGGCCGGTAACCAAACAGGTTCTCACACATCACTTAAACGCTATACTATTAGACGTTGTTTGTGTTTAATCGATCGTTTAGCCTATTTAAACAACTGTTGTGCTTCTTTAAGTGACTGTTTATAACACTGCCTACCACTTATGCCACTCGACCATATTATTATTATGAATTCTGGTACGCCAGTACAACCATATTTAGTTTCCACTTGTGTCTACCTTTTCAGAATTTTTTTTAAAAAAAAATCAAACTATGTCCCTTCCGGTTCTTACGAATTTCTCACACACATTCACTAAAGAATTGATTGATCAATGACATGTAAGACATCAATTGGCGGCCACACTCCGGTTCTTCCTGTGCTTTTGTCATAATCCCGCATGTAAGATATTTTCTAGTTATAATTATATGGACTATTTATTTAGTTATTTTTATTCCAATTCATTTGGAGACCAAAAATTACCTTTCCAAAGTCTTGTTAAAAATTTGTCTTTACTAACTGGTTTTTTTCAGAGTTCAAACCAAACTAGCCATGCCACCTTCGCTAGTTCATATGAGGGCTTGCACAACTCTACGCTATTATTGCCTTGATCGAAGCTCCATGTCTACATTCCATGTCCAAATCACACCTTCTAGTAGCTTTGCTTTGTGTCGATCAGAGCTCCTTGCAGAGAGATCAAGTCCATGATCTGAGAAAACACAGAAGCATTCAATGAAGCATGTGTTGTGAGGGCCGTGTACCCGCGTTAGGGCTCGTTTGACCCTAAAGGCCTAAAGCTAAGGGGGTTGGAGCAGATAGGGAATCAATCCCATAAAAATAAAAATCCCCCTCTATCTCCTTCAATCCTCTCCGTCTCGAGATAAACAAACAGAGCCTTAGGAAAATAGCAAGCCTTAGATCTTTATGTGTATACGTGGCTCTGTACTTTTACCTGAGACCACTAAATTTTGGGAGACTTATTGAAGAAGCCCTGATTGGACAACTTTGAAAAAGGTAATACATACTCCATCCACAAGATGTAAGTTCTCATTTGTTAAGAAGTCAATTGATTTGAAGTTTGATTAGAATTTATAAAGAAAATCTAAACACGTACTTATGATATAAAATAAGTATTATTTAATCAATTATGAAATATGTTTTTGTAGTAAATTTAGTCACCCTAAACTCAGTTAAAGTTAAGCTAGTTTGATTTATACAAATATTATAGTTACATATCTTTTATGCCCCAATTAAGGAAGTTAGACAACGAGATGTGTGCAGTCACTGCACGCGTGTTGGCCCTATTCGCGGATGCTTTGCCGCCTTGTTGTTATCATTTACGGCTTCACTTCACTGCTAGCTGCCAAGACGTTGAGTTATATTGTAGTAGGCTCAGTTAGTTAGGGTTGTCTGTTGGCGGATTACCCCTTATGTTTCTTGCTTTTTGTTTGTGTTGTGAATTTTGTTGATAATCTATGGATTACTTGCAAATTCATTGTATCGGTTTTTTGCCGTTCCTTCGACTCTTCTTCTCTTCTTAATGACACGTGAAGTCGCGATCTCGAAAAAAAAAATGTGCAGTCATGTTCACTGACCTTGTCTAAGAATTGAAGGGTGCCCGACGACGTCTGTCGTCTAGTACCTGTCCCAGCGCTGATTACGCCAGTGATAGAAGTCTCTGAAACTTGTAAGTCACAACACAAAGGCGTGCCCTATTAGTACCTGGGGCAACAGTCAATCTGATGCATTGCACTGCATGTTGGCATCTCGTGGTAGGGACTAAAAAAAATGTTACATTAAATGTTGCGACATTAATTTAGTCTTTTAAAAATAGATTAATTATAAAACTAATTATATCATCGTACAGTACTTAACAAGATAAAGTTATTGAGCCTAATTAATATGTTATTAGCATATGTTTACTGTAGCATCTCATTATTAAATCATAGACTAATTAGGCTCAATAGATTCGTCTCGTGACGTAGATTCTGGCTGGCAAATTAGTTTTATAATTAGCCTATATTTAATACTATATTCATGTGTCTTAATATTCAATATGATAGGTGAAAAAATCTTAGAAAAACATCTAAACAGGGCTCAAGATACAGAGAGCTACCTGCAGAACACTCTATCTCTCAGCATCAAAGAGCCAGCGACTGATGGAGCAGATCGGTCGAGCTAGGCGCGTATGGTAGGACTTCTAGTTCTACTAGGTCTTGAGTGTAGAATCCTACTATAAGAAAGACTTTTTTTGTATGTATGAGGATCTTGGAGGAGACTATATAAATCAAGGGGTAGAGGTCATAGACATCACAACAAAATCAAGAAAGATAACCAAGCCAACACAAGAGGTCTCATTCAAGGCTTGTACGGAGCAATTAGAAGCGCTCAAGAGGATTAGGCTAGACAGTTCTATTGTACTAGATTCTTGTATAGGGCAAGAATCGGTGGGTCCTGGAGGGTCAAGTAGGGTTGTGAGAGAGCGACAATCTCTTGTACTCTTTTGGAGTTGTGCTAATAGAATTTGTGGTCGGTTTTACCAAATCCTAATCTCTTGTCGTGGTTGCTTCATCGTCATCTAGGGTTTTCTATGCGATTTGACTACATTGTTCTTGATACGGTGCTAGCTTGTGTCATATTCGCAACATCCTTTCAAAGATCCGAGGGCTGCTGCGCATAACAAGGGGTATCAGAATCTAACAACTAATACACTAAACCTTGCGGGGCCGGGCCTACGACCGAAGGATCGATCGGCACGGCACCCTTCACCGGCGACAATTTACAGCCATGCATATGCATGGCATTGTCACTGGGACGCACGCCATGAGAGCACGAGCCTGAGCACGCATTGCGCGTGAGAGAACAGAGGCGCCGAGCGGCGACCTCTACCGCCAACATTGAAGTTAACTAAGCGTACGTACGTTCATATAATGGCGACGACGGCAACACTAGAACCAGCCAGTGGGGCCAAACCGGGACGTCGACCACTGGATCATCAGATCAGACCGGCACTGACACAATGACTACCTGTGCGCAGCTAGCGCAGCTGCGTGTTTGTAACAACCAAATACTTGCTACGAACGATTGTTACTGATAGTTGTGGATTCGAGTTCTAGAACACGAAACACATGGAGATGGATGTCGTCGGTGACCTCGAGCCGCAGCTCGCCACCATCTGTTCCGACGTTATCCAAGACAAGTTCGAGTTCTCTACCTCCTCTTCCTTTTAATACCCTGTTTACAACGGCCTCGCCGTATTAACCAGACGCAACTGGGCTTGGTTTAGTTGTGTCATTCCGGCCCGATGACTTGTTTGTTGGGCTTCCTGGTACGCTTTGCTTCTGGGCCCTTCGCGGTAGCTTCACTGATGGCCTGAGTCATGACAGTGTTACATTAATTCCATTGATGGGAACAGTATATATTAATGTATGATAATCCCATCGACACAAGCGTGCACGCCGTCGGCATGCATATAGGTGTGTTTGTTAGGTGGCCAACCTCTGGTTTGATTTTCTAGAGCTAATTTTAAACTGTTTGGTTGGTTGTACTAGTATATGGGCTGGGGCTGGCTTCAGGAGGTCAAATATAGTTGCTCCCTCCGTCCCTAAATAAGTATCGTTCTCGCTTCCCGAGAAAAAGTTGCCGGCAATTATATATTAAAATAGATTAATATTTATGCTAAGTAATTAGTATCATCGGAAAGATCTTTACATCTAGTTTTTTAACAAAATTATTTAGAGATATAAATATTGCACATATTTTCTACAAATTGAGTCAAACACGTGGCACGCACACCAACGGCGACACTTATTTAGGGACGGAGGGAGTACACTCCTAGCTTGGCTAGGAAAGAGAGGATTTTAGTTGTATGTCATCGTGAAAAATGACGTCAACCCTCAGGTCCCTGAAATATCAAAGCGAACCTGTGTATTCAATCTCATTTTGGTTTTGTCTCACATGTCACTCCGTCCTGATTTCTATTAGATTTCGCCGTTTGGGCGCACTGACAGGTGGGTCCGAGTGAAAAAAGACCAAAATACCCTCTTATCTCACGCAAGCACGCACATGCATGCATGCACGTTGCTGGTCGATCGAGATAGTGGTGCGGCATGCATGCATGCACATGCACGCACTCGTACAGGTAAAATCCTCTCTTTTTATCTCACTCTTTTCCACGGCCAGCACGACGTGGTCGTCGACCTCGCGGCCGAGGCAGACGAGCGGCTCCCCGTCGCCGCGACCGAAGTAGAGGCCCAGCCAGGCGACGAAGAGCGCCAGGAACACGAGCATGGAGACCGGGCGGTAGACGAGGCCGAGAAGACAAGCACGAGCGCGGCGAGCGCGTAGTTGGCGCGGAAGTAGGCGAGGTTCCGGCGCGCCCGCCGCGGGCCTCCCCCAGCTCTCCGGGCGCGAGAACGTCGTCGTGTCCAGCGCCTCCCGCCACGCGCGCGCCGCACCGCCGGCACCGGACCAGCGCGTGTGGCGTGGCTCACCGGCTCCCGTCTCAACCTCAACCGATCATCGCCGTGTGACGAAGCTCCACCGTGCCTGCGCGTGGAGAGGAGGAGGGCGGCTCCTGCTGTCGGACTGCGACGACGTGATCGAGTCGCCGCTGCCTTCCTCCGCCACGCCGTTCCGTCCCGGTGTCGCCGTCGTCGTCGGCATCCTCACCAGGCTGCTCCTGCTCCTGCTCTACGCCAAGCACTGCAAGCGCAGCGCCGCGGAGTCGTCGAGGCCCTACGGGAGCGCTGGCTCCGACGGTGGGTTCGGGTCCTCGGGCTCCGGCGGCGCGGGCGGGGACCGGAGGATCTCCGGTGTAGACCTCGCCGTCGTTGAGTCCCTCCCGGTGTTCCGCTTCGGCGCACTGCGCGGGCAGAAGGAAGGCCTCGAGTGCGCCGTCTGCCTCGGCCGGTTCGAGCCCACGGAGGCGCTCCGACTGCTGCCCAAGTGCCACCACGGCTTCCACGTCGAGTCCGCCTCCTGCACCTGCTCCAACGCCCGCGCCGTCGACCGGGCGGAGGATCTCCGGTGGGCACTCCACGGGGTCCGTGCGCGCGCCCGGGCGCGTCGGCCCCGCGTCGCGGCGGTCCGCCGACGGCGGCGTCGCGGTCGGCTGCTTCGACGACGACAAGGTGCGCAAGGACCGCGTGCTGCTGGTGGAGCCAGCGGCCGTGGTGGTGGAGCCGGACCCCGTGGCGTTCGACCGGCGGTACGGGCACCGGATCCTTGTGAGCACCGCGGGCGGGTGCGATGGCGAGACGCCCCCGCGGCGCAGCAGCGGTGGAGCGACCTGCGGCCGTCCGACCTCATGTTCGTCCGCGCCGAGTTCCTGGTCACGGAGGCCGGTCGCTACTCCTGCTCCGCGGCCGTCGTCAACTCCGGCAACGCCAGGAGCGCCATCGGCGTGCGGACCTGTCGGAGCTGGCGGCGGGGGTCCGCTGCCTCCCGCCCATCCGCGCCGGCGCGTGCGAGGGCGAGGGCGAGTGCGGCGCCGAGCCACGAGCCGGCGGCGCACGGCGGTGGCCCGGGTCGAGCTGGTGGGCCGCCGCGTGGGACCCCACCCGCGCGTAACGGCCCTATCGCCTAGGCCTGCGTGGCTAGGGACCCATGTTGCAGCCGGGAGAAAGTTTTTTCCGCCCGCCGTCGACGTCGTGCCAAACTACCCCCGAGGCGGGGGTGTGTTGTTTGGTCCTGTTGGCTCAGACGTGCTGGAGAGAGGGAGGGGGTATTTTGGTCTTTTTTCAGCTCGGATCCACCTGTCAGTTCGCCCAAACGGTGAAATCTAACAGAAATCAGGACGAAGTGGCATGTGAGACAAAACCAAAATGAGATTAGATACACAGGTTCGCTTTGATCTTTCAGGGACCTGAGAGTTGAGCCATTTTTCGCGATGGCATGCACCTAAAATCCTCTAGGAAAGAACGCAAGTGGAAACCGTTTTTTCTTGGGCCAGGCTTGAGTCAAGGCTCGCCTCACCTCCTGCGGTGCAGCAGCTCGCACTTCTTTGTGACCGCCATGCTGGTGAAGGTATATCGACACATGCAGCAGCTCAGCAGCTCGCATTTCTCGGTACGACGCCGCTCCTTCACTGGTATGACGCTGCTGCCCGTTCCTCGACTCTTCATCCATGCTCGTACCTCCGCTCGCCGCATGGCGCCGCCGAGCTGGCCAACGAGGCGGAAGTACGGCCACATGTCCGTCGGGTTGAACCCCGCCGAGAGCTCGACGGAGCGGTTGAGATCCCGCAGGAACATATTGCGGTCCCTGCACCGGACGCCCATCACGACGCGCACCGTGGCGTCGGCCACGAGCACCGACAACTGCGCGCGTATCTCCACAGAGCGCGACTCCGCCACGACAGTGGTGCACGCGGGCAGCACCGTGGCCACCTTCTCCTCACGGATGGAGCGGATGGCGCTGGCGCGGAAGGACAGCACCCGGCGCACGCTCAGGAGCTCCGTGATGGCGAGCTTCCAGAGCTGGCGCCAGTGCTCTGCGTAGGTCCGCCTGGTGCTTGCTATGCTCGCCTTACTCGATGCCCGCACCGCTACTGTGGTGCGTGCTCCCTCATTTGTAATGGTCACTGCTCGCCTCAAAGGTGTTCGATGAATTGGTTCAAAGGGAGTGAAATTACCTAAAAAAAGAAGAAGAAGAGATGACTCTATCCTAGCCAAACCAGCTAACCAAACAAACTTAGTTGTTGAGCAGACTTAGAAGTGTAGGCAACCAAGCAAGCTTATCTTGACTTGCCAGGGCCATGTTTAGGCTAGTCTGGCTTAGTTTTGCTAGCCAAGCTTGTATTAGAAATGAAACAAACACGCTCTATATATCTCGTAGTGTATCTGTGTGCACCCCTAGGCCAGCCGGCGGTGTGAGATTGCCATCGGTCCAGTCACACGCCGGCCATGCATCCAACTAACGAGTGACTAAAAGCAAGGGCAACGGGCCGGGCCGGGCGATAGGACTCGTAGCACAGGCTTCACGAGGAAACTGACGCGGTTTAACGAATGATAGGGATCATTAGGGACCGTCAAAGAAAGGGCAAACTTACGAAAGAGAAGGTTTTATAGCCGTCATTGATTGATTTTTTTTTCTCCTGGTAGCTTTGGTCGCGTATTCCAACTTTGGTGTTGTCGAACGTGAAACTCACTGTTGTTGTTCGCATAATTGACATCTTCCACGGCCGGCCTCGAAGCAGTTGTCATGTCAGCAGCGTCCATTCCTGTGCATGGTTTGGACGGCTTCTTGCACCCTCACTTTCTCTCCTGCACGATCTTTCAAGTCCCTTCACGAGATTGTCCAGGGGTGGGCGTTCAGAGTATTCCGTTCAGGTAGGGGTTATTGAAATTTCGCTCTTTGCAAATTGGAATCCAAAGTTGTGCACGAGAACCGTTAGTTCCGTTACCTGACTCATCGGTAAGGATGGGAGAACCGCGGATACCCATTTGGAGCACCATCCCCATCCTTACTCATCGGTCTCGGTTATCGGTTGCAACCGAGCCTGACGAACACGTGGTTCGTGTCTTTGTAACGGAACCAGGTGGGATGCGGGTGTGTGAGCTCTGAGCAAAGTAAAATTGATATCGAATGCCGGGCCATAAGTAGGGATCAAGATTTGATATTACCCGGTAGACAATAACTTTATAACCTTTTTAGTGATAGATAGACATAGGAAATTCCAATTGTTTAGGTTTATCGATTATAGATGTGAGGGATAACCCCCGAGTACCACGAGATCGTAGAAGGTTTAATTTACTATTAATTATAAATATTATAATTCAAATAGAATACCTACCATATAGTCAACTAGGATATTTTTTTCTTGTAACCTTACCCCTCCAAGGAGGGGTAGGGGTCCTCTAATCCGCATGGACATACAAATCTTGAGCTTAGCCTAGATCTAAGTCATCTCATAATAAAATCCACTAAAACACAAGACGTAGGGTAATATTGACGGTTTGAACCTATCTCAATCACGTGTCACACATATCTATCATCATGGGTATACTACTCGGTGCACTATTGGCCATATTTCGTGATAATAAAAAAATACATTTATAATAACTTGTGCTAAATTCCTTGTTCATTACTTAATTAAAAAGCCACTAACCCAAAAGACACTTATTTTGTATATCAAGATTTTTAATGCCTAAACTCTCTTGTTATGCACTCAGATACACACCATGTCTATATATATATACCAAAACAATGTATCTAGAAAACCTAAAATATCTTGTAATTTAGAACGGAGAGAGTATATACCTACATAGATAGGTGTGCAACATTTCCATCGATGTCTTGCATGAGCAAAAGGGATTCTTCTATCCCACCTTTTTTACTTCCTGAAGTGCCCTCACATCCTGCTTGTCCCATATACGACCAGGACTTGCAAGTTGTGCTTCATATGAGTTAGAGCAACTTGCGGCGACAATAGTACGAAGTTCGATTTCAAAATATATTAGGGTTGCTACATTACAAGAGCACATTTGCTAGCCTAATATTAAAAGCGAAAAGATATTTCCTCCAGTTTTTTCGCACTCTCTCTCTCTCTCTCTATCTCTGCGTATGTATTCCTCCACTCTTCAAAAGCATGAGAGTTCTATCAGGTTTTACAAATAGTCGATCGATGTGTCCCTCCACTCTCTGGAGCACAAGAGTTGTAGCTAATTTTACTAAGAGTAGTAGTACATGACCAATTAGAGATTATAGTGTTAATTGGTTTACCATCCACTCATAGCACATGTTCAAACGAGTATAAATTACATGTAAAAATATGAACATGTTTATTAATCTATATCTATATCTCTTATAAAGTTAATCTCCACTACAAGTTCCAAAAATACAAGTCATATGCATCACATTCCACTAACCATCCACTAACATAGCTATGTTATCCCAGAAACTTTGAACATCTTAATGCAACCAATTCATTTTAATAAAAATGGATATAAGAATATTTAGATGATTTATCTCGTATAAACAATAGTATGGAGTATCCTTCTAATTTTATTACTTCGTCCATTCCAAATTATAAGTGATTCTAAAAATTTTGGAGAGTCAAAGTATCTCAAGTTTGACCAAAATTATGGAGAAACACAAAAATCATGCCATTATATAAAGTATACTATGAAAACATAACTAATCAAGAATCTAATGATAGTTAGTTGATATTCTAAATATAATTCTTATTGTATGAATTTGATCAAATTAAAAAAAATTGACTCCCAAAAATTTGAAAATAACTTATTTTGCGACAGAGAAAGTATAAAAGAAAGAATCCTTTCGAACTGATCCAAGCATCTCGTATATATCTCTCTCCATATGTACGTGAAATAAAATAGCATCCGGAGACACCCTGCCGGCTAGAGTTAAACAAATGGCCCATGAGGTCTGGTTCCTCACAAACGAGCATGTTTGGATCAGTTATGGATTGTAGGGGGTTTAATCAGTTTTTGTCTATAATTTCTAAAATCTAGATCCTGAGCAAAAACTGATGGATAGTTTTGAAATACCTAGACTTTATTTAATTTATTTATTGCTCTACATGTCACCAGAAACTGACAAAAGTTAGGCCTGAACAGCTTCCTGTCTTTTAGAATCTAGTCTAGGAAAAATAAAAATAGCAGCAAAAACTGGTCTGTTTGGATCCACCTATCTAGTTTTTTTTCAAAAAAAAAAGAAAACAGAATTTTAAAAACCGGCCAGATTTTTAAAAACTGTCGGAGGATCGATCTAAAAATGACATGGCCCCGGTCACAGTCTGGGTATACTAAAGAACGACGAGACGACGCAATGAGAATGGGCATGTGCCTCATGGTACATTGGTACATAACCTCTCCTCCCCGAGATCGGTGAGGAACAACAGAGTGGGCACGTTTCGGTTAGCGTCCTCTGCCCTGATTCGCCTCAATGATTCAGATTCGCCGCGAGGAGGACGGAATCTGACTCCCCAAAGCAGGCAACCCCATGAATCTTTGGCGGAGGAGGTGGCCATCACCATCACTCCGTCAGTGCCGACGAGTACTACTTCCTGCTGATGAGGATCTGCATGCGCTACGATGGCATTGATGAAGAAGACATGGCTTGCAATGCGAACCCATGGGAGAAACGAGGCGAAAAGGACAACGCACGGGGTGCCTGGGCCGCTGGACGTTGGGCCGGAATAACGGCGCATGAAGTTGCTGGACGTTGGTGTTTTCCGGATTTCTACGTATACCTACTGTAATAATACGTACGTGTAGTACGGGGGAACTCGATGGCCAGCTCCTCTCGATCACTTTTTCAGTCCCCAGAAAGACGACGATGCCCAACGTGGATGGGAAGCAGAGGGGAGGAGTCGGGTTTCCCTTGCCGGTCGATCGATAATCCACCCATCCATGTACGCAGAGGCATCCGACGACGATTCAATTCAGTTCGTCCTCCAGCAGGTAGCCTCCAGGCCTCGCATCGGACTCGGACCGGACCACGTCTGTTCGCTCGCCTCGGCGCCGGCCGATCACGTAGCTTTCGCGGGGATCGCCGTCTGGGCCCGGCCGTCCACGTTAATAATCAATGTCGCAGTTGATGATCGCCAGTGTGGGCCGATCGATACGATACGGCGACGGACGACACGGAAGAAGAAAAAAACGGTAGATGCGCATTGATTCGTCGCGCGCTGATGATGTGTGCTGATGCGGTCCGTGTCCGTGTCCGTGCAAGAGAGAGAATTAGTGGGTAGTGGAGGATGGAGTACTTTTATTCTTTTACAGACTAGGACAAAAGTGCGGCGGTTATATCACAAATGGGCCCGGTCCAAAAAAAAAACTCTACTACAGGAGTTTTTTTAGGGGGTAATTTAACAATTCACATTTGCTATATTTCAGGCGCCTGAATAGTTTTGTCTTTGTTTTTCCATAGAAAAAAAATGTCATTTATTTCTTGTGATTTGTGCTAATAGATTTGAACCATTGGATAAAGATTTAAAGGTTGTAGTCGTCGACTGAAAAGATATTAATATTTCAGGCGCATGAAATATAGCAAATCCTTTAACAATTAGATAGTTAATCATTTATATGCAAATAACTTTTTCTATAGTTAGAATTATACTATCAAATTTTGACTTTGTAGAGATATTATAATATCTATTTGTTTACTACTCCCTCCATTTAAAATTATAAGACATTATTTCAAGAATCTTGGAGAGTCCAAACATTTCAAGTCAAGTTTGACCAATTTATAGAGAGAAATCTAATAATACTTAGTTGATATCATAGATATTATTATCTTGTTATATAATTTGGTCAAAGTTAAAGATCTCTGACTTTTTAATATTCTTAAAATGACTTATAATTTGGGATGAAGAGAGTAGAAGAGTACTTCTGTTACAAAGCACTAGGCAAAAACAAAAACATAAGACCTCTAGAAATACCTTGCCCACACCCTCTGTATCTACCATAGAGGTATAGTAGTCGCTAATAACCTTTGCTTACTCGTCAAGGTTCGAGATCATTGTGTCCAGTTCCTTCGACGCCAATGATAGCCCGCCTCCGGTCGCTGCACTAAAAATCATCTTGACATTGATGCCACGGCCATTTGTTGCCTGCTTTCACAAATACTCCACTCTGATTCTTTTTGGACCTAGTATTTTTCCTGGTTTCTATGGTACGGTGCACTTTTCATAAATTACTTATTATTAGCTCTACTTTTCACAAATTCACTTTATGACCTAGATTTGTTTTTTTAGTTCTTTTTTTTTGGTTTTTTTTTGGGGGGGGGGGGGGGGGGGGGTATTTCACAATACTCTTTACAAACACAAATAAGTGCTGTTTCGTGTTGTGTACATTCAACCTATCAAACTTTGATCATCAGGAACTTTATGCACATTATTTAGATTTATCTCAAAAGATGGTTCATAACTGTATAATATAATTTTGTTATCGTTTGTACATATTAAGAATGGGTATGGTGCTCCAAATGGTTATCCGCGGTTCTCCCCTAGTTCAACTAAATGAAATAGATTGTAAAAATGAGGAGAGAAATTGTCTAGTTAGTTCTTTAAATTGAACTAGAGGAGAACCGCGGATATCCATTTGGAGCACCATCCCCATCTATAGTACATATATACTATGTTAGTCAAAAGTTGTGTTTGGAACCAATACTGATGTCGTCGAAACATCACCTTGAGGGTGTATTTCTACTACAATGCCCTTGTCCGTGAAACTGATCACGCATTGCCATGCTAATAATTTTGTTAGATATCCTCAGAAAATAGTTGCACGGTGATCAAAAATATTTGGCCCTGTTTAGATCCAAGAAGATAATGTCTAGCTAATTGTTACATGAGAATACCTAATTAACAACTATTTCACTAGCTAGACCAAACTAGCTAATAGCAGCTAACATTAGCTATGTTCTAGCTAATCTATATCTCTTCTCTACAACTAAAACATACCGTCTGATTCCGTTCATAGGCGACACGGAGTCGTCCCTTTGCGATTTCCCACCCGGCGACGCGGAATCATCGCCCCTTGTGATATCCCACCACCCACCCAGCGCAATCTTGGAACATCATGTGATCAGACTATAGGAAGGAAAAAGAATCAACCCCTGGACAACCGCAACAGATTTGGAAAGAAAATCAATCCCTGTAAATAATCCAAGCGACGCGAGGGCCCTCACGGCCTCACCCACAATCTGTAAGTTCCTGGCCCTCGCAGCTCGCACGACACCACAACCCACACGCGTCTGCTTTCAATGCCATCGATCCTCCGTTCATCGCCAGTCGCAAGTCGCACTTGCCCATCTGTTGCTGCTGATCAGATCAGAGAGCAGAAGAGGCTTGAGGCTTACCTTCTTCTGCACTTCTTAGATCTCCTAGAGCAGTGCACATGCAAACAGAGCTCCTCGTGGCGAGCTCGAGTGGTAGCAATGGAGGAGCTCGAGCTGCGGCGTAGGGGACACCAGTCACACCACCGAGGGCTGAGGAGCGGGTAGACTGGGGCAACTCGAGTGGCGTCGTGGCGAGCTCGAGTGGTGGCGGAGGGAGCGTAGCCGGTTCGCGAATGAGGGGCCGCAGACGAGAGGGGTAGAGGGGAATGGGGAATAGGCCGGCGATAGTGGAGGGCCCGTCACGTCTCATCGGAGTCGGAGGAGAGGCAAAGAAGGAGTGTGAGACGAGAGACAGAGAGGGTGTGTGTGAAAAGAAGTGAGACGCCCTCAGGCCATGGCGGCGGCGGGTCTTCTTTGCCCGCGCGGTGGGCGCTAGGCGCTCACTTGGCGATGGCCCGCGCCCAAGCGCGAGCACAGCGGCTCCGGCGCCGTCAGCTCGCGCACAGGACGCCACTAGCTCGTGCTAGCCATCTTCGACACTGCGTCGCCGCGTGCAGGTGGATGAAGCAGCTGCTTCCTCTCGATTCTATCGGCGCGTTGCTGCTTGGTCGAATGTTGGAGTCCCCGGAAGGTGGATGAGGTCAGATCCATGGGGATAAATTTGGCACTGTGTAGCAAATGGATAAGAAGAACGGTGTGCAGTGGAAGCTTTTCGTATTTTTGATAAAAAAAATATGAATGTAGGGCCAACTTCAAACTCCAGTACTAAGCAGTAGCATGAAAGAAATTCTAATGCTTTGGTTTTACAATTTATGGCTTATGTTATAAGAACGACCATATTTTTAGAAGATTATTATTTTATAACTAAAAAGCTATTTTCTATGTTAAAACCATCTTTATATATTTTTAGATCTCTATGGATAGACTTCTAACTCATGACCATTGTTATTAAATCAATAAACTACAGGTGAGATAATCATACACCTGCGACCACAATTCCGTCCAAAAATCTGCTAGCAGTTTGCTTCGAGAAAATGAATGTCAACAACTAAGAGGTGTTTAGTTAGAAGGTGAAATTTTGGGTGTCACATTGGATGTTGCGGCACTAATTTAAACTATTAAAATAGATAAATAAAAATAAATTACATATTTTATCACAGAACCGTGAGACGAATTTATTAAGACTAATTAATTCATCATTAGCACATGTTTACAGTAGCACAGCATTGTCAAACATGGACTAACTAGGCTTTAAAAAATCGTCTTACAAAGTTATCCCAATCTGTGTAAATAGTTATTTTTTAGTCTACATTTCATATGCATATGTCCAAGCATTCAATGTGATAGGTGAAAAGTTTTTGGGCTGGAAACTAAACAACCCCAAAAATGGTATGAAGATGTTGATAAAACTTATTTGTTGATTTGTTGGTACACAAAATAAATGAATATCAGAGATTTTTTCTGCCGATATAAAATATCATCTTATCTATATCGTGGAAAGGTCTATATAGTAGAGTTTGTGAGCCTGCAACATCGCGCTCTCAGTGACTGTGTTAATTTGTTGAAATTTATCTTTTTGATCAAATATCATTTTAACATCGATATTTAATTTTATAGTATTCCCTGCGTCCACAAAAGAATGTAATTCTTACATTTCGAGTAGTCAAACATCATAAATTTTAACTAAAACAATACGAAAAAATACTAAAACTTACGAGACAAAATGTGCACAATTAGATTAGTTGTAAAATATATTTTCATAATAAATTCATTTTAAGACAAATGCTAATACTATTTATTGTAACCTTGGTCAGAGTTGAAATAGTTTGACCAACATGTTTCCCATAATTTTTTTTGGATTGAGGGACTATTATTATATTATCATGTGATCTGTATATATGTTTTTAGTATAAAGGTTTATTAGTTGCCACGTAGCAACGCACGGGCACGAACCTAGTGGATCAAAACAAACCCTTATTTCGGTCTATGTATTGGTCTCGAAAGAAAATATTCTACAATACTTGTCCTTTTGGATATCAACGATATGGTGCAATATTTACATATTTTACATTCCCAATTAAATAAATTACCCAATAAATAAAAGAGAATTGCCTAACATATTGTTACATTTAATAGTGGTTATATGCGTGGCCATTTCATCCACTCTGATTCTTTTTGGACCTAGTATTTTTCCTTGGCACGTCATGGTGTGTTTATGGACAAGTATTGCAGAAGTATATCTTTCAATGCCGATAATAGACCACAGGGAAAAACGTACTGTATACTCCTACGTTATTTAGAGCACAAAAATTAGGAGACCTGCGTGCGTGAAATTGACGAGTGGCCAGAAAATGACTGTGCCTAGCCTTAAGCCGCCATTTATGAGAAAACAAAAGGATGACGGAGATGCAAACAGAATCTGCAGCAGATTCCGGCCAGATCCCGGGGCGGCGCCGCCTGGCCGGGATCATCGTGTTGGCCAGCTACTACCCGCCAAAATGTCCGGCAACAATTTGCAAGTGCCATCAGCACCAGCTGGCAGGCAGGCAGCATCACGCCTTAATCTCTGATTAAAGCCTGTGGCGGTTTATATTAAAGGCTTCCCCCGTCACCAGATGGACATCATGCCGTCTCCGAAAGGGCGCGCGGCGCGCTTTCCGACGACACAGACAGGGTGACGGCCGGCCGGTGCCGGTGTCAGTGATCAAATCAAATCACACGAGACTGGCCGAAACCGCGGCGATGCGGCGTGCCTCCGGTCCACTCGATGTTCCGCGGCCAGGGAAGATCTATGCATTGCCATCGGGAGCGCTCCGAGTCCGATCCATGACGAGGGCAACACATGTCATCTATGGATCTACAGTAGAGATGAAAACAGACAAAAATGATTGAAAAACTCTTCTCCCATTTTCGTTTCTATATTTTTAATGGAAAAAGATCAGAATCAAGATAAAATAGAATTAAAAACACGTAGAGATATACGGAAATACGAAAACAGATAAATACGGACAAAGAGTTAGAAAATTAAGTTAGAATAATATAATCAAATTTTCTTGAGTATACACGACTAAAGTCACAAAATAGTATACACGTATGAAGTTAGAGGTCTAATATTCACCAACATACGTTGTGTTAACATATATAATTGGTGATTAGAAAGTCTATGAACATATCAATCTCTAGACATAACTCTCATAAATTTAAAACAGGATAAATATCGGTCAATTCCAGTTATAAACGGAATTTTCTAGAAATGAAAGGAAAATCTCTTCCCCATGTCTGTAAATACGAAAATAGGATTCATAGATACATAAACAAATAAAATAAAATAGAAAACAAAACGGGTCGGGTCGAAAATTTTTTTTGTGTGTTTTCAGCCTTAATGTCATAGCGGCAAGATTAAAAAAAGAACTACTCTAAGGGCGGTATTTGGGACTCATTCACTCCTGTTTTTGCTGCTCTGCTGCACAAATTCCACCATAGAGCAGCTCCCCCGTGGAGTTTGTGGAGCAGATGGTCTTATTTGACACATAGTTCTCCTGCAGCTCTAGGAATGAGTCGTTTTCATACAAATAGTCCATTATGCCCCTAATTAAAATTGCACTTGATATTTTTAAGACAAAATAGAAAACAAAATGATAGAACATTAATTCGGGCCATAATTCAAATATAAATAATTATCTTCTAAATTGTAAATGATAGAAAGGTTCAACGCGTGCTTACAAGAGTCGAACAAACTAGTAGATGGGTAGATAATTAATCAATGACAATGTGGGTAATTATCTCACAACTCCATATGACAGTATAAAACTCTAAAAACTAGAGTACCCCTTGAGGTCCTCCTGAAAAGACGTAGAGTTAGCCTGTAACACCTCTGGTGTTTAACTGTAATTAACCTGGCATGTCATCATCATTAGTCATTAATCATTCTTGCCTTGCATTTATGTTTGCTTAGTACTTGTGTAGCAATCTCTTTTCAAAAACCCTAAAAGCCCAAATCTTCCTTAAGGGCAAAAATGGTAATTTCACCTCTGTGCCTAGCTTTGTGTAATTCTTGTTCAGTTGGATGTCTTGAAGTTTTGTTGTGTTGGCCAAAGTTCAAAAATCAAAATCAGATTTCAAATCCCTTTGCAAAACCCTGATTTCCAACCCTGGATTTTATCCCTCTTTTTGTAATTCAAAAATTATTCAAAATTTGGGGTTTGTCAAAAAAGCAAAGTTGTAGATCTGGCCAAGAGAAACAACTTTGGTATTTAAAATTTTCAAGTTTGTACAAAGTTTGAAGTAAACAAAGTTTATTTACAAAGTTCTGAAGTAGTAAGTAATCCAAATTCATTCAAATTCCAGTTTTTGTCCCCTTTTCAGTTTCAAAATTTATTAAAAACTATTGAGTTTCAGAAAAAGGGTATATTAGCAAAGTTGTAGGTTTTGATAAAAGGAACAACTTTCATATTTGCAGATTTCCAACTTTCAATGTAAAATCAAAAGTAATTTTGAATTTATTCAAATCCCAAAAGTGTTTCCCTTTTCTGTTTTCAAATGTGGTCCAAAAACTATTTGGATTTTGAAAATATTCTTTTTGACAAAGTTATAGATCTCCTTTTTCTGCACAACTTTGGTGTTTTGAGTTTTGCTGCTCAGTTCAAGTTAGTTTTGGAGTAATTTGCAAAATACAGAGATCAGCCCATAGTCAAACCCTAAGACCTAGCCCTGTTCATCTTCAACCTACAGCTAGGGGGCCCCGGCCATGGCCGCGCGCCAGCGCCGCCTGCGCCACGCGCGCCTGGCAGCCGCACGCCCGCCCCCGACTTGTCGCCTGCGCCCGCGCCATCATGCCGCACCCGCACGCGCAAAAGCGCTGACCTCCGCCCCGTCCCCTACAGTGCCCAGGGCGTCGCCGTCGCGTGGCCGTCACCGGCGAGCCTCCGCCCAGGCCCTGGGTGCACGCCGTCCTTCCGCCGGCTTGCAATCGAGGTGCGCACGCTTCGGCCGAGCTCATCCACACCATCCCGTGCTCTCTACCGTCCCGACCGTGCCTATAAAAGGGACCGCCGGAGTCCGAGCTTCTCACTCGACCCCGCCGCCGTGGCCAGCCCACTCCGAAGCTCCCGCCGCTCAACCACCTAGCCCGAAAGCTCCACCTTGAGCCGTGAAGCTTTCCCACCCCTCAATTTCACCTCCCCCGCCTCCAATCGCCCGGCGTAACCCCATCTTCCCAAACTCCGACGGAACACCGGTGAACTCGGGTTCGTCAAATACTACCTCTCCGGCCACGATCATCTTCCCCTGACCCCTGTGTCAGCTTCCTTGGCTCCGCGCGACTCTAACCAGGCCCTTGCGGTCTCGTGTGTTGCGCAGGATCGCCGGAGTGCCGCCCCGGGTCGTCTCCTTCCTCGAGCCTCACCCTCGAGCACGTGTCGAGCCTCACCCTCGAGCCTCACCTCGAGCACGTTCCCGAGCCACACCCTCGAGCACGCCTGCGAACCGCGCTCCCTCGAAGCAGCCGAGCCCTGCCTCCGACCCGTGGTAAGCACCCGAAGCCTCCGGTCTCTGCTTCCACTCCGTTCGCCCGAGCCTCCCAGTCAGGCCTCGGACGGACGCTTGCTTTCCGTCTCGCCCGAGCCTCCAAGACCAGGCCTCGGACGAAGCGATCGTTCCGTCTCGCCCGAGTCCGCTTCGCCCGAGCCAAGCCTCGGCGAGCGCATGCTCTCCGCTTCGCCCGAGCCAGGCCTCGGACGAAGCAGTCGCTTCCGTCTCGCCCGAGCCCGTTTCGCCCGAGCCTCGCGAGGAAGGAGCACAGCGCTCTTTTCTTTTCCTTTTTGAAAGAGTATGAATAGTGTTCTGTTTTCTTTTTTTTGTGTGAATTAATCTGTTGTTCGTTAAATCCTGATAAAATTATGGTATGCTCCTTGCACTGTGTAGTATTTTATAAAAATATGGGATCTGACTTTCTGCAAGAATTTGAAAATGTAAAATCCCTCTTTTAATTAATAAATGGATGGTTTTGGATTTTTAGAAAATTATTTATAACTCCAAAAATCATGAGATAAATTTTTGTGAGCTTCCTATGCCATGTTTAGTCTCTGATGAAATTTTGAAGTCTTTTGGAACAAGTTGATTTTTGAGCTTTTATCTTTAATTGTTAAATAGTGCCTTTTGTTAATTAATGTCTGGAATTATTTGAGCACCTTAATGACCTCCAAAAATTATGAAATTTGTTTTGCCATCTATCTACACCATAGTGAACTTATGTGATTAATTTGGTAATTTTTGGAGCAACTTCATAAAATGACCTTTTTAAATAATTAAGGAAAATAGAAAAAGTGATTTAGGGTTCATGTTGTATGCCCTGTTTTGCATTGTTCATGCTAGCATACTCATGTGTATGCATCATTGCATTCGTATAGTCACCGAAGAAGGAGTCAAGATCGAGACAGCCGCCGACGAACCTGTCCCTGAGGCTACCCGAGCTCCGACAACTGCCCTGCCGCCTTCGAGCCTGCCCTCTTTGCTCTTCAAGGCAAGCCCCGGTGCATTTAACCTTTTCCTTGAATTTATAAAATGATTTCCTTAATGCTTTTGAGTTAAATTATTGCATTAGGTTTATAGGAGTTGTGTGCTATCCTAATTGATGCACTATCCACCTTGACCACTGATACACCTAATACCTGCTGTTCAAAAGTATTTGAAAAATGTTTAGCAATGCTTATTGAATTAGACTTTGCAATAAAATGCCAATTTCAAAAGTGTGATCACTTAAGGAATGTTTATGGGATTTTGGTCTTACTCCCCGGCTGTTGGTTAGGTATCTGATCCGTACCTAGTCAATAGCGAGGAGAGGTTGTCCGAGCGTACGGTGCCGTCATGTTGTAGTCCGGGACTCAACAGTTGACACCGACCGGGACAGGGTTGAAAAACTGACAGGACTATTACGCTTGGGTGAGATATGACCAAGGTATAGTTCTGGCTGGAAAATTAGGGACCATCCGTATGGGGGCCTGCTGGTCAAGACTTGTAACTATTCACATACTTCGAAAGCTCTGGCTCCGAGAAATCCTTTATTGGACCGACAACCGCGCACTGGGAGTGGAGAGATGGCGGAAGTAGCATGTACCCACGTGGTCGTCGTACCTGGAAAGGAGTGGTGTACTGTACTTCCGGGTGGCGTAGGACCGGGCCCAATCTTGGAGGAATCGTGGTAGACGAGTTGGCATATGCAAGCTTGGGTGCTACATATGCAGTGTGGATAGGGATCCTCAGCTGAGTATTATTTATCCGGATTAACGTTGCTCCTCGGTTATGGAGACTTGGTCCACTGACTGTCAACGGAGAGTGGTTCTCAACTAGGAATGTTTTGAAATGTAAAATGAATCATGAACGATGAAGAATTGAGGAATACTGAATCTTTCAAAATAAAATAAGGTTTACAAAAATGCTTTTCTGCAAAATACTTGATCTTGCTTAAGCCTTACCTTGACTACCCTAAGCCTCTCATTCCTGAGTCTTCTCCCTTTTTCTTAGTCGGGTAAGTCTTGTTGAGTACCCCAGTACTCAGGGTTTGTTACCCATGCTGCAGGTATGACAGAGTCCCCGATGTGTCTTGCACCCTGCTGCGTGACCATCGTCCAGGAAGAGGCCGATGAGGCCGAAGAATAGTTGTACACCCTTGGGCTGGGTGATTATAAGTATCTTTGTTGTCTCCACTATGTTGCCTATGTCTATTTCTATTATCAGAACTTGGTTTGTAATAACTGCACCTTAATTTCTATTTGGAACCCTGTTTGTAAAACTAATGTTATTTAAGTCTTCCGCTCATTATTCCGATGATATTTGTAAAAGTATGCAATGCTGTAACCGAATTGTGAGATGATCCTGCGGACATTGGGCACTGATGTAGCCCGGTGGCGAACAGGTCTTAATCACATGGAACATGGGTTCGGCTGTCAGAGGTTGACAGGGACACGTGGGCCATGGAATTAGGGTCGTTCCGTCACATAGCCTCTGTATCCACCTTTTTTGCGAAGCTTAGTGTCGGTGGTACAAAAAAGGGGTACCCCCAATCAACGCAAACGCCCAAACGCCCAATCTCCGACTCGCCCGAGCCCTCCCAGCCAGGCCTCGGGCGAATGCTTTTTCTCCGCCTCGCCCGAGCCCGCTGAGCCAGGCCTCGGACGATCGCTCCTTTCTCCGCCTCGCCCGAGCCCGCTGAGCCAGGCCTCGGGCGAACGCGATTGCTCTCCGTCTCGCCCGAGCCCTACAGACCTCGGCGAGCACGCTCCCACACCTCGAGCCCTATCGCACGGACCTCGAGTGGTACAGACAGCCGTACCAGCCCCATACTACGCATTTAATGCCTTCACCTACTCCGGTCATGTCCACTGGAGCACAGCACGTATCACAGTAACTCGGTGTAAAGGTCAAGTCTCGTTTTCACTACAAGCATGGGCGAAAGGGCACCAGTACAGCACTATTCGACCATACCATGCACTATAGCACCTCGAGGCCGGCTCCGCGCCCCTCGAACCTGCACTGTAAACACCTCGAGGCCGGCTCCGCGCCCTCGAGCCATGCACTGTAAAACACCTCGAGGCCGGCTCCGCGCCCCTCGAGCCATACACTGTAACACCTCGAGGTCGGCTTCGCGCCCTTCGAGCCCTAACCACTTTCATACTCTTGGAGGACAGGTACCCCAAGACCCGGAGGGACCTCACCGCGTACTGTACAATCCGGGATGGGTGCTGTACGGCTCCCGCTTTGTCGCGCCCCCACGTCCGCGCCCGGAGGGAAGCCACGACTCAAGGACGCCTCAACAGCGACGATCACATCGGCTCCAGTGGCCCCGACAAGACAGGGTTTCTACCCTTCTCCGTATGGGGCACCATGCGCCCCGACACCTGTAATACTTTCTGTAATCCTGGCCTCCCCTTGCTCTATAAAAGGGGACGCTAGGGCCCTCATTCGGGACGACGAACAGAACACACGAGTCCACGCACAAACACGAGTCCGGACCCCGTCCACGCTCACTGAGCTTGTATTCTCCCCTGTACAAGCACTTAGGTGCAAATAATACAAGAACATCTCCCCCCGCTGGACGTAGGGTCTTCTTTGCCCGAACCAGGATAAATCCTTGTGTCCCTTTGCATCACCATCCAGGAAGAGAAGCACGCGATCATATTACTCGTTGGTGTGATACCCCCGGGTACGAAACACCGACACTTAGTTTTTGGAGCTAGACTTATTTGGCACTGTGAAGTTAGAGCGGAGCAGTAAAAACGGGAGCGGAACACTTCCAAACACCCTCTAATACTCCTCTTTCTAAAAACAACACTAGTTTCAAAACGACTCATCTATTTAATTAAATATTCTTTTTCTAATTAATTTTGCAGGGTTTCGCATGGCCCCGGACCATCAAGCCCCGGTCCATGCCTATTACATATCCAAGGCGAACCCCGAAGCCCTTTTGTTTTTTGTTTCGGTCATGGTCTCAAGGACCAGGCATCGGCAGGAGCAGGATGCGTCGTCGTCGTCGTTGCCCTCCTGTACCGTCGCAGGATGCTTTTGGACTCGGGCTGGGTTGGACCGATCAGGTCAGGTAGGAGTGTGACCCAAAATGAAAACAATTAAGAAATCTCTTTTATTTTAACAGAAAGAAATACAAAAATGATTAGAAAGTAAAATAATTCAATCTTTTTGTATTTTAATAAATACTTTTTTAACTAAGAAGTAGATACCGAAATTCTTTGATTCACTTTTTGAATTTAAGTAGCCAAACCTATTCTTAATTTTGGAATATTTTAATAAGAGAAATTTGAAAAATCCAGAATTCCAGTATTTTTTTTCTTATTTTGTTTTTTAATTTCCTATATTTAATTAGCTACTCCGAGCGAGACATGTGCATGTGCATATATTAAAATTCTTACGTGCAGGAGGATTCACGCTCAGTGAGCACCTCTGCGGTGTCTACGAATGGATCAGTGACACGTTGACGATGGCCTGTCATCTATGGTTTTGGGGTCTCTTCTCCTCTATTGTCTGTGTCTTGTGGTTTCGTGCATGCCATTTGAAAGGTCAAAATAAACTTGGATACAAACTTAGGGCCTGTTTAGATCTTAAATCCTTTACATTCCAAATATTTTAGCTATAAATTTTATAACCTAAAACTTTACGAGTAGCTATTTAGGGCGTGTTCGTTTCAGGGCAAATTTTTTTGCCCTGTCACATCGAATATTGCGGCTCTAGTTTAGCCTATTAAAAATATACTAATTAGAAAACTAATTTGTCAGTCGGAGACTAATTCACGAGAAGAATCTATTAAACTTAATTAGTTCATGATTTGACAATGTGGTGCTACAGTAAACATTCACTAATGATGGATTAATTTACCTTAACAGATTCGTCTTAGGGCCCGTTTGGATGCTTGGAATTGAATTCATTTTAGGAATCATAATTTAGACACATATTAATTAAGCTAATATGATTATGTATGGATTATATTTGTATATTATTGTTGCTTATACGAGAGATACTCATATGTTGCATTTTTATTGTAGGAGAGTGAGTTGAAGAGAATGTTATAAGTTGCAAAGTAGAAATATAGTATGGTGATGTATGGAATCCATTTCCCTCTCTCACTCTATGAATTTAAGGTAGACATATATGTGAACCTTGAAAAGTGGTGGAATGTCAAATTCTAAGACAAATAGGCTAGTTTATTGAGTGAATTCCAATTCCACCAAAATGAAGGGATCCAAACGGACCCTTAGTAATTAGCATATGACCATGTAATTAGTTTTATAATTAATTTATTTTTAATAGGCTAAACTAGTACCGCAAAGTCCGATGTGACAGGCAAAAAAAATTTGCCAGCGAAACAAACACACCCTTAGTTGGTTGTAAATTTTTACGTGGACGGTTGCAAATACGACTGCATAATTGGTCCACACGAGCTCCAATGCAAATTTACAAGGTTTTTGGACCTCAAAGGTTCCAAATTCCAAATCTTTACAGACTCCTTTTCTCAAACTCTACAGACCCCTGTTTAGTTCCAAACTTCCAAAAAGTAGCCCAAATTCAAAATCTTTTGGAATTTGGGAGTAACTAAACAGGGCCTTACTACTAAATCTTTATAGTACGGTACAGATACGGCAAATCTAAAATTCCCCATAAATCAACAATTAGAAATTCCTCATAAATCAACAATTGCAACGTTGAGTTTATCGGTGCATACGTAGAACTATGGTGATGGTATTTTTCCATGTAATTAAATGTTTCATGTTTTTCTATTTTATTAAAATTCTTTTTCATATCAATTATTTGATTTATAGTTATATTTTCTTACCCATGCTAACTTACATATTTATTAAGCAGACATTTCTTTTATTTCCATCTATTGCAGCAATATGTGCGCTATCGGCGGGATTAGATATAAGTGCACCTACAGGTAAAACGGGCGTAGCTAAGCGGGCTTTTCTTTCTATTATTTTGTAAAGAAAGGAGTTTGTACCGGAGAAGATCGTCGCCGTCGCGCTGGCCGCCTGGCCAGCAGTGGGCAGTGGCCACCCCTGCACCCACAAGTTTTTATGTAGGTGCTGTAGCAACACGTACGTGCATGTAGCTTGGCGAGATCGATCGGGAGGTGACGAGATGAATGAACTACAGTAGTTGGTCGCATTAAATGGCCATGTCTGGTCGTTTTTCCTCCAGTAACCAGGTGCAAATAAAAGAAGTGGTTCAAGACGTGTCAACGCCGTAGGCGGGGCTAGCATCAATTTGCTTGCGGTGCATGTGATTGATGTATCGAGCCACACACGACGTTCAATGCGTAAACACCACACAGTACGTACGTAGCCGCGTAGTTGGCTGGGCCTGTGCCTGTGGTGAAAACACGAACCAAAGTTTAGTAGTACTTCCAGTCCAGGAACTAAAACCCTGTATGTATATAGGCAGCCAGGCGTACGTGCCAGTCGAAGGGAAAAGCGGGGCGGGCGCGCGTGCGCGGTCACTTGATGTACAGCACGTACGTGTGCGCGTCGGGGCCAAATGATAGGAGGAATCGTGTCAGCGTCGTCGTATCGGGGCCGGAGATCTCCGGCAATTGAAGATGCTCTCCACTTGATGTATAGCTAGCCCACCTTGCCACCCTTTTCAATTCAATGCCAGTCCGGCGAGGTTGCCATGATTTTGCCAGCTCGGCGACAAACCCCTTGCTTAGCGTTAGAATAGTCTCTCTCGGTGTAGATTTTATCCGAATTATTCCATTTCCATTTAATATTGTGACACATTAGTAAATCCGACGACTTAATAGTTAATTATAAAGACAGTTTTATGAAATCTATATATTGGTCTTGTTCGCTTGAACTCATTCGTGACAGTGTTCTGCAAGAGCCAATAAATCAAAGTACAGTTGATACTGTATGTTCAAGCAAACAGAGCTATTATAGGCCATGTTCAGTTGGCAAAATGTGCCCAAAAATGTTGCGTAGTAACCGTCCCATCAAATCTATAGACGCAAACATGAAGCATTAAATGTAGGTAAAAAAAATAACTAATTGTACTTTTAGTCCGCTCATGTCGAGACGAATCTTTTGAGACTAGTTATGTCATGTTTGGATAAAGTTTGTCAAATAACAACAAAAATGCTACAGTAACTTTCCACCAAATATTTCGCGAACTGAACAAGGCCATAGTTATACTAATATAAAAACTGACATATAACAGTCTTGATATTACCCCTGAGAGTCTGAGACTGGCCTTGTAAACTAACCTGGCAACGCCTACGTGTTCGCCTTGGCGTCCTGTAAACTCTCGGCTCCCGATCCCGGCATCCGGTGACGTACGCGTGAGTATTAGCGTCTCATATATTTGTCCTTAAGCTGGAGGGTGATTTTAGGTTTGACGACGAAGAATTACTACTAATACTCGTGTGCAGTACTCCAGTTCTAGTACCGTGTATGATTGGATCCTCCGGATATTATTATACTGATGAAAAGCACGTTAGTAGAGATTTCTGGAGTGCCGTCCCCGTCAAGACGCCCGCATGTAGGTGCACGCAATAAATTAAAGCGCGGCTCGGTTTGTCATTTCTGAAGAATGTTCACCATACAACCATCTAAGTCTAGCTCAACAACCAACGGTTCAAGAATAAACACATACCCCTCTAACTAGTGGTTCAGTATATAGTAAGTAATTAATAATTTTTTTGAGACACATATAGCAAGTAATAAATATTTTGTGTCCGTATAACTATTACTTTCAACAACTTAGGGCATGTTTAGTATGGCCCCGACTCTGATTTAGCAGTAGCAGTAGCATCTACAAAGGAACCGTACCAGACACTTTAGAAGAGGAATCATTATCTTCAGGTGAATTGTAGAAGAGTCGCAACGGTTTTGGGATAAGAATTCGGAGCCGCAAGAAATGTCTATACAAGTGCTACGGCTCCTTTGGATGAGCACAGACCATTAACTGTGTGTTTGATTTGAGAGTTTCGTTGGGCTAGAACGGGTTGAACCTAGATGGACCTATATATGTTTGGATGGGGGGGGGCGTGAAATAGGGTTGACCTGGGTTGACATATTCCCCTCAGATGGGGGTTCAAATGATTCCATCAAATTAAGGGGATCATGTGAGTTCAAGTAGGTTGCACATGAGAAAGAAGAAGGTGTTTTCTAAAGATGCCATGTGGGCCCTATGAGTTTATGTCTCATCTCATTCTTTCACATCCTCCAAACCAAACAATAAACTATGTTCAATCCAACCTTCTCACCCAAACAACAAACATGTTCATCCCACTCCTAAAATTTGTCCCCCGTCCCCAGACTAAACACATGTTTGAGAAGGTTGAGACATAATACTTCTATTCCTCTGCCACTTTATTTATATTTTATTTTTATTATTCTTGTAATTTCTCTAGTTTAACGTGCTGTATTAGGTTTATTTTAAATTAAGCATTATTTTTAAAAAAATACTAGTCAACTAAAAAAATCTTACAATTTTATATCATGTGAACTATATGTTATGAAAGTATTATCATGATAAATCTAAAAGCATAAAAATATTATGTTGTTAGTCTGTGCATTTTTTAAAATTAATGGTTAAAAATGAAAACATTTGACTACGTCATGTAAAAAAATAGAGGGAGCAAAAGCAAAGCCTTATATGGCAACAGTTGTACCCCTTTTAAAAACTTGCCTGTATAATAAATAGGTTTCGTGATAACGAAACTTACATTGGACCATATGTCAGGTCGTGCCCGTAGGCCGTTGAGCTGCGTTCAATTGAGCCAGCATGAATTGGAGAGCATATACTATTATATTGTAGGGAGATATGCTCGTCAGGGTCCACCAATAACTATGCATGAATATAATGAATTCATATGCTCCCGCCTTCGTCTCTAAATAATTATTGTTTTCACTTTCTGAGAAATATTTTTGACTAAATATATATTAAAAAATATTAATATTTATCGTATATAATTAGTACCATTGGTAAGATTTTGAATCTAGTTTTTAACATATTTATTTAGAGATATAAATATTCATAATTGATATAAATTGAATTAAATTTATGGTATGTATATTAATGATGATAATTATTAGCAACGGAGGAAGAAGGGAGCATGTGCTTATGATTACCACCCATCTGTGACAGTTGTGTCTATCAAGAAAGAAAAGAAAAACTAGCAGGGATCCCACTCCAAACCAGGGTAACTTCATACCGTGCATCCGTTTCGAAAGAATTAAAAAAAACACGTACCGTGCATGGGGATTTTTTTATTTCCTATCCCGTTTTCTCTATTTAATTTGACGTGACTTAACTCTTAACCGAAATATCATGACGAAAATGAGGCCACATGGCTCTTGTAATAGATGCTGGAGCGTACGATCGTCGTGATTCATGACTCCTCTAGTAGGAAACTTTCTTGCCCATCAGCCTATGTATTACTCTCAACGTTCATAAAAAAAAATATACAATTATAGGATCCACACCGATCAATTTGGTTTAAGTTTGACCAAGATTATATAAAAACATTAATATTTATATCATTAAATAAAACTATTATAAAAATATATTCTATTGCTAATCTAATAGTATTTTTTAACAAGAACGTTAGTACTTTTTAAATATAACTTTAATCAAAGTTTGAATTGTTTGACTTCTAGATAAACGAGAATTGTATGTTTTGTTAGACGAAGGGAGTACTCAGCAACAAAGAGTTGATGTCGCTGCATGACTCATGCACTGTATTTGAATTTTGAAATATGCAAGGAAGAGTTGCTAAACTTAATTTATATATTTGGAACCCTAAATAATCTCAAACACAAAATAATCATGTACAAAGTTTTAGATCTCTTCGAGCTCTACAATTTTGATATAAACTTTTCTGTCATCTGACTTCATTTTAAAAAGATATGAATTTATTTATGTTGATGCTACTTGAAAATCGATTTTTAGGGACGATGAACTTAACAAAACCGCTTCTAGAAATCACTCATTTTTAGAAATGGTTGAACTAAGGAACCATCCTTGAAAATCATATTTTCCAGAGACGATTTTCTAAATAGAACCGCATATAAAAATAGAAATGTTTTTAGGGGCGGTTTTCTAAATGAAACCACCCCTAAAAATTAATTTTCAGCAACGCTTGTATAGCTACAGTACATTCCCGAAAGTTAGATCGAGACGACGTGCTAGGAAAACCGTCTCTGTTAGAAAAGGGAAAAGGGAGTCGTCCCAAAAATAATTTTGTCCTAATGCATATCAAACTCTCGAATTGCCTGATAGATTCTGGAGTTGTCCTATGGTCATGGTTCATGACGTTGTTGGCCTCGAGACAAGAAGGTTAGGATGGTTGCCAAGACTAAAGCACAGTCGGGAACCTCTTGTTCTACCCGAGTCCCCGAGCCCTGCGTGTGATAGCGGCTCTTGCCTTCTTCTATCTACCCTACTACAGCACCATCTTATTCTTTGCTTGGTGTACCAAACAAAATCTCCCCCGCTGAGATGGCCTCACTAAATCCACACACGAAATTATACCCAGAAAACTAACTCTATAATAATCAACTGTCCAGATTTGTTTCGTAATTTTCTCTCTCCTTACTCACTCACATCCAATGGACCATATTAGATGTATGGTATACATCCTCCTCCTCGCCGCAAGGAAAAAAAATACTAGATGAGATTGTAGGAGAGAAAAAATATTGCAAAAAAAAACACACCAAACGCTAGATCGTGGGACAAAAAAAATTGCCTAAAAAACGCCAACAGCTAATCACGTGAGATCGTGGATGAAAAAAAATTGCCCAAAAAAACACACCAACAGCTAATCACGTGAGATCGTGGACAAAAAAATATTACCGAAAAATAACACGTCAAGCGCTAGATCTTAGGAGAAAAAATATAGCAAAAAAAAACACGTCAACGCTAATCACGGGTCCGCCCATCTGGTACGTGTAACACCCCTGGTATTACTAATGTAATTAACTTGACATGTCATCATCTTAAGCATTAATCATTTTGTGATGCATTTGGATTGCTTAATTGCTATGCTTAAGTCCCTTTTCAAAAACCCTAAAAGCCCAATTCTTCCTATAAGGGCAAAATGGTAATTTCATCTCTGTGCCTAGTTCTATGTAATTCTTGTTCAAATTTAGTGCCCTGATGTTTGTTGCATTGATCAAAGTTCTAAAATCAGATTTGATTTGATTTTCCTTTTGCAAAACCCTAAAATTCCCAAATCCTGGATTTATTCCTTTTTCGATAACTTTTTCAAAATTCAAAATTCTGGGTTGGTTCAAAAAGCAAAGTTGTGAATCTGACCTAGAGGAACAACTTTGGTGTTTACAGATTTCCATGTTTCTATATAAAATTTGAAGTAATTCAAATTCATTCAAATTCCAGTTTTTGTCCCCTTTTCAGTTTTAAAAATTTATTCAAAAACTATTGAGTTTCAGAAAAAGTGTATATTAGCAAAGTTGTAGGTTTTGACAAATGGGACAACTTTCATATATAAAGATTTTCAAGTTTCAGTTTGAAATCCAAAGTAATTTGGTTTGAATCAAATTTGAAAAGTGTTCCCTTTTCTGTTTTTGATTATAGTTCAAAAACTATTTGGAATTTGAAAATGTTCATATTGACAAAGTTGTAGATCTCATTTTCTGAGCAACTTTGGTATTTTGAGTTTTTGTTGCCCAGTTCAAGTTTGGAAGTAATTTGCAAAATACAGAGATCAGCCAAAAGTCAAACCCTAAGACCTAGCCCTGTTCATCTTCCACCTACAGCTAGGGGGCCCCGGCCGTGGCCGAGCCTCCGGCGTTGCGCGCGCCACGCGTTTGGCAGCCGCTCGTCTGCCCCCGACTTGTCGCCGCTGCCCGCGACATCTTTTCGCACCCGCACGCACAGTTGACCCCGCTCCCGTCCCCTACCGAGCCCAGCGCGCCGCCGCCGCGTGGCCATTGCCGGCCAAGCTTGCGCACCGGCCCCGGCTGCACGCCATCACCTCCGCCTTAGCGCAATCGAGTGCGCACGCTCCCGCCGATCTTATCCACCCCACCCCGTGCTCTCTACCGGCCTCTGGCCGCGGCTATATAAGCCCGCCGGAGCCCCGAGCTCCTCACTCATCTCCGCCACCGTGGCCAGGCCAGTCCAGTGCCTCCGCCGCTCCACCACCTAGCTCAGAAGCTCCGCCTTGAGCTCGTGGAGCTTTCCCACCCTTCAATTCATCTCTACCGCCTCAATCGCCCGGCGTAAGCTCGCCGTTCCCATCTCCGGCAGAAACCCGGCGAGCTCGGGTTCGTGAAATTCGCCGTCTCCGACCATGATCATCCCTCACCGACCCCCGTGTCGTGTCCTTGGTTCCGTGCGACTCTGACCAGGCCCTTGCGGTCTCGTGTGTTGCGCAGGGTCGCCGGAGCGCCGCTCGCCGCTCGCCGCCGAAGGAGCTCCACCGAACCACCGCCCCTCGAGCACGTGTCGAGCCTCCTTCCTCGAGCCTCACCCTCGAGCACGTGCCGAGCCACACCCTCGAGCCCTGCCTCCGATCTGTGGTAAGCACCCGAGGCCTCCGGCCTCTGCTTCCATTCCGTCTCGCCCGAGCCGAGCCTCGGGAGGACAGACCCTCACCACTTCGCTCGAGCCAGGCCTCGAGCGAACTCGTGCACCCTCCGCTTCGTCGAGCTAGGCCTCGGACGGACGCTTGCTTTTCCGTCTCGCCCGAGCCTTCATCTCGCCCGAGCCGCTTCGCCCGAGCCTCCGGGCCAGGCCTCGGACGGAGCACTCACTCCCGTTTCGCCCGAGCCCTTCATAGAAGGAGCACAGTGCTCTTTTCCTTTGGAGAGTTATGAATAGTGTTCTGTTTTCTCTTTTTTTGTGAATTAATCTGTTGTTCCTTAAATGCTGAGAAAATTATGGTATGCTCCTTGCACTGTGTAGTATTTTACAAAAATATGAAACTTGACTTTTCTGCAAGAATTTGAAAATGTAAAATTCCCCTTTTAATTGAAAAATGAAGGTTTTGGTATTTTTGGAGAGTGATCTATAACTCCAAAAATCTTGAGATAAATTTTTGAGACCTTGTTATGACATGCTGAACCTCTGGTAAAATTTGAAGTCATTTGGAGCAAGTTGATTTTTGAGCATTTATTTTAATTAAGGAATAGTGCCTTTTGTTAATTAAATGTTTAGATTTATTTGAGCATCTTAATGACCTCCAAAAATTATGAAATTTGTTTTGCCATCTGTTTATGCCTTAATGAACTTATGTGATTAATTTGGTAATTTTTGGAGCAACTTCATAAAATGACCTTTTTAATTAATTAAGGAAAATAGAAAAAGTGATTAGGTGGTAATAAGTGTTTGATGATGTGATCTTTGGATTGATTGATGTTCATAGACCCCTACCCTTGGTCTATGATGGTGATAATCATAATAAGGCCTAGCTTTATTAACATTGCTTAAGGAAGAAATGGTACCTTTTATGCTCAACCTAGATTTCGATTATGCCTTGCCTAAGAGTAATCTAGATTCAGTGGAATTGTCTTGCACCATAAGTTCATATCATCATTCTCATGAGCATTCATCATTGCATCCGTATAGTTGACGAAGAAGGTACCAGAGTCGAGGCCGCTGTTGACGAACCAACTCCCGAGGCGACCCCGAGCTCCAACACCTATACCTACCCGAGTCTGCTCTCTTTGCTCTCCAAGGCAAGCCCCGGTGCATTTAACCCTTTCCTTGAATTTTATAAAATGATTTCCTTAAATGCTTTTGAGTTAAATTATTGCATTAGGTTTATAGGAGTGTGTGTGCTATCCTAATTGATGCACTATCCACCTTGACCACTGATACACCCGATACCTGCTTTTCAAAAGTATTTGAAAAATGCTTAGCAATGCTTATTGAATTAGACTTTGCAATAAAATGCCAAATTTTAAAAGTGTGATCACTTAAGAATCGTTATGGGAATTTGGTCTTACTCCCCGGCTGTTGGCTAGGTATCTGATCCGTACCTAGTTAATAGCGAGGAGAGGTTGTCCGAGCGTACGGTGCCGTCATGTTGTAGTCCGGGACTCAACAGTTGACACCGACCGGGACATGGTTGAAAAACTGACAGGACTATTACGCTTGGGTGAGATATGACCAAGGTATAGTTCTGGCTGGAAAATTAGGGACCATCCGTATGGGGGCCTGCTGGTCAAGACTTGTAACTATTCACATACTACGGAAAGCTCTGGCTCCGAGGAATCCTTTATTGGACCGACAACCGCGCACTGGGAGTGGAGAGATGGCGGAAGTAGCAGTACCCACGTGGGTTAAAGTCTCGGATTGGAGTGGTGTACTGTACTTCCGGGTGGCGTAGGACCGGGCCCAATCTTGGAGGAATCGTGGTAGACGAGTTGGCATATGCAAGCTTGGGTGCTACATATGCAGTGTGGATAGGGATCCTCAGCTGAGTATTATTTATCCGGATTAACGTTGCTCCTCGGTTATGGAGACTTGGTCCACTGACTGTCAACGGAGAGTGGTTCTCAACTAGAATGTTTTGAAATATAAAATGAATCATGAATGATGAAGAATTGAGGAATACTGAATCTTTCAAAAATAAAATAAGGTTTACAAAAATGCTTTTCTGCAAAATACTTGATCTTGCTTAAGCCTTACCTTGACTACCCTAAGCCTCTCATTCCTGAGTCTTCTCCCCTTTTCTTTAGTCGGGTAAGTCTTGTTGAGTACCCCAGTACTCAGGGTTGTTACCCATGTTGCAGGTATGCCTGAGACCCCGATGTGTCTCGCACCCTGTTGCGTGACCTTCGTCCAGGAAGAGGCCGATGAGGCCGATGAGTAAATGTGCACCTCGCTGGGTGGGTGTTACATGTATCTTTATGTTATTGTTTCGACTACGTTGTCTACTTTGAATTTCCCGAACAATGGTCTGTAATAATCGTACTCCTTACCTCATTTGAAACCTCGGTTTGTAAAACTATTGTTATTTAAGTCTTCCGCTCTTTATTCCGATGTTATTTGTAAAAGTATGCAATGCTGTAACCGAATTGTGAGATGATCCTGCGGACATTGGGCACTGATGTAGCCCGGTGGCGAACAGTCTTAATCACATGGAACATGGGTTCGGCTGTCAGAGGTTGACAGGGACACGTGGGCCATGGGATTAGGGTCGTTCCGTCACAGAGTGGTATCGGAGCATCTCACTTTAACGTTGCAGTGTTCTTTTGCGAAAACTTCAAAAGTTCTTTTGAGTCCAAACAAAATTTAAACTTGACTATTTTGAGTCCAAATTGCTTCTCTCATCTTGTCCCTCTTATGGCAACACTAGCTAGTGGAACAACATGTTTTAAGCCCTATATATGTTAAGTATTGCATTGCCTTGTTCCGTAGGAACGATTCATGCATCATGTCATATTCACTTAAGTAAATAAATGAGTTCGTTGGGATAGTGTACCTATACCTTTTCTTGCTAGCCTTTCTCATCTATAACCTCTTGTCCAGATATGGCTCGCATCAAGCTGACCGCCCGCAAGTCGACTGGACCGAACGGTGTGCCGCGTCACCAGCTGGCGCCACGCACCGGAGAAGAGACTGGAGAATCCTCCAATGGTCGTCGCTTTCCCCGCCGCACCCGCAAAAATCTGAAGGAGGAAATCAAGAATCTGAAGGCTGAGATAGAGAATGGAGCATGACTTCTGACTTTACCTTTCCCGCCTGGAGTTCTACGAGGCACGAGCCGCTCTCGAGGAAGCTAATCAGAATGTGGTTCGCGCTATCCAGCAGCGTGATGCAACATGGATCCGAGAGGATGCCACCAGAGCCCAGCTCCATGAACTGCAGCAGTACACGCCCAGATCGAGCAGTTCAATGATATGCTTCATGAGGAAGTACACCAGCTACACAACCAGCTTCACCCCGTGATTCCACCAGTTGTTGAGGACCCCGAAGACGGAGTCGTGGAGGAACCTGAAGTGGAACACGAGCCCGATCAGGATGAGGAAGTGGAACCTGCTGAAGATGTCCACGTTGAAGATGAAGATGAGGAGGAAGAGCCTGAGCTTATCATCGAGGATGATGATGATGACGAAGAGTTGATCTTCATCGATGACGACTAGACTCCTTGTGTCTGTACCATCTGCTTACCTAAAACCTTAGTCTAGGTTTGGGGGCGTTAGTCTGTCTGTTGCCAAGTCTGGCATGTATCTTTTTTTCGTATCTTTCCCCTTTATCGGCCTGTATCAGTCTGTTGTCATCTTTATCAAGCCAGCTATCTTTGTATCAATGAAGCTATCAATCGGTCGTTTCAGAACCTTTGTCCATATATGCTGAGTTCCGAGTTGCTTATACAGATGCCTGTGAACACCCGTACCGGAGCTGGAGGTTCTGATGATGCCAACATCCCAAACCCTCACCTGTCCCAGCTACCCTAGCAGATGCCATTGCAGCCCTGGCCGCCGCTGCCAATCTGATGGCTCAGAACCAAGGACAGCAGAATGTTGGTCACCGTGGTCGTCACAACCAAGAGACCACCTATGTGGATTTCACTGAAACCCGTCCACCGGTTTTCACCAGAGCCGATGAACCCCTCGAAGCTGACGATTGGCTCCGCACCATGGAGCAGAAGTTTGGTCTCATCCGATGCACTGAAATCCAGAAGCCCCGGTTTGCTTCGCAGCAGCTTCGTGGCCCAGCAAGCGCTTGGTATGCCAACCTCTTGGCTGCCCAGCCTGAAGGTCATGAGTGACCTGGGAAGAGTTCCGCACCGCTTTCCGTGCACACACACATCCCATCAGGTCTGATGAAGATGAAGCTTGATCAGTTCCTAGCCCTGCAGCAGAAGGACTCCACAGTGATGCAGTATGTGGGTCAATTCAACCATCTGAGTCAGTATGCAGCGGAATATGTCAACACGGATGAGAAGAAGAGAGACTGTTCCTTAGGGGATTGCACCCTAAGATCCGCAGAAGCATGTCAAACAACCTGACCGGTTCTTATCATGAGGCTGTTGACCGGGCAGTTGCTTTTGAAGAGAGTAACCGTCAGTAGTACCAAGAGGAGAGAAGAAGAAGAAAAGCAGGATCTAGCAGCCACTCTGGCAATCACAAGCGCCAGAGGGTCATATATCATCCTAGTCACCACCACAACCGTCCACCTTACCCTCACCAGCAAGTGGTTGTCCGTACCGCGGCTACCACCCACAACGCCAACCAACAAAGTGCCACTCAGCCGAACGCCCCAGGTGTTCGTATCACCACCCACAAACCGCCTATAACATCCCTGCTACAACTGTGGTCAACTTGGCCACTGGTCTCGTGAGTGCCCAAAGCCCAAGAGGTATGCCCAGAATGCTCAGAAGGGTCCTGGAGGACCACAGCAGCAGCAAACACCGTGCTCCACAGCAGCAAGTGCAGAAGGGCAAGTTCGTCAAGAAGCACGGGCAAGTCTACTACACCACTGTCAGCGATATTCCAGAAGGGGAGCCGTCATGATCGGTAGGTTTCCCGTTGCCAATCATCCTGCAGTTGTGTTGTTTGATTCTGGTGCATCGCATTCCTTCATCAGTCGTACTTTTCTCATCAAGCATGAAATATCAATTGAGGATTTGAAAGAAAGTTTTTGCATTTTATCGCCTGGAGGGCGTATAATCACCAAAGAGGTGGTTCGCAGTATACCAGTAAGGTTGGGGGAACATGTATTTCCCACCACCATGATAGTGCTTCATGATCAGGAGATAGATGTCATCCTAGGCATGAATTGGATGTGTCAGTATAAAGCCATGATCGATCCTGAATAGAGTTGTGAGAGTGGATATTCCTAACAGTACCGCCAAACTCCTTCTCCAACTTCCAATGCCTCAAAAACCAGCAGCCACTCAAATATACCGCCCATGTTCTGGAAACCCGGGACATCCCCGTGGTTTGTGAATTCCCTGATGTTTTCCTGAGGATTTACCTGGTCTACCTCCTGACCGTGACGTTGAGTTTGCCATAGAGCTAAAGCCCGGGACTGCTCCTATATCCCGCAGAGCTTATCGAATGCCTCCCAGAGAGTTGGCAGAACTAAAAATCCAATTACAAGATTTGTTGGACAAGGGTTTCATTCGCCAAGCTCGTCTCCTTGGGGCTGTCCTGCAATCTTTGTAAGAGAAAGAAGAAAGACAAGACTCTCAGATGTGCATTGATTATCGCCCACTCAATGAGGTCACCATCAAAAACAAATATCCCTTGCCTCGGATTGATCTTCTCTTTGACCAGTTAGCTGGAGCCAAGGTATTCTCCAAGATCGATCTCAGATCGGCTACCACCAAATAAAGATTCGTCCTGAAGATATTCCTAAAAAAGCTTTTACCACCAGATACGGTCTATATGAGTATTTGGTCATGTCTTTCGGATTGACCAATGCCCTGCTCATTTCATGTACCTCATGAACTCTGTGTTCATGCCAGAGCTTGATAAATTCGTGGTCGTGTTCATTGACGACATCCTTGTCTACTCAAAAACCCCTGAAGATCATGCCAGCATCTTCGTATCGTTCTATCCCGTCTCAGAGACCATCAGCTCTATGCTAAGTTCAGTAAATGTGAGTTCTGGTTAGATCAGATACAGTTTCTTGGTCATGTCCTATCCGCTGAAGGTGTGTCAGTCGACCCCGGAAAAGTGTCAGATATCCTGGATTGGAAGCCACCTACCTCTGTTCACAAGGTCCGCAGTTTTATGGGAATGGCTGGATATTATCGTCGATTCATCCCAGATTTCTCAAAAATCGCCAAGCCTATCACCGAGTTGCTGAAGAATTTCTGGAAGTTCTTTTGGTCACCAGCTTGTGAACAAGCTTTTCAGACTTTGAAGAAGTTGTTAACCACGTCACCAGTGCTAGCTCAGCCAAACGTCGAGAAGCCCTTGATGTCTACTGTGATGCATCTGGTATGGTTTGGGTGTGTGTTGATGCAAGAAGGAAGAGTGATCGCTTATGCCTCGCGGCAGCTTAAGCGACATGAGGAAAATTATCCAACTCATGATCTTGAGTTAGCAGCAGTGGTTCATGCCTTGAAGATATGGCGTCATTATCTGTTGGGCAGTACCTGCAATGTGTACACAGATCACAAGAGCCTGAAGTATATCTTCACCAAGAAGAGCTGAACATGAGGCAGCGAAGATGGCTTGAGTTAATCAAGGACTATGATATCGAAGTGCATTACCATCCGGGTAAGGCGAATGTGGTCGCCGATGCACTCAGTCGCAAGTCATACTGTAACTGCCTGGTTATGAAATCCTATGAATCTTCCCTATGCTATGAACTAGAGAAGCTGGGTATTGAAATGGTCCACAAGGAAGTCTAGGCAATGTCAGAGTAGAAACCTCTATCAGAGAACAGATCATAGCTGCACAAAGATAACCCGGAATCAAGCACAAGCGAAAAGGTTCAGCTGGAAAAGCGACTGTTTCAGGATTGATGATGAAGGAGTGGTATGGTTCAAGAACCGTCTGGTAGTTCCCAAGGTACCTGAGCTGAGACAGATATCCTTGATGAAGCACACTCAACCAGATTTGCCATCCATCCTGGCAGCAACAAAATGTACCAAGACTTGAAGCAAAAATTCTGGTGGACAAAGATGAAGATCGAATCGCTCAACATGTCGCGTTGTGATACGTCAGAAAGTCAAGGCTGTGCATATGAAGCCCGGAGGAGAGCTGCAACCTTTGTCAGTACCTGGTTGGAAGTGGGAGGATATCAGCATGGATTTTATCAATGGGTTACCCAAGACTCAAAAGGGATTCGATTCCATTTGGTGATAGTGGAGTCTCACGAAGCAAGCTCACTTCCTACCGGTCAAAACAAGTTATACCGCCCAACTTATGCCACCTTGTACAAGAACAAACATAGTAAAACTCCATGGCATCCCCAAGACCATCATCTCAGATCGTGTGGTACTCAGTTTGTCGCTAAGTCTGGAAAGCGTTCCATGCCTCACTTGGAACCAAGCTATTGTATAGCACGGCTTATCATCCGCAGACTGATGGACAGACTGAGAGAGTCAACCAAGTGTTAGAAGATATGTTGAGAGCCTGGTGCTACCTTCGCAGATACTTGGGATCAGTGTTTGCCCTTGGCAGAATTCTCTTATAATAACAGTTACCAAGAGAGCATCAAAATGGCACCCTTCGAAGCACTGTACGGCCGCCGTTGTCGTACACCTCTCAGTTGGTCTGAACCCGGAGAAAGGGAATTCTTTGGAGTTGATCTAGTAAAAGATATGGAAGAGAAAGTCAAGCAAATACAAGAGAACATGAAGATTGCACAGTCTCGACAGAAAAGTTATGCTGACAAGAGACGTCGACCTCTGCAGTTCGAGATCGGGGATTATGTGTACCTGAAGGTCTCACCCACCAAAGGAGTCACTCGTTTTGGAGTCAAAGGAAAGCTAGCACCCCGCTACATTGGTCCGTTTGAGATTCTGGATCGTTGTGGCAAGGTCGCTTACAAGCTAAGTTTGCCCGATCATCTTTCAGCAGTTCATAATGTGTTTCATGTCTCCCAACTCAAGAAGTGTCTCCGAGTACCTGAACATGTGGTTGAAGTTGAAGGCGTTGAGCTAGAACCAGATCTGTCATACACTGAGTATCCAGTTCGCGTGTTGGATCACAAGGATCGTGTTACCCGAAGAACCACCACAAGATGGTATAAGATCCAGTGGAACCAGCACTCTGAAGAAGAAGCCACTTGGGAATCTGAAGATTTCTTGGCAAAGAACTATCCGGACTTCCTCGAATCTCTATAGGTGTGAGTTTCCTCTTTTGTTCTTTAAACGACGCGGAATCTCGGGGCGAGATTTCTTTTAGGAGGGAGGGTTGTAACACCCCTGGTGTTACTAATGTAATTAACTTGACATGTCATCATCTTAAGCATTAATCATTTTGTGATGCATTTGGATTGCTTAATTGCTATGCTTAAGTCCCTTTTCAAAAACCCTAAAAGCCCAATTCTTCCTATAAGGGCAAAATGGTAATTTCATCTCTGTGCCTAGTTCTATGTAATTCTTGTTCAAATTTAGTGCCCTGATGTTTGTTGCATTGATCAAAGTTCTAAAATCAGATTTGATTTGATTTTCCTTTTGCAAAACCCTAAAATTCCCAAATCCTGGATTTATTCCTTTTTCGATAACTTTTTCAAAAATTCAAAATTCTGGGTTGGTTCAAAAAGCAAAGTTGTGAATCTGACCTAGAGGAACAACTTTGGTGTTTACAGATTTCCATGTTTCTATATAAAATTTGAAGTAATTTCAAATTCATTCAAATTCCAGTTTTTGTCCCCTTTTCAGTTTTAAAAATTTATTCAAAAACTATTGAGTTTCAGAAAAAGTGTATATTAGCAAAGTTGTAGGTTTTGACAAATGGGACAACTTTCATATATAAAGATTTTCAAGTTTCAGTTTGAAATCCAAAGTAATTTTGGTTTGAATCAAATTTGAAAAGTGTTCCCTTTTCTGTTTTTGATTATAGTTCAAAAACTATTTGGAATTTGAAAATGTTCATATTGACAAAGTTGTAGATCTCATTTTTCTGAGCAACTTTGGTATTTTGAGTTTTTGTTGCCCAGTTCAAGTTTTGGAAGTAATTTGCAAAATACAGAGATCAGCCAAAAGTCAAACCCTAAGACCTAGCCCTGTTCATCTTCCACCTACAGCTAGGGGGCCCCGGCCGTGGCCGAGCCTCCGGCGTTGCGCGCGCCACGCGTTTGGCAGCCGCTCGTCTGCCCCTGACTTGTCGCCCGCGCCCGCGACATCTTTTCGCACCCGCACGCGCACAGTTGACCCCGCTCCCGTCCCCTACCGAGCCCAGCGCGCCGCCGCCGCGTGGCCATTGCCGGCCAAGCTTGCGCACCGGCCCCGGCTGCACGCCATCACCTCCGCCTTAGCGCAATCGAGTGCGCACGCTCCCGCCGATCTTATCCACCCCACCCCGTGCTCTCTACCGGCCTCTGGCCGCGGCTATATAAGCCCGCCGGAGCCCCGAGCTCCTCACTCATCTCCGCCACCGTGGCCAGGCCAGTCCAGTGCCTCCGCCGCTCCACCACCTAGCTCAGAAGCTCCGCCTTGAGCTCGTGGAGCTTTCCCACCCTTCAATTTCATCTCTACCGCCCTCAATCGCCCGGCGTAAGCTCGCCGTTCCCATCTCCGGCAGAAACCCGGCGAGCTCGGGTTCGTGAAATTCGCCGTCTCCGGCCATGATCATCCCTCACCGACCCCCGTGTCGTGTTCCTTGGTTCCGTGCGACTCTGACCAGGCCCTTGCGGTCTCGTGTGTTGCGCAGGGTCGCCGGAGCGCCGCTCGCCGCTCGCCGCCGAAGGAGCTCCACCGAACCACCGCCCCTCGAGCACGTGTCGAGCATCCTTCCTCGAGCCTCACCCTCGAGCACGTGCCGAGCCACACCCTCGAGCCCTGCCTCCGATCTGTGGTAAGCACCCGAGGCCTCCGGCCTCTGCTTCCATTCCGTCTCGCCCGAGCCCGAGCCTCGGGCGGACAGACCCTCACCACTTCGCTCGAGCCAGGCCTCGAGCGAACTCGTGCACCCTCCGCTTCGTCGAGCTAGGCCTCGGACGGACGCTTGCTTTTCCGTCTCGCCCGAGCCTTCCATCTCGCCCGAGTCCGCTTCGCCCGAGCCTCCGGGCCAGGCCTCGGACGGAGCACTCACTTCCCGTTTCGCCCGAGCCCTTCATAGAAGGAGCACAGTGCTCTTTTCCTTTTGGAGAGTTATGAATAGTGTTCTGTTTTTCTCTTTTTGTGTGAATTAATCTGTTGTTCCTTAAATGCTGAGAAAATTATGGTATGCTCCTTGCACTGTGTAGTATTTTACAAAAATATGAAACTTGACTTTTCTGCAAGAATTTGAAAATGTAAAATTCCCCTTTTAATTGAAAAATGAAGGTTTTGGTATTTTTGGAGAGTGATCTATAACTCCAAAAATCTTGAGATAAATTTTTGAGACCTTGTTATGACATGCTGAACCTCTGGTAAAATTTTGAAGTCATTTGGAGCAAGTTGACTTTTGAGCATTTATTTTAATTAAGGAATAGTGCCTTTTGTTAATTAAATGTTTAGATTTATTTGAGCATCTTAATGACCTCCAAAAATTATGAAATTTGTTTTGCCATCTGTTTATGCCTTAATGAACTTATGTGATTAATTTGGTAATTTTTGGAGCAACTTCATAAAATGACCTTTTTAATTAATTTAGGAAAATAGAAAAAGTGATTAGTGTTGGTAATAAGTGTTTGATGATGTGATCTTTGGATTGATTGATGTTCATAGACCCCTACCCTTTGGTCTATGATGGTTGATAATCATAATAAGGCCTAGCTTTAATTAACATTGCTTAAGGAAGAAATGGTTACCTTTTATGCTCAACCTAGATTTCGATTATGCCTGGCCTAAGAGTAATCTAGATTCAGTGGAATTGTCTTGCACCATAAGTTCATATCATCATTCTCATGAGCATTCATCATTGCATCCGTATAGTTGACGAAGAAGGTACCAGAGTCAAGGCCGCTGTTGACGAACCAACTCCCGAGGCGACCCCGAGCTCCAACACCTATACCTACCCCGAGTCTGCTCTCTTTGCTCTCCAAGGCAAGCCCCGGTGTATTTAACCCTTTCCTTGAATTTTATAAAATGATTTCCTTAAATGCTTTTGAGTTAAATTATTGCATTAGGTTTATAGGAGTTGTGTGCTATCCTAATTGATGCACTATCCACCTTGACCACTGATACACCCGATACCTGCTTTTCAAAAGTATTTGAAAAATGCTTAGCAATGCTTATTGAATTAGACTTTGCAATAAAATGCCAACTTCAAAAGTGTGATCACTTAAGAATCGTTATGGGAATTTTGGTCTTACTCCCCGGCTGTTGGCTAGGTATCTGATCCGTACCTAGTTAATAGCGAGGAGAGGTTGTCCGAGCGTACGGTGCCGTCATGTTGTAGTCCGGGACTCAACAGTTGACACCGACCGGGACATGGTTGAAAAACTGACAGGACTATTACGCTTGGGTGAGATATGACCAAGGTATAGTTCTGGCTGGAAAATTAGGGACCATCCGTATGGGGGCCTGCTGGTCAAGACTTGTAACTATTCACATACTACGGAAAGCTCTGGCTCCGAGGAATCCTTTATTGGACCGACAACCGCGCACTGGGAGTGGAGAGATGGCGGAAGTAGCATGTACCCACGTGGGTTAAAGTCCCGGATTGGAGTGGTGTACTGTACTTCCGGGTGGCGTAGGACCGGGCCCAATCTTGGAGGAATCGTGGTAGACGAGTTGGCATATGCAAGCTTGGGTGCTACATATGCAGTGTGGATAGGGATCCTCAGCTGAGTATTATTTATCCGGATTAACGTTGCTCCTCGGTTATGGAGACTTGGTCCACTGACTGTCAACGGAGAGTGGTTCTCAACTAGGAATGTTTTGAAATATAAAATGAATCATGAATGATGAAGAATTGAGGAATACTGAATCTTTCAAAAATAAAATAAGGTTTACAAAAATGCTTTTCTGCAAAATACTTGATCTTGCTTAAGCCTTACCTTGACTACCCTAAGCCTCTCATTCCTGAGTCTTCTCCCTTTTTCTTTAGTCGGGTAAGTCTTGTTGAGTACCCCAGTACTCAGGGTTTGTTACCCATGTTGCAGGTATGCCTGAGACCCCGATGTGTCTCGCACCCTGTTGCGTGACCTTCGTCCAGGAAGAGGCCGATGAGGCCGATGAGTAAATGTGCACCCTCGGGCTGGGTGTTACATGTATCTTTATGTTATTGTTTCCACTACGTTGTCTACTTTGAATTTCCCAAACAATGGTCTGTAATAATCGTACTCCTTACCTCATTTGAAACCTCGGTTTGTAAAACTATTGTTATTTAAGTCTTCCGCTCTTTATTCCGATGTTATTTGTAAAAGTATGCAATGCTGTAACTGAATTGTGAGATGATCCTGCGGACATTGGGCACTGATGTAGCCCGGTGGCGAACAGTCTTAATCACATGGAACATGGGTTCGACTGTCAGAGGTTGACAGGGACACGTGGGCCATGGGATTAGGGTCGTTCCGTCACAGTACGAATCAGACGTTCGAAAAAAACAACGTCATGGAAAACACACAGTCTAGCAATATGGCAGATTTCTTGCATGTATTCAGTACGTCGTGAATGGCCGCCGTCCAACAAAATTGCGAGGCTGCTGTCAAGGCCGACGTCGAGCAAAATTACGAGGCTGTCGTCTAGGAAAAATAATTGCAAGGTCATTGTCTGAAGCGAAAATATTTGCGAGGCCCGCCGTCCGCTGTCCCAGCCTTTAGGCCGGCCAATTACCTTGCGCATGCCCAGACCACGCTCACGAGGACAGCGTCCACGAGATTGCCGTCCACACAGTCTAAGCCAGCCAATCACCGCCATCTACGCAGACGAGCTCGACCAATCGCCGTACATGATCCCAAGCCGCGCTCACAAGGATGTCGTCCGTGATCCGAGTTGCGAGGTCGTCGTTAGCGATCTGAGGCCGCCATCCGACTCCACGGACGAAGGCGACACAGACCAATCGCCTTCCATGATTTGAGGCCACCGTCCGACTTCACGAACGCAGGTGAGGCTCAGGCACACAATTCTTTCGTCCGTCTAAATGAACGTTGGCCACCGTCCGCGTAGATACATGCACGAGCGAAAAAAAACACCCGACACCATGTATACGAGCCCACTGTCCGTGCAGCGAGGCCGTCGTTCATGTCCACGCATGCGAGCCTCCACGCGCACGCCGCCGGTCGCCGGCGCCATGCACGCGAGCCCACTGTCCGTGCAGCGAGGCCGTCGTCTGTGTCCACGCACGCGAGCCTCCACGCGTACGCCGCCGCTCGCCAGCGCCATGCACGCCAACCCACCATCCGTGCAGCGAGGTCGCCGTCCGCGTCCATACATGCGAGCCTTCACGCGCACGACGCTGATCGCGCCTACACGCAAGCGCTTCACGTGTACGCCGCTATAGCAAGACGACCATCGTCCATGCAACAACGCTATAGCACGGTTTCAAAAAAAACATCGACATTATTATTAGTTTAAAACAATGCAATAACAGTTTATTATCTTCTAAAATAAAGATTAGAAACACATATAAAATTGTTCTTCTACCTAAAGCAGAAAGAATATTAATTAAGTCCATGTTTTATTTACAATTATTATTGTCCCTGTGATGTTGTTAAATCATATGATTCTCGATGTTAGTAACATTAATTAAGAAAGCTTTTTACTTTAATCCTAAACATAATATCTAACATAGCTGAGTAAGTTTTACTATGATCCGACAACAGTCACAGCCTACTCTTGAACGCGACTCACGTCGGTGAAATGTACCATCGCGAGTCAGCTCTTCATCACCGCGTACGGCGGGAGACAACAAGACGAAAAAATGGAAACGCCAAGTAACAGGCGCACAGTGCTCAGCGATGTAACGAACATCCAAACTCCAGGTTTAACCATATATATACTGTCACATCTTATATACAACAAATCATTATAACACCACCATGCCAAAACAACGATTTCTGTAGAACAACAAAATAGGGAAGAAAGGAACATGAAAAACCGTGAGTAGGGCTCAAGAGACCAATGCCGAGTGGGAGGCGAGAAATAAAAAGCAACGTGACTACCGTGTTCAACGACAAACTAGTTCAAGTGCACTTTACCACCAGCATAACAACCATAAATAACTATATACTTAATCAACTTATTATCTACCTATAATAATAATTGTATACTTAATCAACTTATTTATAAAATTTGTAAAATCAACCGTTCTTAACTCAGTTTGGATGAGATCCACGATGTTGTGACAAGATAGACCGCAACAAACTGACAAAAATACTTGAATGCTAGCGCATCATGGACTAAGATTGTAGTACTGTAAGAAATATATATGATCTATTAAATTGTATTTTACTTTAGTCCAAAACATAATTTAATAAATCACTTATATTATGTGTTTGTTTTTAGGTTTAGCTACCATATTTTTAAGATAGGTTGTATATTTTCTTCATAATAGACATAACAAATCAAATTGTGCATATCATGGATCCTCTTCCTATAGATCCATGTTTCAGGGGTCATAATACAAGCATGCCATATATAGCTACATTACACAATATTATGCCTTTTGATAATGAAATTTTTGGTAGACATTGAAGAGTCGTGTCAATGAATGTTTTGATAACTTAACTGAAGATCTCTAGGTCATGCTTAAGGCCTTAGACAAGATATAATTTAGATGGCTAATGAAACAAATAAACTCTTTATTATGCCTTTAAGCATAAATATTTTTTTTGGATTGTACTCAGAACCATTACAATTGTGTGAAAATTGAGCTATAAAAAAATAATTTTGATTGTTTCGTTTTCAAATACGTCATGAAGTGAAACCGTGGCGTTAGCACGGGCACTAAACTAGTATAGGCTTGTCTCTATGATATCGATGGTCTCCTTGAGGGTGGGTTATTTTTTAGCTTCCTTGTAATCCCTTTTATGCAAAGGGTACACGCAAGCGTACCCGATGCGTATAGCACCCGAACCCCAGCTGACACGGAGAGTCAACCGATGGGTTCATCGGATCGTCGTGCATAATATATTATACTATATGATTATTAAGGTATATATATAGATCATCATGGATGATAGATGACTGCATTCATATTCCAATGATGATCATTTCACATTAATGGTTTGATCTCTGCTGCTACCCACCCAAAGATGATACTGTACGTATGTTTACTACTACATTTTCCAGACATACTAGTACTTCGTACATGTTACAGGCTTGATTGAGGAGCAGGTTCCATGCATTGAAAACATCAATAGAAAATTAAATAAATGTACACAGATTGCACATGCATCGATAAGATCTTGCAAAAAGTTTTTAAAACTAAAACTTTCCTCATGTATCCTATTTTACGAATAGAAAATTAAATATATTTATGTTTTATTCTTGTCTGCTACGTACTAGGAACTAATAATATCTAGAAATAACAATATAATCTAATTAAATGAATGACTTACAACTACAGTATTTAGAAGTAGTAATAGTATGATACTATTAACCATCTTATCTAACCGAATGAACTGACTCAAGGTTATTACCATATGACAACGATCCTTGTGGTCGTATGGCCAGCCACTCAGCATATGGCGTGCATGTGCGACCGGTCGTCCGGCCCCGGAGGCCCGTATGGATCAGCAGCAGTACGTACTATTGGCTCGTCAGAACCCGCGACCGCGACAAGGTTCTCTGTCCGCCCGCGACCGCGAGTTTCGCGTGGCTTGTATATTCACTAGTGCAGGGGGCGCGTGTTGGAAACACACTTGCCGAACTCCCGTACCTGTACAGAGTAAACGGCGAATGTGGCCAAGCGTCGGAAGTAAAGCGAAAGCGAAGGTTTGAACTCAATCAATGCTGTGGAGTACTGATCCCAAAAAGTCCCCCAAAAAGTCTCCTCTTTACACTGTTCATCCCCTGGTATTTATAGGGAATACCAAGGGATGCGGGCCAAATTACAAAAGGGTACAGGAAAGATTCCTCACCTCCACGCAGGGAGGGAGGGCAAAAATGTAAACACACAGCTGAAGCGGAAACCCTAATCGGCCCCCCTCCAATGCGCCGCCACCTGGTTCTGTTCACCTTCGGAGAGGGGGGCGGAGATTTGACCTTCGGCCGTGCTCGCCCTTGGGCCCGCGCTCCTTCGCCGTCTGTAGGACCTTCGGCTTTACTTGCCTTCGGGAGAGAGGGCCGAAGGTTTGTCCTTCGGCCGTGCTCGCTGACCTTCGACTCCGCTCGCCTTCGGGCCAACGCGCCTTCGTCGCTTGCTTGGTCCGCTCTGAGTGACCTTGGGACCCAGCGAGGGTCGCCTGTCGTGCCGCGAAGCCTTAACCTGCAGGGAGTGCAAAAGGGAGCATCGAGGGTCGAACTCACGTCCGAAGGTTAGGAAATTGACCCCGAAAGGAGGGGGACCTCGCGAGGACACAAAGACCAAGCGAAGGTTGATCTTGGCACCATATCGGGCGGCGTTTTTGTCGAGGGTCCCTTTCCCCAACAGTAGCCCCTCGTTGCCTTTGATCTAAAGAACGGAGTTTTAGGCCCAAGCAGCGCATTTTGGACGGGAAAACGTAAAGGGACCCTTGGCAGCGACGCCCGCGGCTGCTTTGGGCCGTATCGTTGTACTGTAGTTCGTACTGTTGAGGCCCGTTTCGTTTTTTGCGCCGCGTTTTTCGATTGTCGTGCCGATACTGTCGCGGGAGTGTCGGCTGCTTGGTCTATAAATAGGAGGGGTAGGTGAGCGGTAAAGGACGTGCCCTCATTCGCCCTAGCCACCCTGCTGTTGCTATTTTCCTGTAGCGAAGGTTTGTTTTAGTTTGACTGCGAGGGTCGAGACAAGCATTCGCTGCGCGAAGGTGTTAGCGATTAAAGAGATGGCTAGGCTGAAGCAGACTGCTCGTGCTGCTTCCCCTGTTTCGGCGGAAGAGGGGATTACCTTCGAGTTTGGGCTCAGCCGAGTGTGCGCATCGGAGATTGCGTCTTATGTTAGGTGGGGTTGGATCGAGGAGGGCAAGGCGAGGACCAGCGTCGGGGAGACGGTGCCGAAGCCGGATGCGGATGAAGTTGTAGTGTTTGAAGAATTTTTTTCGGCTGGCCTTCGCTTCCCGGCCCACTCCTTTGTGGCCTCTGTGTTGCGAAGGTTCAACCTGAAGTTTCATCAGCTGACACCTTCGTGTTTTACGAAGATGTCAGTGTATGTGTGGGCGTGCCGTTCCCAAGGTATCGCTCCAAATGTCGAAGGTTTTGTTCGCACTCATCGGGTGCACATGCAGCCTCGGAAGATTGATTGTGGCGAGGGTAAAAGTTGTCTGGGTCAATTTGCTGTGTACACATTCTGCCACCGCGTTGGGTCGGAGTTGCCAGTGCAAGCTCAGAAGAACAAGTGGACCAGCGGGTGACAGGAATTTTGGTTTTACTACAAGCTCAGTGATGTGGCGGAGCTGTGCGGTGAGCTCTCGCCTCTTGGGGATGTAAGTGCGGAGGCCAAAATGGACGGCGAAGCACACGCGGCTGTTGATTGTTTGAGGGTTGTCTCGCGCTCTCAGTGCGCCCGCGACCTGGTTGAAGAGTACTGTTGCGCCAAGATCTGGCCTCTTCGCGAGAAACAAGTGTGGTTTGAGGTTGAGGATGACCCTCGCTACCAGGGCAAGGGGTTGAAGAGACCGAAGGTTGATTTGAACAAGGTCTGGGCAAATGTTTTCAAGAAATTTCCCATGTGAGAGGATGGGCTCGAGGTTATATATAAGCGCGTGCAGCAGTGGGTGGAGGAGTTAGTTGGCAAATTGTCAACGTTGGAAAATAAAGCTATACACAGCGCGATAGGCGCCAAAGGTCGGGTTAACAGACTGTTTGACATTCTTGGCATTCAGTATCCAAACTGGCCCGCTCCGTCGAGCGAAGATGCTCCGAAGAAGAGGAAGCGTGCCACTGCGGGAGATGAGGGAGTTGTCTCTCGGCCGAAGAGGGGTCGTGGCCGTGGGCGCGGCGGTCCCGGTGGCCGGGGGAAGGTGTTGGCGACGAAGGTCGCAGCTGTTGTTGGTGTTTCGGGCACTTCCACATCCTCGGCCGTTGCCTCGAGCGGCCGAGGCTCTGCTAAGGTTGGAGGAGTGGTGCCCCGCGTGGGCGGTATCGGAGCTTTAATTCAGATCTCGGATGACGAAGGCATCTCCAAAGACACCGACGAGGAAGAGAAAGAAAAGGAAAAGGAAAGGGGGGTAGAGGAGTCATCTAGCGAGGGCAGCGATTCATCCAGCAGCGAGGATAACTCCGATGAAGACGTTTCTATTGGGGACACCCGAGGAAAAAGGACAGCTTCGTCCAGTGCTGTTGCTGCGGCTGCCAAAGATGTTGAAGAAGTGTTGCGGGATCTGGAGGGAGAGAGCCCTCGGCGAGGGTCACTGCCCGATTACGCCGGCACGCACATTTGGGTCGAGGGATCCGAAATTAATGGTGACCATGAATCGGACCCGGTGCCTGGAAAGAGGCCATATGGCGAAGCCAGCCGGACAAGCCTTCCTTACTACGCGAAGGAGCTTGGCGTTACTGACCCGGCGACCCATCTGTACACGAGCGCGGACCTTCAGGCGACTCGTTTGCCATGCTCTCCGGAGGAAAGGCGATTCCTGGGTCGCGAGTTTAACCGGGTCTGTCTGCCGGAAGCGGAGCTTCGGCTCGCTAGCGAGCCCTTGGATAATATTCATGATGATATTGATGTGAAGGTGGCTGAGCTGATGCTCCTCAACCGGTCGGCGCGTCAAAGGTCTAGTTACAATCTTCATTATCTGAACGACCGGTTGAAAGACACGCAGAAAACCAACAAGGAGCTTCGCCAGAGCTTGGAGGACAAGGATGCGGAGCTGAAAACTGCCTTAGAGGAGGCTGAGAAGTGGAAGAAAGAAGCGCAAGAGGCTGCGAGGACCAGCGCGGAGCTCCTCGCTGCAGGACGGCAAAAAGATAAAGACTTGGCGTCTGCAAACGAGCGCGCAGAAAAGTTGTCAACGGAGGTGGCAACCCAGGCCGAGGCTTGGCGTGATAGTCTATCTAGGGTTAAAGCTAAGATAGACACATGCTTGACTGAAGCCGGAGGTTCAGTCGGGGAGCCACTTCCTACAGTCAGTGCAGAGGCTTTCGAAGGTTGGTTAAGCAACGAGTTGGATGTGTTTAGCTCGTTGGTCGGGAATGCAGCTGATTTTGGTGGGTATGCCGGTGCGTTGGCGATGGCTGGAACCCTCCATCAAGCGGACTGCTGTTGACACTTACTAACACCACTTAGATACTAGGTTGTCATCCCCAGCATGGTGCCAGAGTGTACATGGGTATTTATAAATGTAAAGGCTCTTTAGAAAATAATCCATTCTATCCGCAAGCGCACAGATAAAATACCTCATTGTAGCATTTCACCAGGAAAAGTATTCCGGGTATCGTTATTTATATTTTGCTTAAGGGAATGATGAAAGTGAAATCAGGAATAAACTCTATCATGACATAGACTAGAGATCAACTTGCTAAACATGATTACTAATGAGAAACTCGTCACACAGTCACTTACTTTGGCAGGGGGTAAGCCATGAATAAAGATAATGAATTATAAGCATATGGGTAAATAACACAGCGATTAGAAAATAGACTACTCCATATTAATATTAGGTGACGTCGGATTAGCTAGAGAATGGATTCTAAGTATCTACTATCTACTAAGTCATAATCTACTCTAAACATTCTACAAGATCATATATAGTATAAAAGACTCTTCATTCATGTATAAGGAACATTGCTAAAGTAAATCAGAACATAGCAAGATCTACTCCGCAACACAAATTCTGCCTGTCCTATCAACGGAGGGTGGATTATATAAGAATCAACGAAGCTGTCACTATCGCGAACTACCACGCAACCCGGCCAATAGGATACATTTGCAGGTAAATAATATCTAAGCACCATGCTTACATATGCCTTACCACTTAACTCCCTCGAGTCTAGAGCTAAGCGCTTTGCAAACTTATACATAAACTCATTATCAATCATAACTATATCAATTATAGAACTAGAGCAAACTAAGAACATAATAAATGAAGACATAATGCAATTAGAATAAAGTAGTAGAGAAAGATATGAAATAATACCAATCTTTATTGACGAAGATCCGAATCCAGAGCGTAAGTGCTCTACTTCTCTAATTCTATCTAATCAATCCTATAGAACTTGAAGAATAATGGAGTAGCTACTTCTAATTCTCTGCGGGAGAGAACTTCCTAAACCCTAACTTTTCTGGCTTCCTCTGATAATGATTTCTCCTCCTGCCTGGGGCGGCGGTGCCTTGCTTATATAGTCTTTTCCATTGAATCTGGACCGTCGGATCAAACCGACTTACAACGGACGGTTTTCCTTGATCTAGAGAGGCGGTGGAGCATAATCCCCGAGGTTGGCCCTGATTGGCCACAGGGGCAGGGCGGGCGCCCTGGGCAACAGGGCGGGCGCCCTGTGCCTGGCCCCGTTCCGGCTCTGCTTCGGTCGTGTTGCTTCTGGACTCTTCCACGTCTAGGAAAATTGGGGGTTACGTTAATTATCCGTCATTAACCCGACATGTGGGCCTCTTTTTCATATTATCTGATAACCCCCTGCAGAAATAGATAAACACCAAAACTCGTGGAATTCTGTCAGATAAAACCCTAATTCTAGATGTTTGGTGCATATTGATCCTTTTCCATGTTTAGTTGACAATTAAATTTGATACTTAAGAGCCGTCAACAAACTCCCCCAAGCTTAACCTTTGCTCGTCCCTGAGCAAACAATCAAACTCAGATGGATCAGGAGTTGCTTCAATGTTTTCTTTCCTGTCAGGCACACATGCTTTCATAAAAATTCTCCCAGATTAGAGTGAAGTATCATGGGGCTTAGTTCCTGCACTTAAATCTTGAGTAATTGAAAGACAAAACAATTAAGTCAAGCACTATCCCTCCTGTTTTCACTTCACCTTGTTCTGGAGTTTTGCATAAGTTCAAATAAAGCTCAGAGTTCCTAGACATGATTCTCTCAAGTCTCTCTATATGTGGTATTTGTGGATCCTTACCAAAGATATCACTTTCTTATAGCTGATGAAACATTTATGTGGGGCTCAAAGAAGTGAAAAGTAGCTCATACATATGTTGTCTAATCGAGCCATGGATCCAAAGGAACTCAACATATAATTAAATCAAGATGTGCATGTGTGGCGGATTTAAATGATAATAATGGTGAAGATGTATAAGTGATAAACTTACTTCTTATTGTTCTTCATATTGCTATCTCTCCTCCTTCTTGATCTTTGCTTTTGAGGACATGGGCTATCTTTCTTTCCGCTCATGTGGGTATCTTTGTACCCCTAATTCTACTGTCGGACACTTGCCCATTTTTATTTCCTCATATTTATACTTTTGCATAACCCATGCCTCTTCTGCATCGAATCTTTTTGGAAAGAGAGAATAACAATATTTGGGACAACAAGTAAACATTTTTAGCAGATTTTTGATGAATGGTGATGGATGGTGTAATAGATGTGTGCAAGTGTGTATCTTGATTTATCCACATGAAAAGCTCCTAAGGGTCTACACAGCTCGATCAAACTCAATGTGATAAATGAGTAGTAAAAGATATAGCAATTATAGCAAATATGGCTGTGGTAGGAATTTTTTCACTCATGCCAGGAACTCATCATGTGATTTTGCAAGTTTTCAAAATAAATCTCCAGAACTTAGTGTAGCAGAAACAAGATAAACAGCAGCTCAAACTTTATATTATATCTTTCTCTTACCTAGACTTTAGTTTTAGGTTCATGCTTCCCACAGATAATAAAATTTTAGTTTTAGCAATTCATGGGAGAACTCTAGTATGAAAGCTAGGTACTCGAAAGTAAGTAAACAGAGCAACTATTCATCATTTCCATCATACTTCTTTTTGGTCTTTTGATTTTCTAAAGATAAAATCTTAGCAGAAAATAAAGCACACTTATCTACACACTCTTTTTATTTGGTTTTTTATGTGTTTTTTTTTTAGAAATAATACTAATGCAGAAAAATAAAAACTAAAGCAAATAAACTTACTTGATAAGATGGGGAGGAACTCCCCCAAGCTGGTCTTCACACTGTCTTCACTCTAGGTTCCAGTACCTCAGCAGGCTGGTAATGTTGTTGCCCATTGTTGTCGTATCTTGTCTCAGGCCTTGCACCTGAGCGGCTTGTTCTTGGTTCCATTTTTCCTGGGCTTCCCAACGCCGCATCTGTTCCTCATTCGAGTTCTGCATCAAAGTGAGGCTGGGCTCCAGAGCTTGAAGCTCCAAAGGGGTCAGCCGAGAATCTCCCTGCATTGAAAGGTGGGTTAGTCCACTGGTGGTCCTGGGCCTCTGGCCATTCCTCCGTTGTTGGTTGGGGCGGCTGTGTGAACTGGGCCCACGGGTCCGAAGGACTCGGGGGTTGTAGTCCCGGTAGTGAAGATGTGCTGCCTCCTCCGGTCCAGGGTCAGCTCCAAACCATGTGCGCTCTTGCTGGGTGACAATCCTCTCGGATGCCACGCGTTGTGGTGCTTGCTGATTAATCGGCTCTGCTGTAACATTAATCAAATAGTTCTGTACGGCATAAAGGCCAAGGCTCGGGTTAAGTAACCGAACCTTGACATTATTATCGTACTGCATGTACATTATACCAATTTCTCGTTTTAGCATTCTTGCTTGTCGGAAAGTATCGTACCCATGATATGTTCTTGGTTCACTTAAAAATTCAAGGGACGAATTTTCCAATAAGTTGAGCCTATGAGCGATGCGAGTAATAAGTGAAGTGCACCCTACTGGACCTTGAAGAGTGGGAATAACAAGCCAGTGTTGGACTAAAAGCATGACAGGCGAAATAGCAGTTTTGCTAATGGCAGCGTAAAGAAGCTGCAAATCCCCAATTCTTACCTTCCTCATGTCATCACGGAAAAACAAATTGTACCCGAGCCATTTATGGAACATCCGGAGAGTCGGATGCTCCATGTCACTGGTTCGGGCCTGGTTGTACATTTGGTCACGGGAGATTTCTCTCCAAAACTGGTGTTTCTCAAAATTGGGCAAAGCATTATCAATATCCAAGAGGCAAGTCGGATCAAAACCAAGATGGTCACTCAGTTCCCTCCAAGATAGTATGATGTTTTGCTTGAACATGCGAAAAACAATTCCCCCCTCACAAATTTGTAATGTGCAAAGAAATTCAATTGTGAGAAGACGAGAACCCAGTTCCGTGATATCCCAAAAGTGTTGCCATTTTAGCATAGCAAAAATGAGGTCAAATTCTGTGTCCATCCCCGTCTCATGTAACAGCATTGGATCAATAGTGGGAGTGGGGATGAAGTACCTACCTTTGAGTTGTTGGTAGATCTCTTTCTCTCTCCGGCTCTTGAGGTCAAGGTCTCCTCCTCTGAGGAGCACCTTGATTGTAGGAGCGGAGGAGGATGATGGAGCTTGAGGTGGTGCCGGATCGACACTCATCTCCGAGAGGCGAGACGAGGTCCGGGACGAACTCCTTGTCCCGATTTTCTTGACGGCCTTCCCGGCATTCTTCACCTTGCTCCATATCCTGCAAAAAGAAAGTAAACACAAACACAACTAGTGGAGAGTGGGTTAGGAAAAATGTCAGCGATTAGCCGTCCAAAAGTTAGTCGTCCAGGGGTTAGTCGTTCAAATCAAGTCTTGATTTTGGCAGAACCTCCCCTTAACAACTTTTAGTGCCGCTGGACAGCGGAATTACTGCTGACTAAGATGACTTAAGCTCTCTTGCTCTCACACTTTCCCACACTCTTACTTCTCTTTTCTACTCTCCTCTTCTCCTCTCTCTACTAGAGCAATGCTCTGGAAATCTGAAACTGCACGAAAACTGAGTTTTCTGGAATGAGGGTGTGAGGAGAATGAAGACTGGAGGTGGCTATTTATAGATGGAGCAGGGGACAGGGCGGGCGCCCTGGGTAGGTGGGCGGGCGCCCACCCCTGGTGCCCATTCTGGCTGTGCTTTCTCCACTCACCTCTTTGCTTAGTGTTGAAGCTAGAAAATGGATGGTTCATGTTGTTTGGACGGTGAAAAGATGTCTGGTGAATGGAAACATGTTGGTGGATGAAATTATGTGATGAGATGTATGACATGTGGGACCCAAGGGTGTGGGCCATGCTTCTAGAAGGTTGGAATAAATACTTATAATGCAGGAAAAAAAAACTATAGGAATTCAAAATAATTCAAAATGATTATGGAAAAATATTTTTTATGCCACCACTATAATTAATAAATGTGGGTTGTTACACACCATAAATATTATTTATATGGGGCTTTTCATTATTATAATAATGCTATGCATGAATTTAACTAATGCAAGGATTAAATATGAAATAATTCAAAAAAATGCGGATGAATACCGATTTACCTCCCAGCGAGGGTTTGGGATTTTTTTAGGTCCCCCAAGCTGGACCTCCAAATCTTTTAATCTTCTGATTTACCTTCCTCCGGAGATGGTGTCTCCAGTGGTTCTTCATGGACTTCCTTCACTGTAGAGTCTCTCTCTGGTCTAGGTTTGAATGTGAAGCGTTCTTCTTGTCCGTTTATGTTGAACTTGATTTCTCCCTTCCCGACATCGATGTGAGTGTTGGCAGTGCTCAGAAATGGCCTCCCAAGGATGATGGACACTTTTGAGTCGGGACTCATGTCCAGTACCACGAAGTCTACTGGTATAATGAAGTCTCTTATCTTGACTGGGATGTTTTCGGCGATGCCCATCGGGTGCCGAATTGATTGATCTGCCAGTTGTAGACACATTGATGTTGGTTCTAGGGTTGTATGCTCAAGCTTCTTGTAAACTGATGCTGGCATCACGCTGACGCTTGCTCCGAGATCACAGAGTGCATTATTGAAGTGTTGGTCTCCGATTGAGCAATCAATGGTGGGGCATCCTGGATCCTTCTTCTTACTTAATGGTACATTGAGGATAGCCTCGCTACACTCTTCTGTCAGCTTGATCACCTCAGTGGTGGGCAGTGGTCTCTTCTTGTTAAGGATATCTCTAATGTACTTTGCATATGTGGGTACCTGAATGGCATCAAGTAGAGGTATGTTGACATATAATTTTTGAATTACCTCCACAAACTTACCAAACTGCTCATCCGACTGTGCTCCTCTATTTCTTCTGGGAAATGGCAAATAGTTGGTGTCGTGGAAATCTTTCCTCATTTCTCCAGTTCTTGGTGGTTGTAGTAGGTCTTCTGCTTCAACAGGGCTTTCTTCTTCTATCACTGCTGGTTGCACTGGTGTTGATGTCCTTTGCCAATCTTTTGGGTAGGGTGGATCTTTAGTGGACTTTCCTCTTCTGGTAGTTATGTTCTTTACCTGCTCAAGGTTAGTAGCAACAGGCAGTGCAGCAGCTAGCTTTGCTAAATTAAGCTCTATTCTTTCATTAATAAAGGTTTGTTGTTCAAAGGCTGCCATTAGAAAATCTGTTTTATTAAGTATATCTGTTGGAGAAGATTCATTTGTGTCTAGCCTTTGTTTCACTTCATCATTAATTTTGGTTTGTTGAGCAATTATTTCCTTAAGTGGTTTGAAAGTATTACCTGAATTCATACCTTTGCTATTGGGTTGACTTACAGTGGATTTATATGCTGCTTCAATAGCTCTTTGATCTTCTTTGAACTTGGCCCTCTGATCAATCCAATGGAGCAGATTCTCCATCTTTGTTGATATTGCATGTATTTCTTCTGGTAATTCTTCAGTTTGATGACATTGTTGAGCTTTGTCTTGGAACCAGCCTTGATTTTCTGATATCGTGTCCAAAAGTATCTCAGCTTTTCCAATTGTAAGCTCTAAAAATGATCCTTTAGCAGATGCATCTAGGCACTCACGAGCCTTCTGGTTTAATCCATGGTAGAAGGTCTGCATAAGTAACCATGTGGCCATTCCATGGTGAGGACATTCTGATATGTATCCTTGAAAACGCTCCCATGCTTCTGAAATGGCTTCTGTCTTCTGCTGTTGGAAATCGACAATATTTCCTCTTAAGGCAGCTGTTTTGCCTATAGGGAAAAACTTTGCTAGAAAGGCATCTGACAAGTTCGTCCAGTTGTTGATGTTGTCTTTATGAGTGTAGAACCACTTCCTCGCTTTCCCTTCTAGTGAGAATGGAAAGAGGCGAAGTAGTATGACGTCCTTGTGAACACCGTCGATGCGAATAGTGCTTCCAATCTCCAGGAAATTCTGCAGATGTGCACTTGCATCTTCGTGTACCTTCCCAGTGAATGGTGTAGCTTGCACCAAATTGATGAGGCTTGACTTGAGCTCAAACTCGGGTGCTCCTTCTTCTACTTCAATTCTTGGACCAGTTGGAATGTTCTCAAGAGTTGGAGCAGAGAATTCTTGCAACGTCTTTTGTGCCATAGCTTCAGCAATTGGTAGCTAGCTTCTTTCTTGATTGCTTTGGTTCTGATGATGAAGAGTTGAATGTACCAAAGTCAATCCTGATATACCCTGTCTAAAAAATATAAACATAGAAAAGCAACAGGGTGAATCCTGCCAAAGTAGAGGTGCCTTGTTATGATTTCCCACTTAGTAGCTGTTATTGCAATTTTTTTCTCAATAGTCTAGTTTAAAATTTTATGTGAATGACCTTACCGACTTCCTGACTTTCTAACCGTTCCCCTCCCCGGCAACGGCGCCAGAAATGCTTGTTGACACTTACTAACACCACTTAGATACTAGGTTGTCATCCCCAGCATGGTGCCAGAGTGTACATGGGTATTTATAAATGTAAAGGCTCTTTAGAAAATAATCCATTCTATCCGCAAGCGCACAGATAAAATACCTCATTGTAGCATTTCACCAGGAAAAGTATTCCGGGTATCGTTATTTATATTTTGCTTAAGGGAATGATGAAAGTGAAATCAGGAATAAACTCTATCATGACATAGACTAGAGATCAACTTGCTAAACATGATTACTAATGAGAAACTCGTCACACAGTCACTTACTTTGGCAGGGGGTAAGCCATGAATAAAGATAATGAATTATAAGCATATGGGTAAATAACACAGCGATTAGAAAATAGACTACTCCATATTAATATTAGGTGACGTCGGATTAGCTAGAGAATGGATTCTAAGTATCTACTATCTACTAAGTCATAATCTACTCTAAACATTCTACAAGATCATATATAGTATAAAAGACTCTTCATTCATGTATAAGGAACATTGCTAAAGTAAATCAGAACATAGCAAGATCTACTCCGCAACACAAATTCTGCCTGTCCTATCAACGGAGGGTGGATTATATAAGAATCAACGAAGCTGTCACTATCGCGAACTACCACGCAACCCGGCCAATAGGATACATTTGCAGGTAAATAATATCTAAGCACCATGCTTACATATGCCTTACCACTTAACTCCCTCGAGTCTAGAGCTAAGCGCTTTGCAAACTTATACATAAACTCATTATCAATCATAACTATATCAATTATAGAACTAGAGCAAACTAAGAACATAATAAATGAAGACATAATGCAATTAGAATAAAGTAGTAGAGAAAGATATGAAATAATACCAATCTTTATTGACGAAGATCCGAATCCAGAGCGTAAGTGCTCTACTTCTCTAATTCTATCTAATCAATCCTATAGAACTTGAAGAATAATGGAGTAGCTACTTCTAATTCTCTGCGGGAGAGAACTTCCTAAACCCTAACTTTTCTGGCTTCCTCTGATAATGATTTCTCCTCCTGCCTGGGGCGGCGGTGCCTTGCTTATATAGTCTTTTCCATTGAATCTGGACCGTCGGATCAAACCGACTTACAACGGACGGTTTTCCTTGATCTAGAGAGGCGGTGGAGCATAATCCCCGAGGTTGACCCTGATTGGCCACAGGGGCAGGGCGGGCGCCCTGGGCAACAGGGCGGGCGCCCTGTGCCTGGCCCCGTTCCGGCTCTGCTTCGGTCGTGTTGCTTCTGGACTCTTCCACGTCTAGGAAAATTGGGGGTTACGTTAATTATCCGTCATTAACCCGACATGTGGGCCTCTTTTTCATATTATCTGATAACCCCCTGCAGAAATAGATAAACACCAAAACTCGTGGAATTCTGTCAGATAAAACCCTAATTCTAGATGTTTGGTGCATATTGATCCTTTTCCATGTTTAGTTGACAATTAAATTTGATACTTAAGAGCCGTCAACAACTGCGAGCACCTTCGGAAAATTAAGAAGCCCAACCATATTTTTCCGACCGTTGATGAAGTGCGGCAAATGAAGGCTGACGATGCCGAGGTCCGGAACTGCGCGATGCGGTTGCTTCGCAAGTTTTGGATTGCTGGCGGCGGCCGAGCTCTTGCCTTCGAGGAGGCTGCCGAAGCAACTCGTCAGGTTTGTGTTGTTGAAGAGTGACGTTTGGCGTTATTTCCATGATTATGGGCTTGGTATTGACTCGTGTTTTCATTTTGTGTTTTTGGTGTTTATAGGCTCGTAGGGAGGCGATGCCTTCGCCGGCTGCGGCCGTTGAAATTGGCGGGAGCTCCGCAGCGGCTGATGCTCCTTGCTCTGCAGAGGCTCCGCCGCTCGAGGTTGAAGCGTTGACTGCGGAAGCCTCGGTCGCCGGCGAAGGTGTCGAACGAGAGGTGGCTGCGGAGGAGGCACCAACTGACGTTGCGGAGGCTGTAACTGGCGAGATCGAGACGGGCGAGCCTGACGGAAGCGAGCAGGTGTGAAGTTTTTGGGGTTGTATAAATGAGGTCATTTTGTAATGGTTGCGATGCTTGTAAAACTTGGGGATGCTGAGATACTTTTCGGTATTTATGCAATGCAGGTTCCTGACGGAACCGTGTTAGAAGTATTTGATGTGACGCCACTGACGCTTAATTACCAGGATACTTTTATAACTGGCGAGTCGTGGGCCCATGCAAAGTTAAAACATCCTTCGTTGACCTTCGAGCGTTTTTGGTGGTCAAAGGTGCGAAGGTACGATTTGAAGAATAGTAGGTCGAGCAGCTTTTGGCGCGAGGCGGACTTTACTGATCGTCAAGCTACGCGCTATTTGTTTGGTCTGTCTTCGTCTTCGCAAGTTGCTTTAGACGATGATATTGATGATAGTAGTGCGTTGGATTATTTGTTTGGGCGAAGTAAGCTTGAAGTGGGCCCCAACGGATCGCTGGTGGTTCCGAAGGAGGAACCTTCGGATGTGGATGAAGTACATCGTACATATATGTATCGGGCGAGGGTTTTGCCTGGTGAACTGCCGATTGTTCCGGCAGCTCCTTTGTTGTGGGGACCTATTGTTGTGGCGGAGCCGGAGTTCGAGGAGGTTAGCGAGGGCTCTGGTGATTTGATGTTGATTGAAGGGAGCGATGGTTCCTTGTAAATGATTTTTTATTTTTTGGATATGTTTGTTGTTGTAAGGTTACTTTGTAACAGTATGAGAAAAAAGTATGGGTTTTGTGCCATGTTTGCTGCACTATTTAAAGTTTCTTATATTGTTTAATAGCGAGGCCCCGTTTTACTTTTAGCGAGGCTCGCGCATTTGCTCTCGTGAGCTTGTTTTGAAAAAACAGCGACGCCGCCTTTTTCTTTTAGCGAGGCTCGCGCATTTGCTCTCGTGAGCTTGTTTTGAAAAAACAGCGACGCCCCCTTTTTCTTTTAGCGAGGCTCGCGCATTTGCTCTCGTGAGCTTGTTTTGAAAAAACAGTGACGCCCCCTTTTTCTTTTAGCGAGGCTCGCGCATTTGCTCTCGTGAGCTTGTTTTGAAAAAACAGCGATGCCCCCTTTTTCTTTTAGCGAGGCTCGCGCATTTGCTCTCGTGAGCTTGTTTTGAAAAAACAGCGACGCCCCCTTTTTCTTTTAGCGAGGCTCGCGCATTTGCTCTCGTGATGAGCTTCTGTTGTGCTTTGCGGGGGTGCTTGACTTTTTGGACTTCGCGCCTCCCCTCATTTTTGGCGGGGGTGAAGTTTGCTTCTTGCGAGCCCTGGCGCGTTTGCGAGGGTGCTTGACTTTTTGGACTTCGCGCCTCCCCTCATTTTTGGCGGGGGCGAAGTTTGCTTCTTGCGAGCCCCTGGCGCGTTTGCGAGGGTGCTTGACTTTTTAGACTTCGCGCCTCCCCTCATTTTTGGCGGGGGTGAAGTTTGCTTTTTTGCGAGCCCCTGGCGCGTTTGCGAGGGTGCTTGACTTTTTGGACTTCGCGCCTCCCCTCATTTTTGGCGGGGGTGAAGTTTGCTTCTTGCGAGCCCTGGCGCGTTTGCGAGGGTGCTTGACTTTTTTGGACTTCGCGCCTCCCCTTATTTTAGGCGGAGGTGAAGTTTGCTTTTTTGCGAGCCCCTGTCGTTTGTGCCAGGGTGCTCGACTTTTTTGGACTTCGCGCCTCCCCTTATCTTGGGCGGAGGTGAAGTTTGCTTTTTTGCGAGCCCCTGTCGTTTGTGCCGGGGTGCTCGACTTTTTTGGACTTCGCGTCTCCCCTTATCTTAGGCGGTGGTGAAGTTTGCTTTTTTGCGAGCCCCTGGCGCGTTTGTGCCAGAGTGCTCGACTTTCCTCCCCTTATCTTAGGCGGAGGTGAAATTTGCTTTTTTGCGAGCCCCTGTCGTTTGTGCCAGGGTGCTCGACTTTCCTCCCCTTATCTTAGGCGGAGGTGAAGTTTGCTTTTTTGCGAGCCCCTGTCGTTTGTGCCAGGGTGCTCGACTTTCCTCCCCTTATCTTAGGCGGAGGTGAAGTTTGCTTTGAAAGGAAAAGGAATGTTTTTCGAAGCAATCTTAGCAGGTTTTCATCGAATGTAGCGCTCTTGAGAGAGACCCGCTTTTTCGATGTTTGAGAGTAGAGGTTTGGAGATTTTACTTTTTGGGGGTTCTAACCTGTATTAATGCTTTGGATACTGCCTCGTTAAAAAACCTTACACCCCTTCGTAAGGAAAAAGAGTGCAGCTCCTTTGTTTGGCTACATTCATAGAAATGGAAACATGAAATGCGAAGATAAATTACAACTTGCGAGGGCTCGCTAGGGCCCCGCTATGGGTAGTATTTGCGAAGGTCGTCGATGTTCCAAGTGTGAGGCAGGATGTTACCCTCGCTGTCGGAGAGGTGGAAAGAGCCAGGACGGTTGCTTTCCACAATCAAGTATGGACCTGTCCACTTGGGCTGAAATTTTCCTGCCAAGCTGGCGTTTTGTTTTCTGATGAGGACGAGGTCACCCTTCTGCAAATCTTTGATTCTGATCTTTTTATCTCTCCATTTTCTGGTTTCTTCTTGGTACTTGCGAAGGTTGTGCACTGCATTGCATCTTGCTTCTTCGAGTAGGTCTTTATCGAGCGATCGGGCTTGCTCGTCAGATGCGAGGGTTGTTCTGAGCGATCCGTATTTTAGCTCTTCTGGAAGCACCGCTTCTTCGCCGAACAGCAGCTTGAAAGGAGTGAATTTTGTTGCTCTGCACTCTGAGGTGTTGTGAGACCAGGTGACCGAAGGTAGTTCATCGGCCCATTTACCCTTGGGTCTACCCTGCAGCTTTTTGGAGATAGCTTGGAATATTGTCGCATTGGCTCTTTCAACCAGGCCGTTGGATTGCGGGTGTCGGACGGGGGCGAAGCATAACATTGTCCCAATTTGTGCACAGAATTCTTTGAAGACCTCGCTGTCAAACTGAGTGCCGTTGTCGACGGTTAGATGCTGCGGAACTCCAAAGCGACAGACTATTTGTTGCCAGAAAAACTTTTTTACTGCGTGGGAAGTGATGGAGGATAGTGGCCTTGTTTCAATCCATTTTGTGAAGTATTCCACAGCTACCACCGCATAGCGAAGGTTCCCTGGAGCTGTCGGTAACGGGCCTACAAGATCCATCGCCCACCTTTGCAGGGGCCAGGTTGGGCATATGAGGGTTGTGGGTGCCCCTGGAGCGTTTTGGTTTTTTGCCATCAGTTGACAACCTTCGCAATGTTTGACGATGGTTTCCGCATCTCTTAATGCTGTTGGCCATAGAAGCCTTGCCGAAACGCTTTGCCGGCTAGAGCCCTCGGGCCGTTGTGAGAACCACAGATACCCTCGTGGATTAGCTTGAGAATGTCATTGCCTTCGGACTGTGACACACATTTGAGCCATGGCGAGGTTACCGAGGCTTTGTACAAGGTGTTGTCGACTATCTTGTATCCTCGCACTCTTTGCTTTAGTCTGTTTTCTTCTTCTCTGTTGGTGGGTTCATGGAGTCCTTTGATGTAGGCCATGATAGGTGCTCTCCAATCCTCGCACTGGATTGCGTTGATCAGCTTGATGCTGACTTCGGGAGCTTCGAAGGCTGAACGAGTGGTAACCTCGTAGAACACATCCGGTGGAAGTTGTAGCTGCTGAGCGGCTACTTTGGCTAAGCAATTTGCCTCGCTGTTTTCGGTTCTTGATATTGCTTTTATAGTTATGCCGAGGAAGAAGGATTCTAACCTTCGGACATATTGAAAATATTTTTGGAGCTCTGGATCTTTTGCTTTGTAGTCCTTTTCAATGTGCCCCGCAATGACTTGAGAGTCTGTGTTGATGAGTGCCCTTCGGACTGATAACGATCGCAGCCTTGAAAGTGCCAGAATCACAGCTTCATATTCAGCGGAGTTGTTTGTGCATTTGAAGTCAAGCCTTCGTGCGTATCTCAGCTTCGACCCGGAAGGCGAGATTAGAATGGCCGAGGCACCGGCTCCAGTTGCACCCCAGGCCCCGTCGATGTAAACGATCCAAAATTGGTCCTGCTGCAGCTCTCCGGGGCGAGGGTCGGGTGTCCATTCTGCTATGAAATCAACCAGCACTTGTGATTTGATCGCTGTTCTGCCAACGAAGGTTACAGCATAACTGTTAAGCTCGACTGCCCATTTTGCTATTCTTCCAACTGCTTCGTTGTTTTTGAAAATGTTCTCGAGAGGGTACGACGAAGGTACATGGATCTCGTGCGCCTGAAAATAGTGCTTGAGCTTTCTTGATGCCATGACGACGGCGTATGCTATTTTCTCAAGCTCCGAATAATTTCTCTTTGGGCCTTCGAGGGTTTCTGAAACATAGTAGATTGGGGCTTGTCTGGTTTTGTTGTTTTCGCGGAGCTCCTTGATGAGGACTGCGCTTGCTGCGTGTGGCGAAGCTGCGACATAGAGTAACAATAAGTCTCCCTTGCTTGGGCTGGTTAGGGCAGTCAAGCTGGTCAGATACTTTTTCAACTCCTCGAAGGCCTTTTGCTGCTGGGGACCCCAGTTGAATGGAGCGTTGCTTCTGAGTGTTTCAAAGAAGGGTAACCCTCGCTCTGCGGATCTTGAGATGAATCTGCTAAGTGCTGCTAAACGACCGGTCAGACGCTGAGCTGCTTTCTTGGTCGCCGGAGGTTCCATGTTCATGATGGCATCAATCTTCTCAGGGTTAGCTTCGATTCCTCTGGCTGAGACGATGCAACCTAGCAATTTACCTTCGCTTACCCCGAAAACACATTTTTCTGGGTTTAGTTTCAGTTCGGCGGACCGGAGGTTGCTGAATACCCTCGATAAGTCTGGTATGTGGTTCTCTTTTAGTTCACTCTGGACAACTAGGTCGTCGACATAGGCAGAGACAGCATGCACATCCTTGAAAACTTCGGAGGTCATGCGAGCGAAGGTTGAGCCTGCATTTTTCAAACCTTCTACCATCCTTCGGAAGCAAAAGGTGCCCGAGGGTGTGATAAAGCTTGTTTTTTCTTCGTCTTCTTCATTCATCCAAATCTGGTGATAGCCTGAGAAGCAATCAAGGAGGGATAGCATTTGGCAACCTGCCGCTCTGTCGACCAGGGTGCTTATGTTTGGGAGGGGGAAGTCATCCTTCGGACAGGCTTTGTTCAAGCAAGTGAAATCGACGCACATTCGCCATTTTTTGTTCTTCTTTTGGACTAGGACCACATTTGAGAGCCAAGTTGGGTATTTGACTGGGCGAATGACACCTGCGTCCAAAAGCCTTTTCACCTCAGCCTTCGCTGCCTCCTTTCTTTCTTCGGACATCTTGCGAAGCTTTTGTTTGATTGGGCGGTAGCCTGTTTTGATGTTCAGGCTATGCTCGATCATTGATCTGTTGACTCCTTTTAGGTCTTCTGCGGACCAAGCGAAGGTGTCAGAATTTTCTCTGAGGAAGGTGACGAGGTTGCCTTCTGATTGAGGGTCTAGATTGGCTGAGATGATCACCTTTCTCTCGGCATTACCCTCGAAGAGTTGGACTTGTTTGGTTTCCTCCTTTGGCGCTGCCTTCCCTCTGTCACTGCAGACTTCGCCCTCGTCGCTGATACCGGGGGTTTGAGGTTTTGACAAATTGTGTACATTACGTTGCCCCGGGGCTACGTTCCCTTCAGCTGCCCTTGCAATGTCCTGGTCCCCAAATACTGCGACCACACCCTTCGGAGCGGGAAGCTTCATGCATAGGTAGGCGGGATGGATGACCGCATTGAACGCGTTTGTGACCCCTCGGCCAAAAATGGCATTGTATGGGTAGAACATGTCGACGACATCAAATGTTATATGCTCCGTCCTGCAGTTGATTTCGTCGCCGAAGGTCACGGGCAGAGAAATTTTTCCGATAGCTCTCACTTGTTGACCACCGAAGCCGTATAGGGGGTTGTCCGCAGGTTGCAGAAGGTTCCTATCAAGCTTCATACTGTCGAAGGTTGAAGCGAACAAGATATCAGCGGAGCTTCCTGTATCGACCAGTATTTTGGTGACAGTCCACCCAGCGAGGTTGGTTTCGATCACCATAGCATCGGTGTGAGGGTAATCTCTCAGCTTCATGTCACTGGAATCGAAGGTTATGGGGATGTGAGACCAACAGCCAAATCTATGGGGGCCTTCGATGGCTACGTGGTGGACTCGTCTGGCATGTTCCTTCCTCTGCCGTTTGTTACCATGGTCTTCATTTGAACCTCCGGTGATAGCTAGGATCACACCGAAGGTTGATGTTGGGTTGTTGATGGTCGTTTGGCTCGGGGCTTCGGCTTTGACAGGTTGTGGTGCTGGTAACGCGGGGATTGGCGGTGGTGGTGGCAGAGCGTTGCTAGCTTGGTGGGTTGTTGGAATTTGGTTTTGGGGGGTAGTTGGGTATGTAACTGTGTAAGTTGGATTTTGGCATTGTGGGATGGTGGTTGGCTGATAAGAGGTTTGGTTGTAGAGTGGGTGATGAGTGTAAGAGGGTGGTTGCGAAGGTAGGCCGTAGTTTATGGGGGTATAGTGGTATGGTGGATTTGGTGGGTGGAAACTTGGTTTCCTTGTGTGGTTGATGGTTCGGGAGTCTGACGAAGCAGCTTTCCTGGATTCCTGGTATTCTTTTCCCTTGGCGAAGCATTCGCATTGCTTTGTTGTGTGCCCCATTCCCATTCCACAGAAGTGACAATACATTTTGGCAGGATCTCGCTGCTGGTACCGCTGATTCGGCGGAGGTGGCAAACCCTGCGGGGCTTGGCTGCTCGGAGGTTGAGCGTCCCGTCTTTGATCTTCATAATTTGTTGCTTTGTTGATTGCACTGACGTTGTTTTGCTCTTGGCGAAGGTTGCCTTCTCTCGGTTGAGGCCTCGGCTGTGGCCTCTACTGAGACCTCCGAGCATCAGACTTCGCTCGGAAGTCCATGTCTGCTCTACAATATCTTTCCATTGTCTCGTGCAATTCTTCGATTGTATTTGCCGGTTTCCGAGCAAATTTCGAAGAGCACGGGCCCGGGTGGAGGCCGCTGACTGCAGCGAGGATGACAGCCTCGTCGGATATGCCCGGGGTTCTTGCTCTGATTTGAATAAACCTCCGCCAGTAATCTTGGAGCGGCTCGCGCTCTTCTTGCTTGCAATTGAACAGTTCGATGGGGTTTGACGGGGCTGGAGTGATGCCCTTGAAATTTGTACACAGCTTGTCTCTGAGGGTGGCCCAGGAATCCACAGTTCCGGGGCGAAGGTTGCTGTACCATGTTTGTGCAATGTCTCGCAGAATGATGACAAAGGATTTTGCCATTGTTGATTCATCACCGCCTGCTGCGGCAACTGCTGCTTCGTAGCTCATGATGAACTGGTGAGGGTCGGAAAGTCCATCATAACGAGGTAGGTTTTGTGGATTGTAACGTGGTGGCCAGGGCTGGGTTTGGAGTATTTGGGAGAGTGGTGACTTTGAATCATACGGCATTTGGTGTTGCCGATGCCTTCGCTGAATGCGAGGGTTTTGTTCTCTCTCATCTGGGTAGAGTTGGCGGAAGTTTGGGTGTCTCACAGGATATGGCTCCGGGTGTACTGGTGGTGGTGGGGGTGGTGGATGGTGACGAAGGTTGTCTTGGTTCGGCTCCTCATTCCCCTCTCGCAGTGGGGGTATCTCCTCATCATTCTAGCCTTCGGCTTCGGCTTCTGCTGCGGCGAGGGATTCCTCCATACGGCAAAGCTGCTCCCTGGCCTCGTCAGCCCTCTGTCTGATCGAGCGCAATCGGTTATGCCTCTCAAGCTGTTCCAGGCGCCTCTTCTTCTCTTGCAGCTCAGCCTCGAGCCTTTCAAGGGCCTCGAGGCCCATCTCTTCTTCTTCTTCTCCCTCTCCTTCTCCCGAAGTGTGTGGGTGCGGCTGCGTCGCCACTCGGACCTGGGGGCCCAGGAATCGGGGTTCCGGGGTGACGTTCTCTCCTCCCGAGGGTTGCACAATTTCTTCCGCAGGAGGGACCACCGTCGCTGTCTCTCTGGCTACACGCTGGTCCCTCGCTGGGTGAGCTCTTCTGTTTCCTGCCATGTCAAACTTTCGGTCCCCCACGGTCGGCGCCAAACTGTTGGAAACACACTTGCCGAACCCCCGCACCTGTACAGAGTGAACGGCGAAGGTGGCCAAGCGTCGGAAGTAAAGCGGAAGCGAAGGTTTGAACTCAATCAATGCTGTGGAGTACTGATCCCAAAAAGTCCCCCCTTTACACTGTTCATCCTCTGGTATTTATAGGGAATACCAAGGGATGCGGGCCAAATTACAAAAGGGTACAGGAAAGATTCCTCACCTCCACGCAGGGAGGGAGGGCAAAAATGTAAACACACAGCTGAAGCGGAAACCCTAATCGGCCCCCCTCCAATGCGCCGCCACCTGGTTCTGTTCACCTTCGGAGAGGGGGGCGGAGATTTGACCTTCGGCCGTGCTCGCCCTTGGGCCCGCGCTCCTTCGCCGTCTGTAGGACCTTCGGCTTTACTTGCCTTCGGGAGAGAGGGCCGAAGGTTTGTCCTTCGGCCGTGCTCGCTGACCTTCGACTCCGCTCGCCTTCGGGCCAACGCGCCTTCGTCGCTTGCTTGGTCCGCTCTGAGTGACCTTGGGACCCAGCGAGGGTCGCCTGTCGTGCCGCGAAGCCTTAACCTGCAGGGAGTGCAAAAGGGAGCATCGAGGGTCGAACTCACGTCCGAAGGTTAGAAAATTGACCCCGAAAGGAGGGGGACCTCGCGAGGACACAAAGACCAAGCGAAGGTTGATCTTGGCACCATATCGGGCGGCGTTTTTGCCGAGGGTCCCTTTCCCCAACAGCGCGCCATCGCGCGCATTTGGATTTATTTTATTGAGATTTAGATGAGCTATGACTTGTTTTAAAATATTTAATTAGATCTTACTTGAGTTATATGTCTTCTGAAGAAGATAGTGTACACACCAAGTATGGCAGCACTTGTGACAATATTACATTCGATAAGAGATTTGTTGAAGAAAAAGGCACAAAATGTAAGGATGAAAGAAACATTATGGAATACTCCAAGGGAATCATCAAATCAGATGGAACTTGGGGGAGGTGCAACTTAGCAGAAGCACATTCAATTTCAGTACACAACAAATTTGAAAATAAATTTTCTGAAAAAGGGGAACATCGAATTGGATCTTGATGTTTCAGGCCTCCAGTTTGTCATTAACGACATATGATAATGGTTCTAATTTTTTGAACATATAATAGTTTTTAACACTGAGGCTAGCTAGATTTTGCACAGAGATGGATGCTTCCTATTATCCCAATATACAAAAATATTAAAAGGAATTAATGAAGATCTACAAAATACATGTTTGTTACAGTACACTTGGAGGGAACAAACCTAAAAAAATTGATACAAAAGTACAAAGAACAGTCTACCTATATCATTGGTGGCATAAATACAAATCTGGAAGTCATAGAGCAAAGTAAACATTGAAGGATGCACTATGATGTATAGAGTAAGTGAAGATCTAACATATTCTGTAAGACTAAGAATTTAATTGAAATGCTATTTGTAGACTTTATTTTTTATAAAAAAGAAACCTGACCACTTGGTAAGGTCATATTCTTAGATTGAACATTTCAATACAAATTAGAGCACATGCAAATTTCACAGGAAAGGGATGTTCTAACCAAGACAAAAATGTCCACATAGAAATCCAATAAGTACTCTGAGGTAACTATTATGATTCAATTTTTCATGTCTCCTCTATTGGTTGATGACTATACCTTGATATCCGAACATAAAACTATCTGGTCAGTAGTTCCTGACCTTTACTGAATCAATTTTAGCTTCACTTATGATTCATGTCATATATACAAATCTAAAAGCCATAGAGCAAACCAAACATTGAAGCATGCACTAACTTGTTTTGTATGAGTGTAAGATTTTAATTGGAATGCTATTTACAGGCTGTATTTTTTTGGAAAATAGAATCCTAATCACTTAATGAGGTCATATTCTTAGACTGAAGATTTTAATAGAGATCAAATCATATGCAAATTTGATAAGAAAGGGATGGGACATCCCAACCAAGACAGAAACATCCACATAGAAATCCAATTAAGTAACCTGAGCAATTACAGAAGATCACATCGCAACAGGGACTTCAATCCCCGAGGAATCACCCCCACCTAAAGTAGATGCTCACGGCCTCCATGACGAGGTCAGAGATGGCCCTAGAGCCGAACCCCTCCACCTGGACATGGTCAAAGAGCATGATCATATTTGACACTGAACGAAGCATGACAATTATATTAATACAATGAAGAATTAAAGAAAACTCAGATACCTTGGTGCAGCAGTGTGTACACAAAAGAAGCCTGAAAATCACCAAATGACAGCCAATGATCTGAACGAAAAGAGGGCGTGCATCAATATATTGTTTTGATCAATAGTTTCATTAGATAGTAATCTGAAGAAGAAACACCAAAAAGGAATTCCATCGAAGTATATTTTTTTGCAGATCTAGAATTGCCTAGGATGTATACTTGTCTCAAAACAACCAATAAGCATGATAAAAACACGTATTATCATATGCTATGTTTCATAAAAATGTATTTGTTTCCAACATTTTTGGCACTGGCATATAGTCAACAAAAGGAGCAAACATCCATGTCCAGTTTTATCAGAGGGGCCTCACATGTTTTGCCATGTGTTCAAATTGGGATAGCTACATCATCAACAATGATATATGCTCAGACTAAAATAAATAAAGTAGCACCATTGGCAGACGCCTATATATACTGGAAATACTATAACATCAACACGATGCATGCATCCAAACATGTTTTTTTTGCCAGGACACCAACCCTATGTATAATCAAAATAAATCCACACACAGAAAATGAAATCAAGGATCAGAGACATAAGGTGGCAAAGAAGACAGTTTCTTTAGGCTACCATACCAAGGCTAAGTAATATCAGAGAGCGAAGCATGTATCTACAAAATAAATTACTCTAGCAAGCATGTGAAGTTTATTAGATTTGTGCGGGTGAACAGATTAGGAGTGAAAAAGAAGGAATTTAGTGAAGTTTCCAAAAACTATGACAACATTAACCTCTATTTCAAGTTGAGGCTAATATTGTATTTGTGCAGTATCGAATAGCATCTGTTTCAGTTCAGTCTTGCACTCTTGCCACTCCTATTTAGCTCAGACGGGCAGATGCTCTTCCTTTGCTCCAAAGATACCTCCTCAAATATGCAAAACTGCAGGGGCATCAAATTTAAGTGGTAAAACACTGAATCAAAGGAAATATGGAAATAGAGTGATCCGCAATCAATGCCAAACAATGAAATATCTATGCAATCTATGCTCCAAAGATATCAAGTCTCTTCCAGTTTTTTTTACAGCAACCCTATAGCCTTTTTTCTAAAAAAAAGGTAGTTAGCATGTGATAAATTTTAGGAAATATGGGAATTTAAGCATATATGCCAAACAATGAACTATCTTTTATGGTCTGTGAATTTTATTGCTCATCCCATATGTTTTCTTATCAAATTGGAAATCAAAAAATTCAGTGAGTATTTATAAAATGTGCATGAACAGAAACTTTTGAGAATTGGTAGTAGTTGCTAAAATCATCAAAATGAACCCGTTTTTTTATATGGTGTTGTTTTTTGTTTCCATAACTAACCAAATATTTTTCCTTCAACATCCTGAGGTTTCCTATTTGGCACCGAAGATTTCAGCAACCTGTATGGCCAGCTTCTCTACAGCGAGAGTGTAAATTAATTATATATTAGTAAGGGATGGAAGAAATGAAGACTCTATCTAATTGTCCAAGTGGACTTCAGGTATATTATATGTTGCTGTTTTTTGTTTCTATAACTCACCAAATATTTCCTTCAACATCCTGAGGTTTCCTATTGTATAAAATTATAAAACTCGTGTACAGAACAAGACAAACTCAACTTTACTTTTTTTGTGCAAGAACTAATTTTTTTTCTATAATTGTAGACCAATCAATATAGCAACATAAAACTGTGGAAGGTTGCTGAGAAAGTAGAATTAGTTCGAAGAATGCACCAATCAATATAGCAGCGTAAAACTGGTGGAAGGTTGTGTGCACTGACTATTGTCTTTTTTGGGAAACATGACAACAGTTGTATTAGAAATTATTTGAGTATTTACATGTGAGAGGAGGTCTAACACTGTATGTAACCCAATAGAGTGCCACGGAGACTGAATCTAGTAGCTGGCAAGAAAATCAATTACGATACATGAGAGGAAGTTTGAATGCTTATGTTCTTTGTGTTACAACATCAAGTGAGAGGATTTTTTTAAGTTTAGCCGATTTGGTTTAGCCATTTTATTTAGCATGTCCCAAGTGGAAAGTAGGCTTACATGGATGCACCAAAAGACGATTAACGACTGACGGCAACGGGCAGCCATGGTCCTCATTTTCGTGAGTGGTGCTGAAACATTTCTGCAGTCCTTGAAAAAATAGTCATCAATTCAGTGTATTTTTTGTGTGGAAGCAAATATTACAGACTACAAATTCACAACTGATAGTCTATACTGCCGTGAATCTAATCCTGACAAATTGTTGTAAAGGGAAACCATATAAATAAAAAGATGGCTTAAGATTTAGAACCTATTGTTTATAGCAGCAGCACATGGTTTATCTTTGAAACACTGAATAGGATCACTCGATCATGTTTATCTTTGCAAAAAGCAGTACATGGAGGAAGATAGAAGAGTTATTCCATACCTCTGATCCCTGGAACTAAATACTGCAAGATGTCTTTCAGGATATCCTTTACAGCTAGAAGAAGATGATTTGGGCAAATAAATAAATTTTGATGTGATTAGATGCATATTTGCAGGCAGAAAATAAAAGTTGTAGACCTTTGTTGGAACGACATCAAGGTAGCTTTGCAAATGGAATGTAGGCTACCAGAATTGGATTGTTGATCATGCAAACATGTATAATACTAAGCAGTCATAGGCCTTGTTTAGTTCCCCCCATTTTTCAAAATTTTCCATCACATCAACCATCACATCAATGTTCGGACGTATGCATGAAGCATTAAATGTAGGTAAAAAAATAATTAATTGTACTTTTAGTATGTACATGTCGAGACGAATCTTTGGAGTCTACGTAGTCCATATTTGGACAAAGTTTGTCAAATAACAACGAAAATGCTACAGTGAAAAATTTGCAAAATTTTTGCATCTAAACAAGGCCATATTGTCACAAAAGAGGATGTATAAGTAAAAGAATGTTTTAAGATCATACCATTGCTATTAGCATGAGGTAGGTACGTCAAGGCCAAAAACTATTTAGTAGTCAGAGCATGTCATGGGCCATCCATGTGCATTATGTTTGTAACACTTATAGCTAAGGGCTATCAAAGAAGCTAAATTAGTACTATATACCTAGAATAGTTTTTCAATTTCAGAATCGAAACCTATATAGCAGTTGTTACAAAATAAGGAGCAGACAAAATAATATCAATGAATGAATAGAGGTGTACTCCCTCCTTCCTATATTAAAAGCATGTTTGTGATTTAAATTTTGTCTTACAAAAATGGTTCATTGAAGGTTTCAGATATGACATAAGTACATTTTGATAGGACAAACCAAATAAAAAGGATAATTTGTTAAGAGAAAAAAATGAACAAACCAACATAGGTCTTATGCCCTTATCCCTTCGGTCTAGAAGCTTCTCGTTACCTCCCGCAAGACTCCTATGCCCTCATCTGTACCGCTGCAGCACAAAATGCCAAAAACTTTATAGGGACAGTAATTTAAATTGATGGTCACCTTAATTTGAGTATCCAAAACCTAAACATATTTTTATTATGGGACGAAGGAAGTATTTCTGAAAATTATAGGCATTTTCTACACTGTAAAAAGATAGAAATGAAAAGGGAGTCTAAAAGGCTTATAGAAGCACATGAGTGATAAAAAGTAACATTGTGTGAATTTGTTAAAGTTGATTCCAGTGTGTTGAGAAGCACACTGTAAGCAAACTAACATTGAACATTATGAACAAAAAGGAAATGCTGCTACGATCGCTAACCTTGATAAGACTTAAAAGAAGAAGATATTATGATGCTGCTGCTCGGTGGGCTGGCTGTGATCATCATGAGATCTGTCCACAACCTGACTTTCTTATCTTCTGTTAACAACATCACAATTCTTTTGTATCTAGGATGTGTCGTAGAGAACAGAAAGGATATAATGTAAGAGTTAATTGTGGTGGACCAAGGTAGGAGTCTGCTATTGGAATAGAATTACAGTAAAAACAGAGTGCTTATTTATTTTGGGTGGGGCGGGTGGGGGAATCCTAGTCTTAAAAAGACATCTACTGTAACAGGTAGATCCTAATGGATAATTATTTGAAATGGCATCGGTAAGCCAGAAAAGTAGATTTGGTCATCTTATCTCTTAATTTTCTGAAAAGAAAAATACCATTAATGGGACAGATAAATACAGTATGTGTGAATCTAAGCACGTGTAGTTTTGCAGAAAATAGAAATGGCACTAATAATACGTGACATAAATATGTTTGACCATTTCATGCCCTAATTTGTTGAGAATGAAAATGACACTAATAGGCCAGATAATGTGTGCAATGTTTATACCAGTTGCGAAAACACTAAGGTAAGCATTAATTAAATCCATAAATCATAGAGGCAACAAATGGATAGTAGTACCTTTTCTAAAGCAAAGCAATACTGACGTTCTGTAGTGCAGCTCTATATATAGTCCTATAAATTGGAGCAGGGAAAAAAGAGCTAAATGAAGAGGATAAGTATGCAGTAGCTGAATATTAGATTTATTTAATGAAACAAGAGCAGAAAAATTTTTCTGAATTACTTGGACATCACACTTGCTAATTAATTTGTGGAAAGTCTGCTTGCTGCAAATGAAAACCAACTCAATAATAGATGGAAATTAGAAAAATTAAGCAACAATAATCAGTAGCAGGCAAAGAACGCTAGATATTTTGGCTCGTACCACATCCTGCAGCTGAGCTGAGGCGCCACTGCCGCCAACAACAAGAGCAGAAAAAATTCTCTGAATTACTTGGACATCACACAAATTTGCTAATTAATTTGTGGAAAGTCTGCTTGCTGCAAATCAAAACCAACTCAATAATAGATAGAAATTAGAAAAATTAAGCAACAATAATCAGTAGCAGGCAAAGAACGCATATTTTGGCTCGTACCACATCCTGCAGCTGAGCTGAGGCGCCACTGCCACCAACAACCAGGAAGAGGCCACAGGCAGCAGGTGTCGCGACGGCGGCGACAGCGAGGAACCCTAGGTCGTCGTCGCCGACGCGCCGGTGCGCAGCGCCCATGCCGGGATGCGAGGTAGGGGCCGCCGCAGTCGATCTGGTGCCAGCTACCGACGGAGAGGCCAAACCCTAGGTCAGCATCATCGCTACGCCGCGGACTGGTCGGACAGGAGGCCTGCCCACGTCGCCGCCGTGTCCGCGTACAGAGAGGTAAGGATAGATAGGGAGGGACGCGGGGAAGGGAGGGGGAGGGATCCGCCAGCAGGCCGGCCGCAACAGTGAGGGCAGCATCGCCATGCCCGCGGGAGAAACCGAGAGGGATGGGGAAAAAAGAGTCGGGAAGAAGAAGAGCCTGGAAGGAGAAGCTGCTTCAGTTGAGTATATATTTGCTTCGATGGATTTGGAGCAGAAGTCAGGAGAGGCAGCGCAAATCTATGTAGAAGTCGGTCAGAAGCCAAAGAAGCTGCTTCGACAAAATTTGGTTGAAGTAATCTTGGCCGCTGGATAGGAGATCAGACGGCCAGAACTTTTTTGGTGACGTGGATCGGTCCATTGAGCGAGGAGCCGGTCCGGCTTGTAACCTTTTAATTAATTAATTAATAACTCTACAGTACGTACGATAAAAAAAACTGCCCTCTACAGTCACTACAGCCTCTGCTACAGCGTGACCTGTACGGTGAGTAGATTACAAGCAGCCGTGGTGGCTAACAAAGGAACCGAATATGCTAATTATTGTCTGGGCAAAAGAGGCGGCCCGGACTCTTGGCGCATCTCGGTCAGAGTTGCGAGTGCGAGGGAAAGGGAATCCTGCAGCTGCAGCTGCAGCCTGCAGGACGAGGGGAGGCAAGAAAATCATTGCGATCGACGACCCTCGCTCTAGATCTACTGTACGTACTAGCTAGGCCTTGGCCGTAGCCGTACAAGGAAGGAGGATGCATGCGCCGAGGCCAAGGCCACCCGATCAGGCGATCCACTACGCCCGACTAATGTACTACGTATACTCCTACTATGGTTGATTCGATCCGCGGCGTGCTGGTACTACAGTACATTTACTAAGGTTTAGGTAAGTAGTCGTACACCCGCTCACTACTAGTAGTGTAGTAAAATAACATAACAGAAAATATAACAACGTGGTCGCTGGCGAGGCCGCGTGAGGGGACGGTGGTGCGGCCTTGCGCCACGGCGCCCACTTTGCGGGGCGCGCCCACGTGCCTTCACCAGCAGCCGCACGTTCCGGCCGCCGCTCCGCTCCGTCGTCGTCCCCCGGCGCTCGCTGCCCGTCCCCCACGCGCGCCCCACCTAACGGCTCCGTCGGTCCGTTACGTGGAAGCGCTAGCGGAGTCCGTTTGGGTCCACCACTCCACCCCTCTCCCCCCGCCCGACTGCCCGAGCGCCGCTGCTATATTATGGGCGGCCGTGGCGTGGCCTCGCTTGCCAGCACAGACACGGACACGGCGGGAAAGCCAAGCCGAGACCCGAGAGGGTGCACCGGGGCGCCCTTCCGCGCGGTGAGGACTAGGAGCGAACGGAAGCGCACACCAACTCCCTTGGACGCACGCGACCAGTGGGAGTAGTGCGAGAGTGAGAGTGGGCAGCAGGCCAGCAGCAGCGCGTGCGCCGCCGCCGCCGGAGCCCGGAGCCCGGAGGCCGGGGGGATCGGAGTGCGATGGGGAGGGCGCCGTGCTGCGAGAAGGTGGGGCTCAAGCGGGGGCGGTGGACCACGGAGGAGGACCAGATACTCGCCAACTACATTGCAGAGCACGGCGAGGGATCCTGGAGGTCGCTGCCCAAGAATGCAGGTACGTCGTCGTACGTATAATTGGCCACGTACCATATATATGCATCATCGCGCGCGTGTGTGTATACGTACCAGCTCTAACTAGCTTGTAACTCCAATCTTGTTCGTCGGACGTTCTCATAGCTAGGATTATTAGCTTTTGCTAATTTCTTCTGCTGGGGTGGTGTATACGGTACGGTGTACGTGCACGTGCGATGCGCAGGGCTGCTCCGGTGCGGCAAGAGCTGCCGGCTGCGGTGGATCAACTACCTTCGGGCGGACGTCAAGAGGGGGAACATCTCCAAGGAGGAAGAGGACATCATCATCAAGCTCCACGCCACGCTTGGGAACAGGTAACGCGCGCCCGCGCCCTGTCTAGTTAATCAACAGTGACAGCGAGTGTGCATCCGATCCACGAGAAAATACTACGCCATACGTATAAAGCAGCTATAGGGCGCTTAATTACCTCGCCTTCAGACACAAAGTGATCGGAGTAAATGCACGGCAGTATATATGCCAAGTCCCAGAAATACTTCCCCTCTTTTTCTTAAAAAAAATGAATATCTCGTTTCGTTCTCGAATCCTCAAAGAACATCGAGTTGTTGAATATATATATATATATATATATATATATATATATATATATATATATATACACACACACACGGTAGTGCTATTCTACACCCTAGGTGTAGAATATTATTCTACACCAATAGGCAAAATTGACTAGAAAAAAATACTGAGTAGTACTGGACAACGTTCAGTATCAGTCAGTACCACACTCAGCATAAAAAAATACTGAATAATACTGACCCGCAAGTACTGATCAATACTGAATTCTGTTCAGTACAATACTTTGGTGTAAAATAGTATTCTACACCTAGGGTGTAGAATAGCACTTGTATATATATATATATATATATTAATACTATTTTATATAAATTTAGTTCAATTTGTGAATTTGACTACTCCAGGAAAGGGGATTTTTAGTACTCTCCGTACCCATATTAGTTGTCGTTTTAGACAACATTTGAGTCATACATTGAGAATATAAATCATCAATAATTATTAAATTTCTAGGTTTGCAAATATGAAAATTATATAAATAGTTTGTCTTAAAAATACTTTTATTAAAGTATACATATATCACTTTGATAAATATTTTTATAAAAACAAGATATCAAAGTTGTGTTTTAATTACTATGTCGCTGTCTTAAATGACAACTAATATAGTACTCCCTCCGTCCCAAGATATAAGGCGCGCACGTATTTCAAAATTCAAACTTTCTTATCTTTGACTAAGAATTAGTCTGATCATATGAAAAGCTTATACTACAAAAGTAATTGTATTATATTTGTATTTAGAAATACTTTCTAATGATCAAACTTTTATTTCTATAAATTATATATTATAAGAGAAATTATAGGTCAAAATGTATTTTTGAAGACCGTGCCAAGTCAAATCGCGCCTTATATCTTGGGACGGAGGGAGTAGCACTACTATAGAAAGGGCCTTTAGTCCCGAGCGAAATGGGCCTTTAGTCTCGGGTATTCTACCCGGGACTAAGAATCCGGGACTAAAGGCCCGGGCCTTTAGCCCCGGGTGCTTTCAACCGGGGCTAAAGGTCTAGAGAGGAAAAATAAATGTGTGTTGTGTGAGATTCGAACTCAGCACATCTAGCCTCAGGCGCGCTTACCAACTGAGCTACACAACCCACGTGATATAGTTCTGGACGTTTTCCTTTTGAATCCACTCGGGAAGGACCTTCACCAACCGAGGCTAAAAGAACCTTTAGTCCCGGTTGGTAACACCAACCGGGGCTAAAGGGTGACCCTTTAGCCCCAGTTGGTGTTACCAACCAGGGACCTTTAGTCCGGGTTGGTAATAGTAACCGGGGCTAAAAATTCACCTTTAGTCCCGGTTGGTGTAAAGATCTTTAGCCCCGGACGCAAAAATTTACCGAGACTAAAGCTCAGTTGATAGATCGTCCAAAGACCTGTTCTCTCATAGTGTAGGTAAGGGAGTACCGAAGGAGTGCCGTAGGCTAGACGCTCCGTCACAATTTTTTACTAATTATTTTTGGAAAACGATCTCTAGCACAAGAGTCAACGCAGACAATACACCACTGAAATCTCGTTTCCATACAGTATCGAGTAGTATAATGACAAGTGGCCGCTCCGAATGCGCTCTGTATTGAAACCTTACAATTTCAATGGCTGCTCCGATCGGTTCAGAGTTGAGACACGAATACAGTACTAATAGTACGGAGTACTAGTAGTAGACAACACACACATGCTGCTGGAACTGGAATAGGGTCGGCCGGTGGCGGAAAACAACATGGCCAGATTTGAGTACTTCGCTCGACTGCTCGAGCACGACAGCCTCATGCATGCACAGTATTTTCATCTGTACTACACGTGGGCTCTAGGCACGCTCGCTCTACTCTACAGTCTACACAGGTCCGATCCGGTCCTTTGTTACTGGCTCACCGCATGTGGCATGTGTCGCTGCCTCGCTATAGTTGCCCGTACGTGCAGAGTACGTATACTACCTGTGGCAGATGCCAAAAGGGCGTGCCTGCGTGTGAATTTTACTGTGCAGCAGTCAGCTGCGCAGAGATGGATTCTCGAGGCCACGTGTACGTGCATAGTACAGTATATATGGCATGCCTGATGATGCCCCTGATACCCGCCGGAGCTCGTGGCTTCGTATAATGTGGTAAATTAAAGGACTAAACAACCTGCGCTAATCGGTCATCATATCGTCGTTACATCTCTTAAGATCGAAAAGCATATGGGCACGAGGAAATGCTCGATCTAGGGACTTTCTCGTGTTCAAAGTTGTACATATAAAGAAGATATACTAGAAAGCAACTATTAACCAGTACGTCCTGTGTAGTTTGACTGGTCGTGTTTACGACTGATTTTGGCTATTTTCAATAGTGTTCTTCTGTGAGAGCGAATAAGCCGAAGTACGGCTAATAAACCGGTAGATAAGGGCAAAAGAATAGGGTTCTGTCATTATTTTTTATAATTTTTTTTATACTAGTAGTAATTTTTAGTGAAATTTGTTATAGTACACAAAAGCATGAGATTTGACAACAGCATGTGACAATATTGTTGTATCAACGAACGATGGAGCTTCTCTAGTATATGTACTCCCACCATATACTCATAAAGTAAGTTGTTTTGGACAGCGACACGGTCTATAAAGTATAATTATGACTCCTTATTTATATAAAAAATATTTTTTAAAAAGTGACATATGTATAATTTTATAAAAGCATGTTTCGAGTCAAATCTATTTATAGTTGTCACATTTTCATTTTCAAACTCAATAACTTAAAAGTTATTCATAATTTATATTTCTAATGTTCAACTTACATCTTGTCGTCCGAAATGATTTTCTTTACAACTATGGAGGGAGTATATGTATACTTACATCCTATATCTGACTGTATTTATTATATATTAGTAAATAGAAGTAAGAAAAAGCTAGTGAAAACCAAACAGAATAGAACGAAGGCGCTAGCTGTGTACGGAGTAGAAGGTTGGAGCTCTAACAAAATTAAATCGTTAGATACTACAGTACTATATATATCAGTAACTACAGGAAACAATAATAGCCCGCCCCATCGATTCGTACACTCGTACTGTTCCTGATTGCATGCTTTGCGTGACATGAAGTAGACAAGTCACAAGTACGTTATCTAGTCAATTCATCTCGTCCCTTGGGAAACCAGCAGCGCGCGCACATACTAGGTACTCCCTCCGTCCAACAAAACATGCAATTCTCGTTTATTGAGAAGTCAAACGATTTGAACTTTGACCAAAGTTATATAAAAAAGTACTAACATTCTTGACACAAAACATATACCATTAGATTAGTAATAGAATATATTTTCATAATAATTTTATTTAACGATATAAATACTAATAGTTTTTACTATAATCTTGGTCAAACTTGAATCAATTTGACCGGTTCGGATCCCATAATTGCATATTTTTATGGACGGAGGGAGTACTATATAAACGTACGAATACAAACATACTCCGTACGTGTCATGTCACTGTAGCGGCATAGTGATCGCCGTATTGTCCCTACACACTACACCTCGGCACCTCGCATGGTCTTGCGAGAGCAGTACGTGCCGCCACACTCACAAAAACTTTGTACTATACCATATATATACGGTTTATATACTATAAGTATATGGAGGTCCCGGCGAAAGCTTAATTATTAGCTGTCAATCGTGAGCGGGTGAGAGGACCACGAGACGACAATTTGGGCCAACACTCTCTTAAACTCTCTTTAACTCAGAGAGCGAACTTGCTGCCTGCCGGACTAGGCAAGTAGTAGTAGTAGGCATGCCGTGCGGACGGGTCACCGGCCGGTCACGGTCTTCTCGAAGCGCGCACAGGGGGCTCCGGGGGCTTTTCCGGCCATCTCCATGGCGTTGCCGTGGCGTCCGTTCCGTTGATCTCCCGCGCGCACCCGCAGCGCAGGCCGCAGATCCCCATCCCCATCTATCCTCGGCAAAGGCGTACTTTGGCTAGCTTCCCGTCGTCGCCTTCATGTGATTGCACGCTAGTTGTAGCTGTGGACCCTAGCTATAGTTGAGGTCCAGGTCCCTGTATCTGTGGCCCCGTGGGATTAATGGCATGCAGGGCCCACGCCGGACGTGATGATTTCCAGCCTTTACGTTGACACCATGTACTACTACCGACCGACGACGCCGAGAGCCCGAGAGTGTGAGAGGAGCAGCTGCATGCGGACGGCGAGAGCTAGCCGCGGCTCCCGCTTTGGACGGTATACGGAGCTTTCAGCCCGCTCACGACCCGGTCTCGACTGATGATGATCGCCCGTCCGTCCGTCCGTCGGGCCTTGGTCTCTACAAATGATGTACTCTTTCCGTATCGTAAATAAATATTATTTTAGATAAGATTTGAGTCAAACATTAGAAATATAAATCAAAAATAACTTTTAAATTATTAAGTTTAGAGATATAAAATTATATAAATAAATTTATTTTGAAAAATACTTTCATTAAGATATACTCCATACACATACTACTTTAAAATAAATATTTTTATAAAAAAAAATAAGTGGTCAAAGTTATATTTTTGAGACCGTGTCGCTGTGCCAAACGATATCTAAAAGTGATATAGAGGGAGTACGCTAGCGCCATGAGCACACTGGCACATGATTACTACGGCCTACGTACGGCACAGTAGACATCTCATTCATTAACTGTTGCGCGATGAATTAGTTGCACCCAAACAGTCAATCTAACGCTGTGGGAGTGTGCAAAAACTGTGACATGTCTGTCACCTTCGGTTCTCGTGCAACATATGTCTTCGGTCATGTTTAGTTTTCCCAACTTCCCCTAAATATTTCTAAATTCTTTGTCACATCAATCTTAACTACATGCATGGACTATTAAATGTAGGTAAAAAAATAACTAATTGTACTTTTAATATCCACATGTCGAGATGAATCTTTTAAGCCTAGTTGGTTTATGTTTGGACAAAGTTTGTCAAATAACAACGAAAGTGCTATAGTGTATTTTCGAAATACTTCTCGGAACTAAACAAGTCCTTCGTCTCTCTCTTTTTTTTCTTTTTTTGGCTGTGCCGTGTACTAATAATACGAGCCTGCCAACTGCCCAGGCAGTTCAGTTCACTCGCCGTCGTCCGTCCGTCCTTGCGATTATTTAACAGTAACAAGAATGTACGTGTTTGTTCCGATGCCTGCAGGTGGTCCCTGATCGCCAGCCACCTCCCCGGCCGAACAGACAACGAGATCAAGAACTACTGGAACTCGCACCTCAGCCGGCAGATCCACACGTACCGCCGCAAATACACCGCCGCGCCGGACAACACCACCATCACCATCGACATGAGCAAGCTGCGCACCGCCGACAACAAGCGGCGCGGCGGCAGGACGACCCCGGACCGATCGCTGAAGAGCAGCGGCAAGAGCAAGAGCAAGCAGGCGGACGCTGACCCTGAGCCGGAGCCCGGCGACGCGACAGCGAAAGGCGGCGCAGCGTCCAGCCCGGCCACCCCCACAACCGCCGCGACGTCGGCGGCGCACAGCGACGGGGCGGGAAGCGCCGTGTTGGACCCGGACCCGAACCAGCAGCCCAACAGCAGCAGCAGCGGCAGCGGCACCACGGCCGAGGGGCCCAGCAGCGAGGACGCGACCGGGCCGTGGGAGCTGGACCCGATAGAGCTCGGGGGCCTCTGGGAGGCCGAGAGCGAGATCGACGCCCTCCTGTGTATCGGGCCCGGCGGCCACAACGATTCGGTCACCATCCCCGAAGGATTCCACGCGGCCGGTGGTGAGGCCCAGCTCGACGATGACCTGTTGTTGGACATGGACTGGGACGGCTTCGCGGCCCATCTTTGGGGCGAGCCGGAGCAGATCGACCAGAGCGCGCAGCTGGAGCAGGAGCAGGAGCAGGCCGCCGAGCCGCAGGCGGCTGCTGCTGCTGCTGCGGGCTGCAGCAACCCCAACGAGCACGAGCTGGAGGCGTTCGAGACTTGGCTCCTGTCCGACTCGTTCTGACAACAAACTGGTCGACGCAGCGTGGGTGCTGTTGGTGTGTACAGTTTTTGTAGATTTCGTTTATACTAGCTCGTAACTAGTAGGCGCTGTTTCGTGCATGGAATATTGGCATGGACCATTTCTACATGTACGGAGTACTCCGTAGGATAGGGTGGGTGCTCTCGTCCATCCAGAATCTCTCAAACTACTCGTAGTGGCATCCGCTACCACCGTCCCGTAAAAATATAGCGGAGGAAAAATTCTGCAGCGGGATCTGCTATCATTCACGTGTGTCTGCTATTGTGGTTATGGTCCACGAAATTTAGCGCACACCTGCTCACTCCGGTAAAAGGCCATGGGCCCATGCACAGCGATAGCAGGACAGAGCGCAGGGCAGGCGGGCGGGCGCATGTGCAGCAGTGAGAGGGGGGAGTGGTGGGTCCCATCGATTCAACTAACAAAAAAAAATATTATAACTCACAAACTAAAATACCAAATTAAATTTCAATTGCACCATTAAATTTGTTTCAATAAATTCTTCAAAACAAGATCTCATATGAATATATTTAGATAACATTTATAGAGAATGACAAGTGGGGCCGCTATTGGGAGAGTATAGAGTATGGAATATAGAGGATGAATGAGTGCGGGAGGAAATGATATAGAGGAGAGAATCTTGATGACTAGGATGAAATATTCCTTTTAGAGGATGGATATAGAGGATGATGAGTGCGGATACTCTCAGTGAAGACCGGTAAAACCGCAGCAGTAGCTGTAGCCTGTGCTTTGGGCTTTGGCTTTGTGAACATTGATGGAAAATGTTCCTTCTGATTTGTGTCCTATATCAATCTCCTCGTTGGAAGAATGTATGCGAAGACCCCGTGACAGGGCAAGCGAATGAGCAGATGTCTCGAAGCTAATCATCAGCTGGAATAGAGAATGATCATGCCGAACTTTCACTGCTCTTACAACTGTTACAAGTCCATCTGGCTCGTGAACAGTGAGCTCATTCATCCAGCCGACAGGAAGCAATGACACAGCAGGAGCACTCCTGTTGGGTCGCAGGCATAACTGCGTGTAGGCCGCAGCGAACAGCCCGTGGCTGTTGTCTAGCTTGACTGCGTCCATCTCACATGGCTGGCTTCGTGTCCACGACGACGCGAAAAAAGGTTGGTTGGAGCGTGGCATGGTACCGTGCGCGCGTCTACTGCGTACAACTGGATAATCTCTGCTCAGCGGATTTGTCCGTCGTCATGAGATCCTCTCCATCTGATAAGCAATACTTATACTATATAAACCTCTAGCTAGCGCTAGCTGTCATCAGATCGGAACATCAGATTCTGGATATGTCGTAACGTAATGCCATTACGTACTCCTTCCTTAAAAGAAAGAGAGAGAGTCATTCTCACTTTTCAAAAAAAATCAATAATCTTTAACTTTGACCAAATATATATAACAAAATATTAATATTAATATTAATAGTATTTAATTAATATCGTTGATAGATTTTTTAGAGCCTGTTTGAGAGAGTTGTGCTCTCTGATTTTTCAGTTGTGCTCTCAGATTCTCTGGTGAAGTGATTCTGTAGCTGAAAGTAGATTGTCTTTGATTCTTTAGCCTAAACACTCAAAATCAGGATAGAAAATCACTTCACGAAATCAGGTGAAACTATTTTTTCTAGCTCTCAGCCTCCTAGTTCATTTCAGAGAATCACTTCACAGAATCAGCAAAGAATCACTTCTCGCTGCAAAATACGTTTGATAGTCACAGAGTGATTCTCACTGAGAATCTGCTCCGTGGAGCTCTACCAAACAGACTCTTAATATATTTCTATAATAAATTTTTTTAGAGATCTAAAAGTTATACGTATTTTCTACTAACTCAGTTAGAGTTGAAAAAATTTAACCACGCGTCCAACTCCTTTTTTTTTAGGGAGAATTGGCCCTGGGACATTCCGAAAGGCCTAAATTGGCCGGTGCACACATCCACTTTCAATATTTGCCAGAAGACACTATGGTTTCGTGTAATTGGGCCAATAGACATCGACCCTCATCCAATATTTTTATAAAATAGATATAAAATTATATAAGTGCCAAAAAATATAATATAATTTTTTCGACACTCTACATGATAAGAACTACATACTAAAAATATTATTTTGCACTAAAATGATAATTTTGCCTCTCTTCATGAATAGATAAAGATAACCATGATTAATTAGTTAATTTATTTGTAATATATTAAAAATACTGACAAAATCACAGAATGCATATATCACCAAATCTTGTCTATCATAAAAATATCATATCAAAATAACAAAGTTTAATATATCAATTAAGCTCCACAAGAGATAAATCTATAATTCAGTCATGCTAAATATGTCACTATAAACTTTATTATTTTGAGCTAATATTTTAGCATTGTCAAGATTTGTTGATGTACGCATTCTATGATTTGTCCCAAGATTTATAGTGACCTACAATCATATAAGCAAATTAACCATGATTATCTTTGTTTATTTATGAAGTGGGGGCAAAATGATCATTTCAGCGCAAAACAATATTTTTAGTTTATAATTCTTATCATGTAGAGTGTAGAAAAAATTTATAGTATAATTTTCTAGCACTTATATGATTTTATATCTATTTTATAAAAATATTGGATGAGGGTCGATGTCCATTGGCCCAATTACACGAAACCATAGTGTCTTCTGGCAAATATTGAAAGTGGACGTGTCCAGCAGCCAATTTAGGCCTTTCAGAGTGTCTCAGAGCTAATTCTCCCCTTTTTTTTTAGAACAGAGTAGTATGTTTTTCACACGGACAGAGTCACAGTGGCATATCGCCAACGCGTTCGCGGTCGACGTCACGTGGGTAACCAACCATTCACCAAGCTCTCCACTTTTTTTTAGTCAAAACCACAACGACGGAATCCAGGAGGGAGGGAGACACCACGCGACTCTCCCGCTGCCATGACGATCATACTGTATATATCAAGCACCAGCATTACATGCACGATGACGATCAGTCACAGGGCCTGGCATATTATTCCAAGCTACTGTACGATGGCTCTGGGCGATCGAGCACGTTCTCCCGTTCCGTCAGGTCTCGCTCGGCGCACTGCACGTCGCCAGTGGCCGCGCCCTGTACGTGGCTGTGCCGATCCAACCCAGCTGCGATTACGAACCGCCTGCACGCCCCTGCCTTGTATTCCGGGCCGGCGTTCGGTGGCCGGTCAGTGTCCGCGGCAGGCAACACAGTCGCCGCTTGCCCGGAGGCGGCACGGCCGGGGGGGCAGACCGATCGGCCGTCCGGATCGCGCGATTGACGCGTGTGCCTCGGCCGGGCTTCCCAATCCCAGCGGAGACGAACGTCTTGCTTGCTCCGAGTCCGAGAGTGCTCCCGGGGGCGTCAGGTTTTATCAGCGTCTGTCAGCTGATTTGTCTGAGAAACGTACGTGTGGATTAATCTGTCGCTGCCGCCGTTACCATCAGGCGCTGCAGATCGATGCATCCCACGCATGTTGCCCTAGCAGGACACGCATGCTCCACGAACGCTTGCCACCATCTGCGTCTGTCGGTTGATTTGCCACGGTACATTATTCGTGTTCTCCCCCTGCCTAATTACTACGGAGTAATTATTATTAGTGGTCGCAGGTGCTGACACATCTGAAACTATGAATAGCCTCCTCGATCGGAAGTCAAGTGTGGAATGGAAAGGCAGACGAGCGAAACTGCGAAAGCGAGCGATGAGGTCGCGCGCTCAACTTAAGGTTTGTTTGTTGCCTGCTCCAACTTTTTCTCGCCATCCATGTGTCCGCTGCTCCATCCCTTGCGCAATTATTCGGCCATCGATCGATCTAGCCAAGATGTACTCGCTCGCTGCCGCTGCATGCATGCATCTTCAGACGCCCAAATAATTGTGCGTGCCTGCTGCGGGCCGGGCGTACGTGTACGAGAGCCGGGACCAATCGCCGCTGCAGCAGCGGGCAGCCGGCAGCGGCAGCAGTGCCCCCAGTGCCCCACCACGCGCTTTGTCACCTTGCAGGAGTTGCAGAGAGCCATCACATGCTTCCACATGAGCCCTTAATCCATCCATGACGTCTCACCTCCTCAGGCCTCAGCCAGAGCGTACGTCGTCGTCCCCTGCATGCTTTGCTTTCACATATGTACGTATGTGTCGACGGTGGTCCTGGATGATGATCATGCTGCGTGCATGATCTTGCTTGTTCATGCTAAACGAAACGAGAGCCATTATTTGGGTTGGGCGCCATCGATCGTCGTCTGATGCTGATATATAGACGATTATCGAATTGGATCGCTTACCGGCCTCGACTGTTGAATGTCATCATGAAAATTTGTCACCTGTCATTGATCGCAACGCGCGCGAATAGTGGCAAACTCATCAACATGCTGTTCCAGGGGCTATTCCTTCGTCTTCGGTTGGTGTTGCTACTCTAATGAGGTGCATTATATGCATCGTATTCGTATCGCAGACAAAAACTTCGCTGTTAGCTAATAAAACGGACTGCTGTACGTGCAACCCGCGTTGAATGAATAATACTCCCTCCATATCGCTTTTAGATGACGTTTTGGACAAGATTTGAGTCAAACATTGAAAATATAAATCATGAATAACTTTTAAATTATTGAGTTTAGAGATATAAAAATCATATAAATAAATTTGTCTTAAAAAGTACTTTTATAAAAGTATACATATATCATTTTACAACAAATATTTTTAAAAATACAAGTAGTCAAAGTTGCACTTTGGAGACCGTGTCGCTGTCCTAAACGTCATCTAAATGCGATACGGAGGGAGTACTTCAATATATGTTTGCTTGTGACGTTAGCTGCCATATAGATGCACGTACGTACTTGTGCCTTTTTCATTTCAAGGGAAAAGAGTTCTTGGATGTACTACTTGTACATTCAACTTCCGGGCTCTTGGATAGGAATTCGAATAGATATATGACTTGGCAACGCTCCGAACAATCCTTTAGCAGCTATGTTCTCGGAATGATAGGGGCGAGAATCGTGGTACTTTACTTTAACAAGTCTTTTATTTTACACAAGTTTCCGGAATAAGCCCAACACGAGACACGAAATTGTTCTCCAAACGCGTTCTCAGAACGAGGACCGACCGGGGCCATTTCCAATTGCTTAGAAAAAAACCTACCAATCAGCACCCTAACCCGACCCTAATATCAATCATTATTTTTTGACAAGCCTGCTCCATGTGCTCTAAATACTCTGATATAGCTTTTACAGGGCTTGCCCACTATGATATTGCTAATTGTTTTGATATTGTAGCTGAAAATGTCTTTATTTAGCTCCACTAAACACAACCATAGTCGGCACAACATTGATCTTCTGCTGGTGCGGTAGCTTCCCAGGTGGTGCTTGGGCGCGATGGTTTTGGAGACGAGAGACTTTCAGGCGAATGCCCTGCCCGGCTCTGAGCCGTGGGCGGCAATTAATGGTGACACCTTGGCGCCACAATCTTCGTTGGAAGCGTTGTCCTATAGATCCCTTGTCCCCTAGGGGTTCAGTTAGAAAACTTCGATTCTCTGTAAGGCATTAATTGTCGATATTTGTGAATGTAGTTTCCCTCCGTTTAGAGGGTTCACTATTGAGAACTCTCCCCTCCCCTCCTCTCTCTCTCAGGCTCAACACTTGTTTACTACGGCATGCTTAATGGTGCCTGCTTGCCGGTGCTTTGATGGTACCGTGGGTTGTTTTTGTTGTGATAGTGTCAAGTTGTCACTTGTATTGTGAGTGTTTTGTTTTTTATTTGGTATATGTTGTTTATGTTGCTTTTTTCTATTAATAGATGCTCGACGATTCTCTTATCTATGCCTTTTCAAGGAAAAATTTAACCATTTACCATAAAGAAAAAAAATAATATTGAAAGTTGCTTGCTCATCTCATCTAGTGCGTATGAAAACAAGCGTATGAAATTTGTTATTTCTATATATTATAAGTTTTTAGCTTGATCTTGTATTTCAAATTTTACATATCAAAAACAATCAAGTGACTAAGATGTTCTTTTTGGAGTTACTTATATGTCTATCACATATCAGCAAATTTGAAAGGCAGTATGTACAATTATAATGATGCTCAGGGCGCGAATCTGAATTGGTGTATGTTTACTTGTTTAGAGCACTTTCAATATCTAATAGAGTTAGATGTCATGTCATAAAATATGTTAATGTGTTCTTTACACACACACATATATTCTCTTCTAGAGTTTAAAGAGGCTCGCTACCATTAAAGTTTTTTATCTCTTTCCGCTACACGTGACATCTAATACTGGCTTAGAGGTAGGTGCCTTATAGGAGATGTTGGCTCCCAACCACATTTTTTGCTACACTTTACCTTATGCAAATTTGACTAAGTTGGCAAAAATGACATCTAAACATCGATAAGTTGTTTTTAACTTCACGTCACAAAATAAAAAATGGTGTGTTTAGACATGACAAAATATAGTTGTAATTTTTTTAGCTATATACTTGGTTAAGATTGCTTGGCACATTTAGGTCCTGTTTGGATCATCTTCTGTAAACTTTAAAGCTAAATCTCTAAATAGGTTGTCTAAAGATAGCTCTAACTTAAGCTCATCTTACATTGGAGGTTTATACCTTAAAAGTGAGCGAAGGTGCTCCAAAGTTTTTAGAAAAAAAATCTAAGAAAGTGATACAAACAAAACCTTAGTTGAGATTATGGACTTTACTACAACATACACACGGAGGATTTAGACTCCTGGCGCACACAGGTCCTCACGCCACAACAACTGTCTCCACCGACTCCAACGTCCTCGCCCCCGCCGCAGCGAGCTAGGGCTGCTTCTCTAGCTCGCCGGAGCTCCGTTGAAATCCTAGCTCGTTGCAGCGCCACCTTCTTCCTCTCCCCGCCCTCCCCTGTCGCCACCGCCACGACTTGGCCCAGCCGCCCCTACCGTCGCCAGCTTCCCTATGCCGCCCATCGACCATCCCCACTGTCTAGCCTACCTGCCTCCCTCAGTCGACCATTATATAACCAACTGGAGTTGAGGTAGAAGGAAGAGCTCCTCAAAAGCCAAGCACGGAGAGGGGAGAGAGAAGTAAGAGGCTTACCTGATGTTGTCGTCACCAAATCTAATAGATCTGTCGCCGACGACACCTCATCTGTCATGGTTGTGTGCAGGAGGGCTGGTGGGGTGCGAGCACGGTAGCGGGGAGCCGGTGGGGGCGCGAGCACGAAAAGGAGGTCGTCGATGAGATGCTTATCGGAGTGAGAGAGACGAGGAGAGGAGAGGTTGAAAATGAGCGGGTATGTGTATGGGCGTGTGCTGGCAGCGTGAATGTTGTTTGGCTGGTCGTTTTTACGGCTGATTTCAGTTGCTTCAATAATATTTTGTGAGAGAGAATAAACCAAAGTATGGTTGATAAGGGTGAAAGAACAAAGCGGTTAGGACCGGGACATGATTTACAAAGCATAACTTTGACTATTTGTTTCTTTGAAAATATTTGTTGTAAAGTGATATATGTATATTTTTGTAAAAATACTTTTTCAAGACAAATTTATTATATGATTTTGCATCTCTACAGTTAATGATTTAAAAGTTATTCATGATTTATATTCTCATATTTAATTTAAACTTTGTTCAAAATAATATCTATTTTCTATACTGACTACTGAGAGGGTGCATGTTTTTATTTTACATCCTCGTAAGATTATTATTATGGGTTTATGAGCAACCTATGCCCGCCGGGACTTGTTGGACTGGGATTGCAGCGAGCAGACAACGCTGTGCGGGCGTGCCCACACGTCAGCGACGTGCCGAGGAGATGGGGCCGTGTCCGTATTTGTCCGCACGCGCGTCCGGGATCTCGAAACGTCCCCAATTATGCGCGGGGAGAGAGCGGAAGACGAGGCGGCGGCCACCACCCGATGACCCCCGAGCCCGACACAGCACGTGCGCACGCGAGGCCCCACCGCCCATGTGCCTCCTCCACATTTATTTTTATGCACCAGTTCCAGCACCAGCGGCGGCGCGCCACCATGCCGATGCTGCGGTGCTTGCGATCCGAGCGCAGCTAATCCCGGTTACTATCCGCTCTCCGGATCTACCGGCATCGACGTCCGATCGATCCATCTTGATGAGTCTTAACGACGGGGAAAGGAGCGAACGTTACGGATGGGAACCATCTGATGCCGATGGCGTCGTGCCTGTGTGCTGTGTCTTGTGATTGTTGAAAAAGACCCCAAGGAGTGGGACTACGCTACGTGTGCCTGCCTGCCTGCCTATCTTTTTGTTCGTACCGTAGTACCGAACCGGATCCGAAAAGCGGGGGCCGGCGTAAAGGAGGTGCAAAGACGGTTGCACGACTCGTACGCCTCTCGAGCGGGGGATCTCTGCGCAACTACGACCACGCCCAGCAAGAAAAGTACCAGTACGACGTGTAGTATACCAGCCAGGTAACAGTACACGTAATTTACGACGTGTTGCCCGTCGGACACAAGCTGCTGCTTCATCAGCTAACTGTAGTTGCTATTGCTACATGGTAACGTGGGTGCAACTACGAGCTGAAGGAGGCGATACGTACTGGAGTACAGTCTGTTGCAGTGAGATTGCTTTCAAGATGCTGCAGCAGTATACTACCGCGCGCAGCACACACAGCACAGCACACAGAAAAGGCGCCAGCGGCTGTTTTCGCGCCATATTTATCGATTGCATTGCAATTGCATGTCGTCTGTTTGTCAGCATCTCTTCTCTCAGATGCTCTGCTTGACGTGACCATCGGCAAACTACCATCCACTCCGAAGTCCGAACTTGCTGCTAGACCCGCGCCTACTATACAGAACGCACGCAAACAACGAAATACAGATTAAAAAAAAATGCTCGCATACATGAACATGACGAACAGGTGGCTAATCAAGTCGGCCCGTTCACCTTTTCTCAAGCTCCTGGTCTGATCTCTGATTTTCTTTCGAGTTGTACTTGTACTCTCTGTTTTTTTCTCCGGGAGCCTTTTGACGGCGATTTTTCACCGGGAGAATACGGGGTTGAGGGTTTTGGTGAGCCCGTGGAGCGCGCCGTAGCCGCGGGAGCTGAAGCCCAGGCAGCCCAGGAGGCCCTGCCGGTAGGGAAGGAACGTGCGCCGCCGCATCTCCTCCGCCTGCGCGCGGTTCGGCGCCGCGTACAGCCTCTCGTGCGCCGCCGCCACCGTGGTGGAACGACGCCGGCGGCCCCTGCCCTGCCCCCGCGCCCGCGGCCGGGCATCCTCGCCGCCGGGGCCGGCAGCGGCCTCCGCCGCCGCTGGCGGCGCGCGAGACGGGCGGAGCCTCGCGGCGAGCCTGTCCCTAGCTACCCAGGCCGGCGAGAACGGCCAGGCTCGTTCGGGCTTGCTACCGCCGGCGGCAGGCGCCCCGGGGCCGTCGCTCGAGCGGGCGCTGCCGCCGCTGCCTGCAGGCTCGCTCTTGCTGCGGTGGAGGAGCATGTCCCTGATGAACACCCAGCGCCGGGACCCGCGCGCCGACGACGCGGCCGACGAGGAGGAGGACGTGGAGGAGGACGAGGACGAGCGGGACGAGGCGGTGACCGGCGGCGCCACCTCCCCGTGCGTCCCGGACGCGTCGGGGCCGGGGCCGGGGCCGAGATCCGGCGCCGGGACGAGCGCGTTGATCAGCTTGAGCCGCGGCGACGCGCTGCGGAGCGGGGACATGGACCGCGCGCGGCGGTGCACGGACGCGCTCCGGGGCGTGAGGTCGCGGCCGCGCGTCGGCGCGCGGCCGCCGCCAACGCCGCTGTCCTCGTTGTCGTTGTCGTCGTCGCTTCCGGGGTCGAGATCCGGGAGCGGGGGCAGGGTGAGCGGCCGGATCTGGCCGTTGTGGAAGAGCTCGTCGGCGGAGATCATGGGCCCGCCAGGCCCGCCGAACTCGAACTCCGCGTCGCCCGCGCACCCACGCCCGCCGCCGCAGGGGGTCGCGGAGGCCGAGCACGACGTCGAGAGGAGGAGGTGGTGGATGGGGCTGGCTGGCGCGCTGAAGAAGTAGCCGCCGCCGATGGCGTGGGGACGTCCGGGGCTGGACGGCGCGCTGGCGAACGGGGTGGAGCAGGAGCTGTCGATGTCATCGTCCATGGCCTGCGGCTGCGGCTGCGGCTGCGCTTGCTCCGGAGGACTGTTCGTGCTCGTTGCGCCGGGTTGACCTCGTTGTGGTGAAGTGGCGGTGGAGGTGGTGGGAATGGGAACTCGGAAGGGGAGGCTGGAGAGAGGAGGGAGGGGAGTGGTTATAAATAAATGGAGAAGAATGGAATTGGAATGGGAGCGGTGATAACTGTCCGGAACGAACGTCGGAAGCCTGTGGGCTGTGGCGATGGGACGGGGGAATTGAGGATAGCCGGAGGATGCCTGGGCCATGGCCCATGAGGCGGCGTCAGCCACTCAGCCGAACGGGTTGGCCCGATTGGATTTATTTACTGCAACTAGGGCTTCCTGGTAAGTTTCTGCTCGCTCCCTCAGTGCCAATTGGGTGATCATCCTCACACCAATCCGACTGAGCCGTTGATCCATGCTAAACTAAGAGATGGTTAATAACGGAGTCAAGTGTTTGGCTATAAAATAAACTATAAGAGCAAGCTATATAATAGTTAGTTTTTTTTGTCTACAAACCATTTCTTTTTTTTTCTATTCTTTCTCACACTTTATTAGGACCCACTACTAATTATGCATATGTGTCCAGCTTGGTGCTTGTATGAGAGTCAAACTCTCCTCTTCTTCCTTTTCTCTTTCATATAAGTCAATTATCGTACCCGCTCTAATTTTGACACAATCGTGCTAACTAGGCCCTCTACTGCACCACAAGGCCAGCTCAACAGAAAAAACATAACATGTTTCCATACATTCTGAACTGCGAACAGTAAGTACCGATTAGGAATCACACAGCCTGACCTGACGTGTCTGTTTGGGACATGGCATGCACACACCTAGGCACCAGTTCCTCCTTCCTAGCTAAACAGATGCATGCGAACTGAAGACTTCTGCCGGTATGGCAGGAGATCATGCATGCAACTTTCAGTGGAGGAAGTTCATAGATACTGGAACTCTAGTAGGCAGTAGGCAGTAGGCAGTAGGCTAGGCACACTTGCACCTAATTCTCGCGAACATCTAATGAAAATCACTTTCAAGACAGGATCCTAATAGTTCGAGCAAATAATGCAGGACAATATATGATGGCTTCTAGCGCCTACTACTAGACCCGTAAACCTGGCCTCATTCGACCACGTCCAGCTTGACCTGTCGGCGAGCCCATGAAAAGATCTGATCGCGCTTACAGGCCGGCCACATTTATTCTGACACACACAGGTCCATGGCAACGCACCACAGCGTGGACGTGGGACTGGGAGGCACAGCACAGTGCTTTCCCCTCCACCTGTAAATGCATTGTTGCAGCAGACGCAGGGAAAGTCTTGGATTGAATTACGAGTAGGAATGGCTACCAGAGAGTTTGCCTATGGCAGAGGTAAAAACTTCAGAAACCATGTCATGCAGGGCAAGCTCATGTGGTCAAGCTGAAAGTGATCGATGAACTCTATCTATCCCATTCGGTAAATAGCATTTATCACTGATTTGAACAACATGTCTTGGGGTGACACAACAAATAGGGGATATGTAACAACAAAATGAAACAAAAATTACAGAGCAACAACTACAGGATTCATATCTCAAATTACAAATTTACACTCCTGTCGTCGCCTCACGACCATGTCGCCGATGACCTCGTCAAGCAGGGAGCTCAGTATGTGGCTCTCCACCTCCTCACCGGCCTCGAACTCCTCCACCCGGAAATCGACCCATGTGCCCAGCCCGCTGCTCATGTCCTTGTCGACAAGCTCATCCTCCATCCAGTCTCCCATGCTCTTCCAGCTGGTGATCTCATTGCAGACTTCGGCCTCTATGCCCCGGCTCAGCGTCGCTGCTCCTTTGCTCCATGCTGCATATCCTGCCCGGAAGTAGGTCGTGCGTCTTGTCTCCAGGCACTCATTTACGCAGTCAAACAGCAGCCGCCTGTACCCTTGACGGCAAAAAGGCGCTTTCCCTTGTGTATACACATGCATATTCTCCATTTTCTTGAAGAGGAGGGGGTCCAAAGCTGATCTATCATGATTGGCAAAGAGTGATCCCAGTTCATCTGTTGTGAAGTTGACACTGCTTAGCACATCTGCAATATACTCCAACTCTGTGTGTCTTGATGTTTTAGAACATTGGGTGACATCTGAAATATCTGATGCATCTACTGATGCGGAAGAGGCTGAGTCTATTGTCTTTGCCTCAATATCAACTGATGTTGGGTTAATCAAGAAATTTCCTTGTGCATTAACATCAAAAAGTGATGAATAACCCTTGCCCCCTGTCATGAGACAATAATGATTAATCTTCAGGGGTAAAAAAAAATGTCAACAGTTCAAGAAATAGCAGAAATTCATGTTACGTGAATTACCACCGCTGCTGCCTGAACACTCGGAAGACCAGCAACTCTCACTTAGAGAGGTTGGTTCAAGCACAGATAGGGGACTTAGATCTTCGTTTTCCTGTTCCTTCCTTGCATTGCTTATGCTGCTGCATTCTTCTTGTTCTTCCACCTAAATGCATGTGAAATATTGTATTAGAATTGCAACTACACTAGAAAGTGGCACATAAACTGATAAGGATTCGTGCAGTCATGTACATACTATACTGCCACACATAATAAGGCCACACTTTTGCCGCACATAGTTACTAAGGAACCTTTAGCACATCCAAAACAAAGAAAACTCACTACCATTTTCATTATTCCACAAGTTAGAACAAATAATAGTCTCTGCCACTTTCATTATTCCACATTTTATTTGTTCCTCTTTGATGGGATAAGCAGAGTGGGTCTTGTGTATATTTATAAGGAGCTGTGACTAAAAGCTCAGAGGCAAGCACCACAGAAGAGGCAACTACCAGAAAAAGGGCACCATTGCAGAAACTCATAGGGCACTTAGTTTGTGAAAGACAATGGTGCCATGTCATGATACAGAGCTGCCTTAAAATTCTTTCACAAGAAGATTTCAGTAATAACATTAAGCCATAAACAATTAAACGTATTGAGCAGTGAAAGAAACACTATTCTACTATGAAATGGAATCCTTCCCAAAATCCACTTCAGAAAGAAATTATTGCTGCAAAATGAAAAATGATAGTTCCTGCAATTAGATTGTATTGCCATGCTATCATATTATTCACAAAGAAACTCATCATATTCAGGAATTGTTGTTGCGATATATACCATAAGGTAATGCGAACAAATATGTACCTTTATTTTACTGCCTTGGAAAATTTGGCCTTTTGTAGATGACTGGGCTGAAGGGCAATAATCATATCGAGAAGGCTTCACTTCAGAAGGGATACAGTCAAATACTCCACTTTCCGAGCCCCAATTGCTGCATGAAGAGGTTGGTGGATCCTCCAAGGTAAAAGTAGCAGGCACAAATGTGTCACCCCTCGTAAACGTGATTGATGGATCAATTTTTAATGTTAGCTCCTTCAGCTTCTTTTCTAAGAGAAGGCTCAATGCATCACCATTTACAAAGTTCAGACCCACTGATGACAACCCTTCAGTCTTGTTATCTGAATCATCTTTATCACATCCTGCATCCATATCAAGATTGCTTCTTGTATCCCACTTACCCGCCAGTCTGGACGGTCCTGCTGATGGTTTGACCAAGGGTGAGGTGAAGGTAAATGACACAACATCTGTAGTATCTTTACTTTCCTTGTTCCACTTAATGTGCTCATCCATAACAACATTAGGTTGAACCTGCTTCTTAAGTTTACCCACTGGTTTTTCAGGCACAAATGTACCCTTCTCGTTGGTGGAGTTCCTCTCTATCAACCGTTTCTTCTGTGGGAAGTCCTTGTTGTTTGATGATGATCCTTCTCTATCACCACTTATGCTTTCCACAATGTCTTTTCTGCCACCAACTTTAGATATCTTGCTTCCACTCTTGATCTTCCCAGAAGAGGAATCTCCTGACATCAGCTTTCTGCCTTGCTGTGTTGAGACGGTTTTGTTTGGTGCCACCTTGCCTCTGGTCACCAAAGAATTCTGTTTCTGATTATTTTGCCGAAGGACAGGGGAAGAAGTGCCAGATGATGATGGCTTCTTTTGCTGCTTGTTTCTCTGGAGATTAGACTGACTCCTAAATGGTTGGTTTGCTCTTTGCTCATCATGTTCTTTTTGTACTCCTGAATTCCTCCCAGAACCAGTTACGCCTTCCCTTTTCTGGACATTGTTCTTTGCCAGGACTGCCAAAGAAATAGACTTCCCCTTCTTGTTCTTCAAACAACTAGGATTACTAATCTCATAAGAATCAATCGAAGGTCTGAATATGACAATATCTTCCTCGCTATTCCAGCTTCGGTTCATCTGCTGTGCTCTGGAGAACGTCACATCTGGTAGCTCAGGAGTGGTCCTGGATGATTGCGGCTTCAGAGGCACAGTCCTCTGAGAAGGAGGGATGCTCTCTCTTGGCTCCGAAACTCTCAAAGGAATTCGTGCCGGGCTAAAAGAGCAGATTTTCTCCCTAGAGCTGGCTTGTGCCCTTGGCTGAAGAATCTTGGCTGCTTCCTCCATGATCTGGGCAGCATTCCTCGCTGAACTGAAACCTGGATTCTTGATGGGGGACAACAATCTATGGTGAGACATCGGTAGGTGCTTTGCGGACCTTGGTGGCAATGCTTCCATCTGGAACCTTTCAATCGGGCTGCTTGGCATCTTCTGTGCTCTGAGATCCAATGGCTTCTTGATATAGCCATCAACTCTCCGTGGAACATGGCCGAACTGGTCATTCATTGAGTACTCAGGGCTCCTCTTGAGGCTGTGGCTGTCCCTGAACGATCTTGTGTCTCGGAACGGTGTGCAGTAGGGTTCTGGAATACCCGAGGTGGGCATGGCGTCCAAGCCCATGAGCCTGGCCACCACACCTGGCGCCTTCATCTCACGCCCTTCCTCATCGGTCACTGAAGACGCACAGCTGTAGTCACTGCTCCCCTTGAAGCTTGATACACCAATCCCCTCATCTTCATCGCCCTACAAAATTGTATCCACATCGACCTAAACATTAGCGAACCCATCAACGAATCACTGTTCAGAGCCAGACTGCCCAAAGATTACTCACCAAGTGCAAGTGGAGACGCCCTGACAGCAAGGTTTCTTCGCTCCTCTTGACAAGCTTGGACCCCTCTGCGAACAGATCACGAGACCAGATTAAGAAAGCATTAATCAGAGACAAGAGCTCTCCCAGGAAGCGGGCATTCTGACAAACACATACCGGGCGAGTTGGAGAACAGCTTCTTCCGTGACTTTCGTTTCCAATCAAATAGGTTGAAGATCCCGCCGCCGCCAATAACCTTCGCTCCACCTTTCTCCGACCCCATCGACACTAGAAACTCTCTACACCTGAATCAAAACTCCTCGCCGCTCCTCAGCGTTCCCTCCGCAGCATCCCCAAAAGAAAGAGAAAATCACCGATACAGCCTGCTCCAGATCAAACAAGAAAACACACCTGAGCGGAACAGCCTATCAACTCGTGAAATCTTAAGGTCAATGGCGGCGTCCTCGAATCGAAAGCATTCGTCTACTCCTGGAGCGAATCGAGGGGGGGGGGGGGGGGGGGGGTGGCGAAAGGCAGGTGCTTCGGCGCTTACCTACGTGGTCTCGAGCTCGAGGCGGCCGCGCCGCGCGGACGAAGCGGAGGCCACAGGCGGCGGCAACAGAGGCGAGGAGAGACGAAGGCGGCCGGGAGCATCAGATCGGGGACGCCGCTAAAGGCCACGCATTTATGCTGCTGCGAGGGAGAGTCGATCCGAGAGTGGTATTAAAAACGCACGCTAGAATTGGTGCTTTCGAATTTGGGGGCGCCGGTGGGCCCCTGCTCTGCCGTTCGATCCAAGCGGAACGGGAGGCTGACGCGCGGGGCAGGAGCGGGGTCGGGACCCACCTGGCGGTGGTTTGGCAACGGGCAACGGCTCTTTTTGAGCACAGCATTTCAAATTTCCGATGGATGCGGGTGCGGGGATCGATCACGAGGGTGGCCACACCCACGCCGCGCGGATCTTGATGCGTGGGGGAATGGACGGTTGCGACGGGTGGTTGGTTTCGTGTGACGGAGTGGTTGGGTTGTCGCCGTACGAGAAAAGCTGTCGCGTGGAACAGCAGGCACTGTGTGGCCTCTCCGAGCTGGCGCTGGCGGCGATTGGACGGAGCGATGTGCGGACTGCGGAGGCGAGAAGCGAGATGATGGTGAGATCCCAAGTCAAAGACATCTGGGGGGCGGGGCCGAGGAGTTTGAAAATCATTGTGCTGGGCTGGGGGAGTACGTACGGGGGTGGCTCAATGACAGCTGGGGCCTGTCTCGCGGAGCCGTTGCCCGTTGGAGGGAGCCGGTTGGTTTGCGTGGCATGTGGTGTGCTGGACTGCACGCTCGTTGCTGCACCAGCAGTTCGACACCCACCATTGCCACCAGCGAGATTTGAATCTGGGCGAGTGGACCCATGAAGTTGAGCGGCCCAGCTTCTGGAGGATCTCGATGTTAGTTGATTGTTAGACTCAGATATTGAAGGTTTTATTTTTCGTTGTTTGAAGAGGTACTTGGTTTCAGATTTGCATATACTCCCTCCGTCCCAAGACATAAGACGCGATTTGACTCGGTGCGGTCTCCAAGTATAGATTTTGACCTATAATTTCACTCATAATATATAATTTATAGAAATAAAAGTTTGATCATTAGAAAGTATTTCTAAATACAAATATAATGCAACTACTTTTATAGTATAAACTTTTTATATGATTAGGCTAATTGTTAGTCAAAGATAAGAAAGTTTGAATTTTGAAATACGTGCATGTCTTATATCTTGGGACGGAGGGAGTACTTTTTAACGAAAAGATTATTCTACTGGTGTGCCAATGTATGCGGTGTTTTTACTTTATTTTCGAAGTTCTTTTATTGCTTGTTGCAAAATCCAATATGTGTGTACTGTTTAGGGATAATTAAACTAATCTAAACGTTCTCTTATTATTTGTTGAAAAATCGTTGTTTCAAAAAATTATTTATTGAAAATCCATCAGGTTTTTATCCTTTGAGAATAAATTAACTGATTTATTTGGCAAGCTAAGCCTCGCCTATCTAATTCCCCCACAGTTTTTATCCTTCTTCCACTTCCTCCTCCTTTCGTGTCAGGCCATGGCGCCCCCGTCCCGACATGGCAGGGTCGTCTCGGCCGCCGCTAGGATCCAAATGTCGCCCTCCCGCCTTCCATGGTGCCTGGTCGGGCCTCCTTTCCTTGATTTCATCTTATAAGACTATCCACACTCACGTTTTTCTATTTTCATCCTCTATACTGTCTGGTTATCAAGATTCTCTCCTCTATACTTATTTTTCCCGCATCCATCCATCATCTATATCATCTTCTATCCATTGTTGGCTCACTTATCACTTTATCTAAATATATCAATGAGAGATCTAGTTTTGAAGAATTAATTACAACAAATTCAATTGTGCAATCAGAATTTAATTTAAGTTTTCGGTTTGTGAGATATAGTATTTTTTAATTAGTCGCAGCAGTGGGCCCATGCATCTTGTGCCAAAAGGAGCAGAAGGGGGTCACGCATGGACAGGTAGCAGATGAGTGCTATGCCGCTCAGAATAGCGTACGTCCCGACCATCTTGAGCTATAACGTAGCAGATACCGGACCCGCTGTGGGTTTTTTTTTTGCGCTACGTGATCCTGCAGTAACAGATAGCGTGTGCCAGGGCAGACAGTAACACATAGCGTGTGCCAGTGCAGATAGCCTAAGGCCATCAGATTTAGAAAAAAGAAAGAGGGAATTGTCAGATAGGAAAGTGTGTGTGTTTTCCAACACTCTAGGTGTTCTATAGTAGTCCCTCCGTCCAACAAAACATGCAATTCTCACTTATCGAGGAGTCAAACTCTTCGAACTTTGACCGAAATTATATAAAAAAGTACTAATATTCTTGATACAAAAAATATACCACTAGATTAGTAATAGAATATATTTTTATAATAATTTTATATAATGATATAAATACTAATATTTTTTATTATAACCTTAGTCAAACTTTAGTCAATTTGACCCGCACGGATCCCATAATTGCATGTTTTTATGGACGGAGGGAGTATTACTCTAAATAATAAAGATTAGGATGTATTTAGCGTTGTTATTGGACATCTTCTTGGATTTCGTCGTGATAACCCCGACGAGCATCGGGCTTGGTTCATGCACACAGGAACAAGGCCATAAACGGCTGGAAAGTGGTAGAGGGAGCCGAGCCCGTACAATCCCATAAAAAGGCCCAGCCACCTTTAAAAGAAGCGAAAGCTTTTGCAACTTTTTAATAGGAAGGACGACGCCAAAGACCAGCTTTAGTTCCTTCTTCAATCTTCATCATACCTACATACACGTAAACCGATAAACCATTAGGGATACATGTCAAATAGGCTAGCAAACTTTGACATATTGCACAACTGTCTTCTGTCTTCGTAGTCCTGTTTTAAGTTGTTCAATATACTAAAAAGAGAACTTGTTAAAAAAATTTTGTTCTTCATATAAAAGGTGTGTTTAGTTCGAGAAGTAGATCTATATGAAGTCAGTTGATGTGCAATGAAGTCATCTAATAGTTTACTTAGCGGTGGGGGAGCCACAACCCGATCATCTCAGGCAGTTAAACTTGTTATATTTTTTTGTTCTTCATATAAAAAGGTGTGTTTCGTTCGAGAAGTAGATCTATCTGAAGTCAATTGATGTGCAATGAAGTCATCTAATAGTTTACTTAGCGGTGGGGGAGCCAACAACCTGATCATCTCTGGCAGTTGGGTGTTTGGTTTCCTCACTAAACTATAGTCCATGGTTCGACAATATGGTGCTATAGTAAACATACGCTAATAATAGATTAAATATGTTTAACAAATTTATTTCACAAATTAATCTCCATCTGTTTAATTATTTTGGAATTGATCTATATTTAATACTCCAATTAATTGCCCATGCAGTGTGGAGTGTGTCAGATGTGCTTTACTAAGAGTGTGAACATTAGTAAAGCACACCTCGCACACTCCACACTCACACCACACATACGAGTCTCCAGTGTGTGGAAAACACGCAATATCACGGAAACGTGCAAGTGTACGTACTCTCTCCGTATCGTTTTTAGATGTCGTTTAGGACAACGACACCGTCTCCAAAGTATAACTCCATTTGTTTTTTAAAAAATATTTGTTGTAAAGTGATATATGTATATTTTTATGAAAGTATTTTTTCAGATAAATTTATTTATATGATTTTTACATCTTAAAGTTTTCATTATTTATATTTTTGATGTTTGACTTAAATCTTGTCCAAAACGACACTATTTTCGATGTGAAGGGAGTATGTTCTAATTTTTTTTAAAAAATCTATAAAAAATGTAGACATCAGAGTTTGAATTTTGATACGTAGAGTTTCACTATACAGCTGTATTATCAGACGACAGGCCCGTCGCGCTAAATAAATATCTGTATATAGTGAGAATTGTATGAGATCGTAAAACTTTTTGGCTCTGTCGCTGAAATGACTCGCTGATGAACTTGTATGAGAAAGAGGACGGGGTTACTGGGTGTCTGGGTGAGTGACGGGGCTAGTTCGCATGGTTCCGCATTCTGCGTACCAAGCGCGTTGAAAAACAGCAACAGCATCCGGCGGGCGAGCCATACGTGAATCTGTAATCTCAGAATGCCCAGGCTTTGTACCGTTTGTTGTGAATCTGCGAAGCAAAAAGCTCTTGCACGGAAATGTTTCACCAAGCTATTGCATCATCAGCGACAGTGCAACACGTATCATACAGATACAGTCCAACCGTCAGCAGCGCATGGTCATGGTTCAGGTGTACGTTTTGTATTTAAACTATGAACACTAACAAACAAAACTGAGACTCTGAGAGTACTATCAGAGGACAACACCTCATTCACAGGCAGTATGTAAACCGAACACCTGTATACAACCAGAAAGCCAGCAACATAAAAATCAATCAGTGAGCAATCTAGTGGCAGCCTAATCATATACAGTAGTATTAACTGAATGCACAGACAAACGTGCATCTAACAACGAAACCAACTAATTCAGACACGGATTGAAGAAAAGAAATTGTATCATGTATATGTATATGTAGTAATGACATTCTTGAGAGGAATAGAAGAAATTTTAGAGCAAAAATGTAAATGTAAATGTACATGTACGCGTATCTATCGACGAACTAGAGCTCTGCAACAAGCTCAACCGCTACAACAAACTAGTTGTAATCAAGGACCAACGAAGGAAATGAATAAATCTAGCTGATGCTCCTCTCCATCATCTCGTTGTACTGCAGCCACGAGATCTGGCGCTGCAGCTTCATCTGCGCGTAGAACCTGGCGATGAACTCCTCCGCCTTGACGTCCACCCCGGCGTCCTCGCCGGCGCCGTCCATCGCCACCGACCCGGCCGTGCTGGCGCGGCAGGCCTCCGCCACCGCGCGCTCCAGCAGCTGCTCGCCGTCGCCGTCGCCGCAGCAGCACAGATCCTCCTCCTCGCCGACGTCGCGCGGGTCGTCGCCGTAGCAGTACCGCCCGGCGGCCTCGTCCATCTGCCCCCGCGCGGCTGCGGCGCTGCTGAAGAAGTAGCGGTCGTCGTCGTCGCCGTAGAGGCCCGGGGTGTCCGGGACGGCGGGCGCGATGCAGGGGATGAGGCGGAGCACGCGCGCGGACGGGGTGCGGAACCGGAACGCCGGCGTCTCGTCGATGGAGTACTCGCGCTCGCCGTGGCGGAGCCGGCGGTCGCCGCCGCGCGCGCCGCCCAGGCCCAGGCCGTGGCCGTGGCGGCGGAGCGTGCGGAGGAGGCGCAGGCTGTGCGCCGCGCCGCCCTTCCGCGCCCACAGCACCGCCAGCTGCAGCAGCCGCCAGGCCCGCGTCCCGAACGATGGCGGCTTCTTCATCGCCGCCATTGAGCTGCGCCTAATCACCTGATCGGATCGGATGGCGGCGCCGCGTCGAATGGGAAAACCGCCGCTGGATCGTTGCTCTGGCCCTGCTTGCTTTTGCTTCGAACGTTGGTGAGAATGTGAGATGCCGAGTTCGAGAATGAGATGAGTGGGGCAGGGGGAGAGGGAGAATATAAATAGGAGGAGCTGGGAGGCCTGTGGCCTGTGGGGCGTTGTTGCTCGCGGGCGTGGGAGGAGGAAGCGAACGCGTTTAGCAGCTGCCCGCGGCGCGCTTGCTTGGCAGTTAGCGTGAAGCTGGAGGCAGTGGGGCACATGATTGGGCGGGGACGGGGGTGGGCGTGGCGTGTGGGGCCCGGTCGCCAGCCGCCCGCCGGTTCACACTTTCGGCATGCTACAGCCGGAAGCCGGAACAAAATGGCGTTGGCGTAGTGGCCTGTGGCGGGCACCTGATTGGGTGGGGGCTGGGTACAGAGAGCCTAGTTGTAGAGCTGTAGAGGGAAGGGGGACTTCGGCCACCCGCGGGGCTTCCTCTGCTTGATGGGCGGCGGGACGGAGGTGCGCGCCTCCTGTCGTGGCCTTGGTCGGCCCTCCAATGCGGCGAGCCAATTCCTGGGTTTTCCCTGACCCCGCAGTTGTTTTCCACGGTTTCCCCACACGGTTTTGCCCAGGCCCCAGGGGGGGCGGGGAGACACGGTCCATCATCCTTCGTTTTGTTGCGTTTCGCTCGCGCCGTAGCTTCGGGCGGCAGCAAACTCGGCAGTGTGCAGTGCGTTGCTCCTACCCAATTACCCTACCGCTACCGGGCTGCTTCGCTCTGCCTTCACTGCTTCACTGGTCTCGTCGTACTCGGTAACTACTGGTAAGTGCCTAGTAAGTGGTAACCAGGTAACCACCCTGTTGCAGTATTTCGTTTCCAGACAGCTCTGAGCTGCAATGAAGAGTCCCGGCGATTTACCGGATCAAATGTTTTTTTTTCTTTTCTATTACTGTATAATCTACAAACAGCTTACCTGAGGAACAGTATGGCGTGACATCACTTGCTCCCTGAGTACAAAGAAAACACATTTTGTTCTTCATTAGTCGATCAATTTTCAATTTGAGTCCGTTTGTATAAGATAGTATTAGCATATGCATCTCCAAATATGCTTACTACAATTCTATAAATATATATATATTATATATTAATATAATAATACTTAGCCAATATCATGAATATTAATACGTTTATATATATATATATATTTGGTTATTAAACTTGAGGTTGGTTAATTTACTCATAAAAACAGAGATGTGCGCTATTTTTAGAATGGATGGAGTATACGATCTTGCCAAACGTGACTTGAGTTTTTTATGAATATATAAATATATATCAAAATCAATTCTATCTGACCATATAGTTTCTATTTCTTCAAATTCTACAGTTCTTTTTTCCTCCAAACCACCTCCTGGTGGCTAGCTCTGCCTACCTGTTCATTTGGGGGAAGTACCACTGTACCAGTACGTGTACGTGCCCTCGTGGTTTCTTCATTTATTTAAGATTATTAATAAGATGTGAACCGCGTATGACGACCCGCTGGGTCAACTACCAGCGTAATTTCCGCGGTGGAGTACCGCTAGAACAGCATAGCATGAACGGGCCTATATATATATAAAAATCTATAATGCAGCACAGGACCAGTTGAAATCATACACGCCACTCGCAATGGTGCTGCTCTCAAGCATAATGAGCACAGCGTTGAGCGCGTTGTAGTATATTATTATTACAGTGTAAAATTTCAATGACACGATGTGGTCACATGGCACGAGCCGCATCTTAGCCCGTGTTTTGGCTAGCGGCACATATTGGTGCTTGCCTTCTCAGTCTAGCATGATAAGAATCTTTCAGGAAAACACGAAATATGTCCTTGTGTACATGAAAATGTGTAGTCATTTCTTAGTTTTGGAAAGACAAATGCTACTCCCTTTATTCCAAAAAGATTTTTTTCCCCCTAGATACATAGAATCAGCTATACATTCAGTTATACACACTTCAGATACATAGTTTGACCAATGTCTAGAAAAAAACGAAATATTTTGTAATTTGGAACACGATTGAGAGTACCAAACTACACATTGCCATCTACAACATCGTCTAGAACACACAATCAGATCTCCATGCAATAAAAACTGTGCGATTGCGATAAGCTACCAAAAAGATCACTGCGGGCTATGGTTGGGTCAACACATCACGAAGACGGATCGACGGGACATGCATCAAATACTTATTATGGCCTGAAACAAGATAAAGCATGAGAGGGATGGGTCTGCCCAGCAGAGCACGAGGCCGAAGTCCCACATCTACTCAAATGCAAAAGATGCTTAGGGCCTGTTTGTTTCCGTTTATGAGCGCGTTGGCGACCGAGAGAAGCAGAGAATCCCGCCGAACGGGTTGCGTTACGGCCGTGGCTGCCCATCGCGTGCGCCTGCGCATCGCGAGAAATGAACTGGCGCTGGCGTTTTCCAAAACGCGGGTGCGGAGCCGTGTTTGCTGAAACGCGCGTTCGCTCAGACGCACCCCAGAAACAAACGGGGCCTTATTATGTTATAGGACTTTAAACTTACCAACACTTGAAACATGGAGATATAATATTGCTTAATATCGCGAAGTTGTAGACAACATTGCAATAAGAAAAAAGTTACCAACATGACCACGCATAACTGAACGCATCTTGGCCCCTAGTGGTTTCGGTGATTAGATGAAACACAAGATTACTGTGACTAACGTGTGTTTTGCAGAAACAGGGATGAGTTAGGTCACGGTAATGGCGACGATACGGGCATATGGAGTTCATGTCCCATGGCGATGGAAATCGTTTCGGTTTTCAAAGGACGAACGACGAAGACGATGGTAGACTATGCTAAGTGTCATATGGTGTTGGAGGACACTTAGGTAGTCTTAGGTCTTTGTTTTTCCTTTGGCCGTACTATAAAGGGGAGCGTGAATCAGTAGCTTGACCGAGATGAGTCTATTGAGGTAGGTGTGGTGCACACTTGTTATTTCATAGCCCTAGGTAGCTCAGAGAGATGCCTTATGTCGAGAGGATCAAAAGTCGTTAAGGCCGCGTCGCGATCCGAGTTCGTTTTGGCCTTGTAAGAGGCATCGGACGCTGGCTGAGGGGGCATCGGAGGCTCCGATGCCCACCCCGACTTAGGGTTTGGTCTGGTGCGTGGCATCGGAGGCTCCGATGGTGTCACATCGGATGCTCCGGTGTCACTGTTCACTTGGGAGTAAACTTTGGGAGGCATCGGACGCTGAGGGCCAGCGTCCGATGGCCGTCCAGAGAGGTTCCAGAGAGGTACAAATGGCATCGGACGCGTCCGATGCAGGGGCATCGGATGCTGCCCAGCGTCCGATGCTCCTTTAACACGTCTGACAGGCTGGTACAGTCGACCGTTGGTCGAGGTCATCGACGCGTCCAATGCCAGGCATCGGAGCGTCGATGCCCTCGCAGAGTGCCTGTCTTATGCTGTTTTTGGATGGCCCGTTGGGAGAGTATATATACTCCACCTCCTCATCCATTTTTGTTGTTCTTGCCACTTCCATCTGCTGAGAAACACATTGTGAGTGTGAGTGAGTGCAAGAGCCCTAGTGAGGTTGAGTGATTTGCTAATTGTGAGAATTAGACACCTCCTAGTGAGAATTGAGTAGCAAGTGTGCATCCATCCATCTCTTTAGCCTTGTGTTGGTCAAGTGAGAGTTCTAGCTTGTTACTCTTGGTGATCGGCATCACCTAGACGGCTTGGTGGCGATCGGAGAGCTTGGTGATCATCCGGAGGCATTGTGGATGACCCAAGCCAAGTTGTGACCGGTAGCGAGCGATTCACCGGGCCGGAGTGGCGAAGAATCAGCTCGTAGTGAGCACTTGATCCTTGCGCGGATCAAGGGGGAGCGATACCCTTGCGCGGGTGCTCCAACGAGGACTAGGGGTGTGTGCCGACACCTCGATACCTCGGCAAAAAGATCGTCGAGTCATCTCTACTCTTTTACCTACGCATTTACATTCAAGCAATTCAATTCCGCATTACTCTTGTTGTTCATTCTCTATTGAATTGGTTTGCTAGAGTAGGAGTGGCATAGACTTGTCTTTTGTGCGGTAGAATAAAGAGAAACACACTTCTAGGCACTAGGGGTTAATTGGGGCTTGATAGGTTTTATTCTTGCAAGAAGTTTTAGAAAAGCCCAATTCACCCCCCTCTTGGGCATCTTGATCCTTTCAATAACAAACAGGGAACATATGCTATGGAAACCAATCTTCTGTGTAAACTATAGAAACTCTAATCAAGACCACATGAATCTAATCTGATGGTTAGAGGTGAAAGTGGGTTATTTTAGCACTTAAACTCTCCCACCGTGTCCACGCCTGTTTGGATTAGGATGAGATGAGTGGAGAGGTTTAAGTGCTAAAATAACCCACCATCGGATTAGATTCATGTGGTCTTAATTAAAGTTTCTATAGTTTACACAGAAAACTGGTTTTCATAGCATACATTCCCTAACAAATAATGTCAAAAAAGCAAACGAAGGAAGCATCCCAAGAAATTTCAGGCAAACAGTAAACACCCAGCAGTAACAAATTCTAATGCCCCTCTGTTATCTGGAAATCTGGGGGCCACGCACCCACATGGTATCCCCGCTTCACTAGGCTGACAACCAGAAACAAATTATTATATACTTCCTCCATACCCATATTAGTTAACGTTTAGGACAGCGACACGGTCTTCAAAACACAACTTTGACCTCTTATTTTTATAAAAATATTTATGGAAAAATAATATATGTATACTTTTATGAAAGTATTCTTCAAGACAAATCTATTTATATAATTTTTATATTTGTAAACTTAGAAACTTAATAGTTATTGATGATTTATATTCCCAATGTTTGACTCTAATCTTTTCTAAAACGTCAACTAATATGGGTATGGAGAGAGTAGTCACAAGCTGGAAAACATATATAGTCGAGTCAAACAGTGCTGTCGTGCACATACTACCAAACTGCTCCTCACAAACACACCTTGTTGTCACATTCAGAAAACCCAGGTTGCTTTTGTGCTAAGGCTCAACTAAATGGGGCAGAGTGTTGTAAAGAAAAAAAACTAAATGGCAGTCCAACTCAATTTGGAGCTATGCGTCATGGTAGATCTGAAAAAGGAGCAATGCTACATAAAATTAAGTTGATTTTGATCCAGTAGCAGCTAATAGTTCGCAGCTAATATCAGCAGCTAACACTTGGCTACCTATAAGTTAAATGTTGTTTGAATCCATCACTAGCTAAAGGTGGGTGCACTGGTAGTTTTGTTGTCTCTTCTATTTGCTATTGATCGAGCATGTGGATAGAAGTAGATGGGAGGACAACAATGTCTATTTGCAATTTATTAGGTTGGGATAGCTAGTGAAATAGTTATTTGTTAGACACAGCTGACCCATTAGTTGGATCCGTTCAGATCTACCTAACTAATTAATAATATAATATGACGGGTGTAACACATCGGTCTGACAAGCATTCAGCTTAGCATTTTACAGAGAAGTAGCGGCCACGAAACTGAGACAGCACAGCAAGGTGAAGTGCAGTCAAGCCAAATAGATTCAGGTCGAAGGACCTTAGAAAAGTCGAGGCCCAGAGTGGATCTCCCAGATAAATGGCATACAAGACTTGCTTGATAAGCACATTTCAGTTATCAGAGATACCAACAGTTTGGGTTATGAAAAAACAAGATCTGTATATGTTTTTGAAAAATATACAGCCACTAAAATTGCATCTAAAATAGCTTTTTTCCCTTAAACTTTATGCCACCTCGCTTAAGAGAAAAGGAGAACGATTCTGGGACAGATTCTGCAAACAAAAAATTAGCCAAGGAAGAGTAAAAGATTTCCCAAGGAAGGCACCAATCATACAACAGTATACCTTCTGAGCTTATCATACCGAATGAGAAAACGAGCTTCAAGTGTTTTTTTTCCCTCCATTTTTTGGGGTTACAGATGCACGCACACTACCTAGTCCCTACCACACAGCTAGATTGTGAGGCCCAATGCTAACTCTATGACCTCATGGAGCACAAGCTCATGACACTAAAAACAATCATTGCGCCTCAAATTTGACAACCAGAATTTGAACCTCAGTCGGTGGAGTAGTTATACTCCCACAACTTACAACCAAATAAAGAGGTGGCTTAGAACAGGGAAAGAGTCATAAAGTGCGTCAGATCTCGTACTAATTGACTAAATTTTAGGGGGCTTATATAAGAAATCTAAATGCACTTGTAACAACTTGAAACCAATTTTAATAAGGAACCAAAGTATAAGGCATAGGGAAGTACATGCCTAAGGCCAAGAGTAACTAAATTAGCCATCCATCTTGTCCAAATCACAGCTCAATAATGTGCAATGTGGGATGCTTATAAGTTATAAGTAGTAACAGTCCCCATGCAGAATTCAATCAATTCCCTAGCTCTGATACTAGCCTTTTTGTAATCCTTCAGAAGGTAAACAATAATAACAAACCAATTTGGGATAAGATAAAGAAGTCGGCCCTAAGAAAAGCAATCATTTCATTTGTTCCATCACAAGCTCAGAAGCATATACTGATACACAGGATCACATTAGAAGGAACTGATAATCAGGACTGGTACTACGCAGAAAACAACATGAATTACTTAAAACAATGCATCACAATAGTACCAGAAAAACAATACAGTCTTCTCTGAGAACTGAGAGTCGCTTGGCGTTGATATAGTTCTAGATGCCATAGTACCTTAGCCCTTAAACTGCCACTCTCTACGGCACATGGGGCAAAGAGGTGTGGATGTTTGAGAATTGACCCACTTCAGTATGCAGTGAAGATGATAAGCATGGTTGCAGGCACCCCAAATGAGCGGGCAATCGTCACCAGGGAACTTACAGTCAGGGCAACAACCGTCAAAAGCCATCCTGCATATGCCACATGTCTCATCCTGTGCATCCCACGTCCAAGAAGCCACTGCATGCCACTGAAGAATCTTGACCTTCATAGTGTTACCTGGCATGCGACAATATATACATGAGGACTGTTGTACGCACTGCACTTTGCCATATGCAGAATCCATAAAAAAAGTAATGTATGGACAGTTTGAATTAATATCCACTACGCAGCAAAGAAATCCTCAACGAACTATTCACCCAAAAAAAATTCTCAGCCAACTGATGGAGAGAGAGATATTTGGACTTTAATATATTATTGTTCAGAGTGACTCTTAATAGGAAAAATAACGAATACATAGTAAATAGGGTTTCACCAAAATATAAACCCAAATCCAGAGAGGTCTCCTCACAGCAATGCCAGTGCGAGTAGAGAGGATAGAGTAGGACGCGAACTAGTGATGGAAAAGTTTCTTCAGGGTTGCTGGATGCTACATAAGAAACAGTGCCCCAGAACTGGATCAACAAGATTGCCAACTATTACACGAGAGAAATTTAAATAAACTGTAGCTAAATCAGTATCGCCAAAGTGCATCATAACCAACGCAGCTAACTTTGAACTGAAATGGACCAACAAGCTGTGAAAATAGCATTACCAATCTGTAATTGTCTTCAGTTAGATAGGAACCAGTAACTTTGTCACTTCTTAATCTGGGAGTGAGAACGAGAGAAGAGACAAATGCACAGACGGGGCATCCAGCAGCACAGCTCGTATCCCTGGAAAGTGGCAATACTGGACCAATTCAGTGCTTGAGCCCCCAGCGTGAAGCCTACATTGCACTTGGAACAGGCTGGTTCTGCGCTCTTAGGGCCATGTAGATGTCTTTAAGACAAAATGTTGGCATTGCTCCATAGAAGTTCTGCTTCCTCACCGAGTAAAACCGACGGCACACCAATGGCGAACCTAGAATTTCATCAATACTAGGGCCTCTACCTAGAGATGGCATCTACCCTAGTAACTTACCCAGCAGGGTCCCATTAATATCACACACAGAATTAACTAAGACAAAAATAACATTTCTAACGGATATGATGATTAAACTCAAATTGCTAAGAACATAGTACGGTAGACATGATGAGATGAAAATAAATATCTAGTGTCTAGTGTTGTGGTGTATTCGCATCTCATTTTTCAATCCAATTGAAACTGAGAAAGAAAAAAAAAATCTGCTGGTAACTGGTATCCATCCATACCAGTTATCATATAACCAGAAGAGCAGGGAGGGAGAGCACTCACACTTCAGCAGGAGGCAGACAACCGGGAGGCCGGACAGCCGGGAGGCAGGAACCCGCAGCCCGGAATGGCCGGACGGAGCCGCGAAGTGAGTCAGTTAGAGGGCGGCCGGCAGCCAGCGCGGTGGCTTGCGCTACTACGCCTGCGCAGAGCCGCGGAGTTCAAAGGGTGGCCTGCGCGGTGCCGATCTGGGACCGTTGGGCGGCTGGCGGCCCGGCGACCTCGTCTCCGGTCTCCCGACTCCCCTGCGGACGTGAGGTGCGGCGGCCGTCCGTGTCGAAGAAGTCGAGTACTCGACAGATGGACGCGCTGGGCTGAACCGAGAGACGGGCGGAAGGATCCCCAATCTTTGGCATTGGGCCTTCGGTTATGGGCCTGAGCTATTGGGCCAACGACTAGGGCCTGAGCTTTAGGGGTCCTAGACCCAGGTCCGCCCTGCACACACATGAGTGCATGACCATGTCGGTCAGACCACCAGGCCCAACTCGGATGGAAATTCTCCCACACGGTGGAGCTTCTTCCTTGCCTCCAGCCTGGTTTAGATGCACATGTGCTGAGCGGATTGGAACATAATTTAGGGTCTGTTTGCATTTTGGAATAACTTTACGAGTTTCGAATTCACAAAAATCAGTTTCCCTCTATAAAAAGTTATCCAAACATTTCTAGATTCACCAAACCAGAGGATTTGGGGGCTAGATTCATCATTTTTTCTAACTCTTCAAGGATTGCTCTATCAAATTGGTAGGAGTTGAAAAAAATTACCCACTGTTACATCTCATTACATAAGGTACTATTTATTTCTATTTTTCATCGTCTTCCTCTGTCGCGTTTTCTTCTACCTCCGTCGCCGACTCGCGATCGTGGCCGTGCTCGCCTCCACCGTCGCGCGCAAAGAGCACCGCCAGCCGCGCCCTAGCCCCGTATTGGTCGGAGGAAGAAGAAGCGCGCTCCAGGTCCCGGCGGACAGCTCATCCCGACGTGCGCAGACGCGGGTTCAAGGCCCGCCCCGAATTCGCGCCGGCTCATCATGCACCGACCCGCGCCGGCCGCAAAACCATGTGGGTGCAGCAGGTGGAAGTTTGCGCGTGTGCTCCACTTTCGATCAGGGTCGTTTCACACGGTTCTCTCGGCAGGTACACTGGTGACTATACAGCACATGGATTAGCTAAATTTAGCTGGGCCAGTTTTAAAACATCAAACAAGACGGTGAAACGCAGGTAACATGACCACTTGACCAGGTCACCTTTGGGAGTTCAGAGACACTGCCAGAAGAAGTATATCGAAGAATCTGTAAACATGACCACTTGTGCTAGGGCATGTACAACAGAAAGACAGCGGTTGTCTGTAAGTTTTTGGAATTTACAACATAGACGGCTAAACAGACAGCTCGTACAATCCAGAGATAGCCGCTGTCTGTTTAACTATCTACATATTATTTAATACTTATAAATAACTATGATCAATCGTGAATACTATTTCTATACACTATTGTGTTGATAATTGATACAAAATAAATCCTTCAAGTAAATCATATATTATATATAGCATAACATAATATAATATATCTCATAAATCAAATATAACATACGTATTAGTGCTGAATGGAAAAGATTTTTTCTAAACATATTGATTCGATTATATAATAAGAGAAGATAAATCAAGAATAGATATATATATATATATATATATATAATACTCAGATCAGGATAATAGTTTTGGCGCCGTGGTCATCATCTCCTATGCCACATGCAGTGCTTGCCTGCTAGCTGCCAGAGCAAATGTGAGATGCGTAGGAGGGATAGGAACGCAGGCACCAGTACGCAGCAGATCAAAGAGTACCGTCAAGACTCGCAGCGGATCATACAGTGGGCTACCGCGGATACGTTTGTCTTCGGAGCACGAGCCGTGGCCGTCTCTTCACGAGACGACGGCAACACCCTCTCACTTCATTAAATTGGACGGAAGCACTCACGGAGTATTATAAAGACAGCAATTCCGTGACCGTTGTACGTGCCCTAAGACCACCGCCACCCAGAGAGGTTATCAATCTGTTTGCTTAAACTTATCGGCCTGTCTTATTAACTATCATACAGTTTTTTTCTCTCAAAACAAAATAGCAATTAGTCGTAGAACCCATCAAGCCGAACAGCCCGACTGAAATCAGACACCATCAGGAGGAGACCAGGAGGGTCTTTTCCATTCAGAACACGGAAAAGAAAGCCACGCTGAGGCGGGTCTGTTTGGTTGGTGACCAGAACTTGCCACGCCACAGATTCGCCGTGCCATAGTTTTTCTGGCAGTCGTTTGGTTCACTGTCACAGCTATGTCACGTCACACTTTCTTAGCACCATGCCCTACACGTCATAGACTCATTTTCGTGCCAAACTTTGCCACAAGTGTGGCTTCGATTTTGCTCGCCACACTTTCTGTGGCAGCCACAGTTTGCCGAAGGTTAGGTGTGGCAAGTTACGGTCACCAACCAAACAGGCCAAATGTTTCTTACCCTCCCGTGATTCAGGTGACCACCATGTCCCCAGCGGCGGATCTACAGGGGGGCTGGGTGGGCTCCAGCCCCCCCTAAAGCTAGATCATTAGTGTAACAATGAAGGAAATGACCAAAAAAATTAGTGAAGAAAAGAGGAAAAAAATGAAGAAATAGAGGAAGAAGAAGAGATCAGCCCCACTTTGATTGTGTTCTGCATCCGCCACTGCATGTCCCTATCATTGAGCGCTGAAACAAAAGTTTAGACCTTTCCTCATCGAAATAAATGCATGAAAGGCCGGCTGCGCAGTTGGCACGATCTGCCACTGTCTCTCCGCCTCTGGGATTTGCTAATGATGAAGAAACGAAGCAGATGCAGTGGCATGCTGGTCTGTATTTTCCTGACCAGCGACCAGCGACCAAATTGCATATGAGCACAAGGGGAGAATCAATAGAAAAGTATTATCATGCGAAGAAATTTTCTTTTCAGAGATTCAATTCTTCTTCAAATATTTTTGAACAAGATTAGGGGTAATTAGCAGGCAGCGACAAGCAATCTCAGCAGAGCCACTAGTCCTTTTCCTTTAAAAAGGGCCACAAGTTCTCTACAGGCTACACAATCTCAGAACAATTTCTCTTCCACATTTTGGGAGCGAATTAGCGGAATACAACCGACAACCATCCCTCGCGCATTGTAGCTGCAGCTTCCACCATCCCAATAGAATAGAATTTCACCGAGATCCCGAGTTCTGGAAAAAAAAATCGGGGGGAAATGGAAATTAGAGGCGGGCAGCGCATCACAGACGATCATTTCATCAGATAAACGAGCTAGTGCTATCTTGCTGCTTAAGAGGTGAGCCAAAAGGACGACAACTTTTGCTGATGAACTCGTAATTTGCTAGAGATCTGCCCCATGTACATGTGACTTCCGTAACCATTTCAGCAACTATGTATGATGCGAGGCACAAGGACAGTGGCAATCAATCGTAACAATAGTCCATAAAAACAGTAAAATGAAGACGGAAGCTTCTGAACTTCTCGGGAACCAAAGCAGCAGTCGCCGTTAGATGTTCGAGAATATTGAGCAGAAGAACGTAGGACCCGATAAAAAATAAGGGGGCAGCAGGGGGGGAAGAAGAAGGCGTGATCCGTACCAGCCATGGATGAGCTCGGAGCACTTGGCCTTGATCCAGCGGAACCCCCTGCGGAACGACGCCTTGACCTTGCCCTCCACCGAGTAGGCCTTGTAGCTCGCCACCCGCCGCCGCCTCTTCATCTCCGGGTCGCTGAAGCACCACGCCGACCCCACCCCTCCCCCGCCGCTCCTGGTGGATACCGGCAGCGGCGGCGGCGGCGACCTGGCGGGCGGCGGCTTGACGACGATGTCGAGGCGGCGGTCGCCGTAGGGCACGACCTCGTTGCGGTAGGGGCGGTCGTACTCACCGGCGGGGGCGGGGGCCGCGGCCGCGTAGGGGCGGTACGCGCGGTCGTAGTCGGCGGCGGCCATCGCGAGGCGAGCGCAGGGCGGACTGCGTGGGAGTCTCGCGGCGTGGCGTTTGCGGAGAGGGAGAGAAACGCCGCTGCCTTTTCCGTTTTGTTTTTCTTTTTCTACTCTGGCGTTGTTGATGTAGCGGTGGCAACTTGGCAGCCAGTTTCGTATTTATGCTTAAGCTTTGATTTGATAGGCCGCCGTTTTCTTTACAGTTTAGAGTAAAAATAAACTTCACATAAGTGATTTCATTTGAGATTTATGGTTTTTACACTCGAATTTCCTACCCAATTTTTTTATTTCTATCTAGGATCCTCTAGCACAAACGTCTATGATCATCGTCACACTAATTCTATAGACATCATCATGCTATCATTCCCTTATCGGCGCCTTGACCTAATGCGTGATAGACTCATGTAAGCCTTCGAATTTCAAACTCTAATTGCCATATGATATTTTATAAATAAGGCGAGTCTTGTATCAAAATTTTCCAAATAAAAAAAACAATGAGAAAGACATACATTTGATATACCTCGATACATAAAGTACAATTTATACTATATGAATTTTAGCAGACTCGCTGTGACGGAACCTCCTGGATTATTAGGGCCCACGTGTACCTGTCCTTGTCCTACAGACCTCGGACAGACATACACTGTGCCCCATAACCCAAAAGACCCATCACGTGTCATCGGGAAACCCGACTTATCCACGTTTCCTTGCACTCCCAGGATCATTGCAAGAGTTATTGCATTATTACAACATTTCACAAATAATATACATCAGAGATAAAAGTGCGGAAGTATTACACCATAAGTTTTACAAACCAGTTGTTCAAACTTGCGTCGTTATTACAAACCATAGTTTCAAACTTTACCCTAGGTAGTGGAGGTAGCATTAATAAAACTGTATAACACACAAACAACCCCGCCTAAGGGTTGCCTTACTCCTCCCCGGACACGTCCTCCTCAACGACGGTCACGCAACAAGCCTCAAAGCAAGGCTGCTCGTGCACGTCACCTGCAACAGGGGATTAACAAACCCTGAGTACAAAGGTACTCAACAAGGCTTACCCGACAAGAGAAGAGAAGAACAGGTATGCTGGCTTGGGTAGGCTCAACAGAATTTTTCATTTGCATAAAAGCTTACTAAAGTAGTTCTAGATCCAAATTTTACTTAATCATTTAAGTATTTGGTAAGAACTGAAAGTGAACATTAGTGAAAGATCATCATCATTCTTTCTTAAACTAGTTCCATTTTCATTCTACGGTGCGGGTCGAAAGATTGAGTCTCCTTAACCGAGGAGCACGACGATTCGAACCGATTCAACCAGATCTGAGAGTTTTCCACGATCATACGACATATGTAGACCCTCGATCACACATATATCAACCCCAACCTCGGATCCTCCAAACAAGATCGGGTCTGCGCCACCCGAGAGTACTTGTACACCTCCAATCCGGGACTTTAACCCACGAGGGTAGCTAATACTCTCGCCATCTCTCCACTCCCAGTGAGCGATTAGCCGTTCTCATTTAAGAACCACCGAGGTAGGGCTTACCGTAGCATATGATCGGTACTTCACAGTTTTTCAATCTAGCAGGCCAACAACGGTTGATCCTATTCCGACACATCCGGGTCACCCTACACTAACCCAAGGTTCGATGCATGTGCCCATCTGGTCTTAATCATCATTCTTTCTCTTAATCATTCCAAAACGATAAGTATCAAAACATTTATCGGAAGCATGAGAAAGCAAGGCTGAACAGTTCTATCATTTGCATAAAGCAGATATCAAGGAATAATATATCGATAACAAGGTTGATCATGCACCAACAGGTTTAAAACATTTATTTGATAAACATTTAATGCATCAGGTTATCGAAAGTAAGTGTAATTGTAAAACCAAGGAAATGGTTAAATGAACCGGAGCTTGCCTTCGTTGACTGGAAGAGTCTGGAATTCCTGATAACCTGGGTCAACTGGATACTCTGAACTTTCCAGATCAACCTCGTCCGGACACGCGATTACTTCGGAGGCTACACGATAACAGAGTGCATGCTTAATGGAATGCTCATGACATGATCATGGTAAAGATGGAAATTTCTAAGCTATAAACATTTATTTTGCAACAGCTTTTCATCGGTACCATTGCAAACCAACAAAACCAACTTACATAAATATACATGGTTTAAATGAGTGATATTTGCCTGTATCAAGCAGCAGATCAAGATAATTCAATTATCTTAACCTTTAAAACTACTCTAAAGAAATTTGGGTTTTTATGTTTTACCATATTATTTAATCATAAAGAAAGCAATTTTAATCAACCGGAAATTAAGTTGTGCAGCAAACTATGCTCAAATTAGTTCAAACTTTTTACACAGATTGATTATATCCTATATAATGCATAACATAAATTTCAGCATTTTTGGACAAGCATATGAATTTACAGAATTAAATTATCTATAAACATTCAAATGATTAAACAAAGCATTTAAATAAGAATAAAATTTATTTGCTTTAACAGAGCTCAAAATTTTTGTGATGATACATTTTCACCTAAAAACAGTGCCAAAAATAATTTCATGATTTTTGGACATTTAAATAGGCCTACAAAAATCCTCAAAGTCCATTTATTAATAAAAGGGCCTATTTAAATCACTTTCAAAATTTGTTCCAAACTCAAGTGTCATATTTTTCATAAATATTATACAGCTTGATAAAGTCACACAAAAATTTTCACAATTTTTGGAGCTTTCTACAAAAAGATATCAAAAAGACAAAATCTAACGCTATCGGAAAAAAGATTAAAACGTTTAAAAAAACAAAAACTTCATTAGGCCGAAACCGGCCCATCCGGCCCATCCCGCGCGCAAGTCGGCCCAACTCGGGCCTGCCCGCGCCTGCACAGCTGATCTTGCAGAAAAGCCCTCTGGCTTTAACAAAACTACAACCAAGCCCTTGACACTATTTGACACTATTCAACTGAGTCTACGACTTTGCACTTAGGCCCTCGGGTTTAGTCGAATTCTCGTCGACACGTCCCCGATGCCAAGGCTGCCGGCGGCGAGCTTCGGCTCGCGCACGCCAGAGCAACACGACCTTCTCCGGCCAAACCAACCAGCTCAGCACCTTCCCCTTCACCTCACGGCTCCGTTGAACCCTCAAACTCCCTCCCTCGACCTCTCTCTCTACCTCGACGACGACACAGGCGGACGCGGAGGCACGACGGCGGCACGCCGGCCAACTGAGAGCGCTACCGACCCACAGACGCGCGCATCAGCACCAGAGACTTACCACGGCTATAACGAGCTAGATCTTCGAGGCTGACGCGGCTCCGAACAGGGAGGACGACGACGGCGGCGGGTTCCAGCGGTGCGGCTCGACGGCGACGGCCTGTTCCGACTGAGATAGAGGGAGACAAGGTCAAAGAGAGAACGAGGCCCAGGTGAGGATGATAGAGCCCCGAGCTTGCTGACCACGGTGGCGGCGTCGATGGTGGTGCCTGGAACCGGAGATGAAGAAGACGACCACGCCGGGCGGCTGCGGGGGCGAGAGAGGCTACGACCTAGCTCTACAGCTCCGCAACGACGAGGCGAACACGGTGACGCAGTTGAACGGGACGAACGAGCGCTCACGTGGCCGGCGTAGCTGAGCAGAGAGATGGCGGCGGCGGCGAGCGAGCAGAGGAGAAAGACGGAGCACGGCTTGTTTGGAGGGTGATAACGATGAAGAAGAGCGGCGCGGGGTATAGCACGCGCGCGCGAAGCTAGCAAGCAGCTCGCTGGCGCGGCGCATGCGCCCCAGTGCGAGCGCGGTGCTGGCGAAGCAGCTCGCTGGCGAGCTCTGGATGTTTCCCCCCTTGCACTGTTCATTGCTCAACTCTCCTTTTCTGAAATTTCGAAATTTCTTTAGAAATTTGAACTACACTTCAAGTTTTGCCAAAATAGGAAATGTAGAGTTTGAAAAGTTGTACAACTTTGCTTTAACACCCCATGGCTGATTTCAACTGGAAATAAATCAACTTGATCAAAACAGTTCAAATCCATTTTAAATTGGAAATTTGAAAAGGGGACAGAACTAGGGTTTTGTAGTAGAAGCAAAATTACTCTTGATTTTGCAATAACACTTGAAAAATGGTCAATGTATGAAATGTTCCTTTTGAAATTCTCTATCCCTTTGATGTAAACTTCAAACTCAGATTTCAAATAGTTTTTGAAATGCAAGTTTAGAATCAAAAGGGGACCATTTCCAGGGTTTGAATAGATTCAAAATTACTTAGAATTTTGTACAGAAACTTGGAAAACTTTGAATACCAAAGTTGTACCTCTTCTCAAGATCTACAAAAAAGCTTTTAGGGTCAACCCCTAACTAAGCATAGATTTTGAGTTAACTAAAAAGGGCTAATTAACTTATATAGAAATCGATGGCTTTCCCATTTCTAGGCTACACAAATTTTATACCCTTTTGAATGGTTGAACTTGGATTCATGTCCTTCCCTGACTTTAGTCAACTGGAAATGAACACAAGTTATTTTATAATGATATTCCAAATTAGGGTTTTGAGCTACCTCACAAGCAATAACAAAATGCTCACACATTAGGAATTAAACTCTTTTTAATGAATGCATCTCAAGGTGAGCTAGCACATGATGCTATGAAATGCTTATGATGACATGGCAACATTTTATTCATGTAAACACCTGAGGTGTTACACTCACACTACGTAGACATGCATCATATGCAAGCTACACATAGGGCTCATTTAGTATGAATCCCTGCAGCTCTAGCTTCTACTATGAAAATACAGTTCAAACATTATTCATATAAACTGATTTTCTCCCTCCTCTCACTTCCTCTTAGACTACTCGTAGTGGTGAGCATCGGCTGTCTCTGACACGTGCAATATTCAGTATCGTTAAAAAACTACACAATGTGCAAGAAGCAAAGTAGGGCTTATTAAAAAGGCAAACAGTGACACATACATTCACTTTTCTCCTCTGCCGCACTTTCTCAGCACCGGTGAACGAACAATCCTCAATATCAACATTTTTTTTCCTCCCAGCACTGATATCTGCAATGCGCTATCCGATGCTCAAATACTCTCTCTTGTTTCAAGCATCGCAGAATTCGCACGTTGTGGCTAGTCATACAGCCCTTGATGGCAGGAAGGGAGAAAATCAGTTGTGATGAGCAGTGTTTAAACAGCACGAGCTGGAGCTGCCGGGATAACAAAGGGGCCATACTCCTGAGTCCTGACGCTCCACTCGGCGCGCGAGTACCCGACCACGAGCCAACTGCTCGTTCGCCGCGGGGAGCCGTGCGTGCTGACCTGCTAGGTGCTAGGACTAGGATAGGAGCAGCAAAGGGCACGTGATGAACCCTTTTTTTTCGGACTCGTGCTCACCAAGTCTCCAACTCGTGCTCACCAAGTCACCAGTCACCACGTACACGCACGCACGTAGCAAGCCTGCAGCCCACGAACCAGAAACCGAGATCCCGTCTTTTGCGAGCCCTGGCAGTCGGCAGCGTCTTCAAAGCTGCAGTAGCTACTAATGGAGTAACGGTCAAACCATGGGTACTGTACTAGTAGGCGGTATAGCAAGGACGAGGGCAGAAAAGGAAAGCCTGAGGTTAAAACGACTCGGCCTCCACCAGATTCCGAGTGCAAAAGCCTTCCCCCCACCCTGGAAACTGGAAAGCCAACGAGGTCGCACCAGTGTACTAGGACCGCAGGTGCACTGGAGCAGTGGGTTCGGTTTTATTCTGCCGACCACGGATCGCAGTCCAGCGCCACCGAAGGGAAAGGGGACACGTTGCATGAAGACGGGGAAGCAATTCTTTTTTAGGCAATGCTACGGTACATTTTTTACTACATAAGAGATAATATCTCAAATAAATATGAGCCATTGATTTTTTATATTTTTAAGTTAATTAATTAATTAATCTAGGTAAAGAAAAAAGGAAACATGTCAAATCTTCTTGTCACGGATACACATAAGCAAGAGCGAGCTTCCCTTCCTTCTTTGCGCAGTGCATGCATTCTTCATTTCCTAGTGTTTTTCTTCGTGTTTATGTTTTAATTTCACGTAATTTTTTTTGAAATAATTTAACTAGTGTTCATGATTGCATAAACTTTTCACGAGGTCTGGTTCTTTAAACATTTTTTAGCGACCAGTTATTGCTTTGATTATGCATTGCATGAGCATCCTTTAATTAAAAAAATTGCATGAAGTTTATTACAGAATCATAAATGTTAGTACATTTTATATATACATATTTCATCAAACTTTATGAAAGAGCATTAGACTCTCTAATGAGTTTTGGTTGATTGTATGACAATATGATTAAAGGGCTAATGAGTTTGCTAAGTGTGAAGCAGGTGATAGCTTATCTCACATACACTTACATATTCTATGATAAGCCAAAAGTGGTGTATTGTTGGGAGGGTTGAATTAAGTCATTCATGAGAAACAACAATGCACATGGAATTCTTGATCTGGCTCATCTCTCTTTAATGTGAGACTTCTATGGTGCGATGAGCTCATTGATTCTTAAAGTTTATAATAGCTCAAGTACAAATACCTATGATGCATATGGAGCTCATTGCACGTCTTACTTGGCTACATGTATGGGATTCTTATTATGTCATAGATGGATATGTTGATGATCACATCTACTATTTGTTGGATGACATATTCCTGTGTTGGAGAGAACATGTTGGTTATCGTGTCCAATATCTCTCCAATGACATATTCTTGTGATGAGATGAACATATTGGTTATCACATAGAATATTTCTATATGTTGCACTCTTATGATATGATAGAATGGTCGTCACGTGGATTATTTCTCTATAGAGTGGATCTTTATAACATCATAAATAGACATATTGATGATCACATGGACAATCTCTCCCATGTCATATTCATGATATCGTTATGTATGAGGGATCTTTATAGCGTGATAGATACATTTGGTTATCACATGGACTTCAGTTGATGATTCAAGAAAAACAAGACTTGGTAAGAATGGTTTGAGAAAGTGAAGATAGCAGGGAAAGACTTCGAGGTACTAAGCAAAGGTGAAGGGCAAGCAAAGGCTTGGCGGCCGAAGGACCTAGCTAGAGTGAAGAAGAAAGTACTTGCATTTAGTCGAGGAACGAATCAAACCACAACGGTCAAGTTATTGTGAAGGGTGAAATCTTTGTTGATCAACCAAATGAATAGGGACTTGGTGTATTTGGCGGTTTTCTTATGTATGATGAATCAAACCAAGTCACAAGCTCAAGAAGGCTTTGCTCAAATAGAAGTTGTTCAAGGATGACATGTTGACTCACTTGTCTGATGAAGATTGGAAGATGCGGCAATGTTCAGAAGGTTTCAACTCAAGAAGGTCTATGATCATATCTCTCTATTTTTGAGTTAATAGGTATGTCGTTCTATTAAGAGGGATGCAACATGTGATAGACATAGTTTCTCTAGTGCTCAAGTCAACCCATGAGAGTCTGAGAGAAAGGAGAGTGTTGCTTGCCATCAACATGTGATAGGTGGCTTGCAACACACTATTAGGCTAGCGCAAAAAGCTTCGCTATTTGTTATACTAATTGTGTTTGCATAAGAGTTTTGTAGATTTTTAATTAGGCTATTCACCCCCCCTCTAGCCAATTTAGACCTTTCAAGTGGTATTGGAGCCGTGGTCACCGTTTGTTTTGAGGCTTAACATCCTCCGGTGTTAAAAATGGCTCAAATCAACTATATGGGGAAGCCACCACATTTTGACGGCACCAACTTCGATTGTTGGAAGAGGAAGATGTGTGCATTCACAAGAGGAATGAATAGAAAGATTTGGGAAGTAATTGAGCATGACTTTGCGATAATTGATCCCACAAGTCTCACTCCTAGAGAAGAAGAGAAGCTTCAATGGAATGATGTAGCAATCAACTTGTTCTATGAAGCATTTGATACAAAAGTCTTTGAGCAAATCAAGGACCTTGAAAGAGTGTGGCAGAACCGCCTAAGTAAATCCACTTCCAAGTACACTTGCCTTCCATTGGGCACGAAGCGCACTTGAGAGTGTCTAAACTTAGCAATTCCGTCGAGCACACCCCGAGGGAGAACTCGAAACAATCCACATTTCTCGCCAGGATCCAAAATGAGTAGAGCTTACATAACACAAACCAAACCGCATATTACAAGTCTTAGGAATTTAATTATTACAAGCCATGGTTCGAGTACTGAAAGTAAATGGTGCGAAAAGTAGCATCTAGCGAAGAGCTAAACGGAGGGTGAGGACTCGGTCTGTGCCCACCAGAAGAGTCCTCCAAACAACTGCTCAAACTGCACCTGCAACAAAGATCACAACAAAACCTTGAGTACTCGAATGTACTCGCAAGTCTTACCCGAATGGGAAATATAGATCCCGACTCACAAGGATTATGAAAGGCTATGTGGCTCTGGTTTTCTTTTGTTTGCAAAAGAGCATTTTTAGTAAAAGGTTGTATCATGTTATTTAGCCATATTAGTTGTTACTCCTATTTCTATGTAAACACCTATTCTATTTCCAACAAGTGGTAAGCAAAACAACATAGTTCTCCATCTTTAGTTCCAGTTGTTAAACTACGCTGTCGGGCGATTGCCATACCGGTACCGTTTAAACAACGGCGATTCGCGAATCAATGTAGCCCAGCTGGGTACCCCAAAAACACACGCCCCGTTTGCACCAAGGCACAACCGAGACCAACTCGCTAACTCCTGCCAAGGGGTCCAGTATCCGCATCCAGGACCGGGACTCCAAGCCCCCACTCACCGACCCGGCCGTGAGTGGTGCAAGGACCTCCTCCTACCAAAAACTAACGGTCGGATCACATAGAGCCGGAAACCGAGGCAAGAGTCAGCTAGCCTTCCCGCTCCCATAAGCAAGTATGTGTTCGGGATAAGAGGATCTGTGACATAGCTCACACCCAGAACAACGAACGGTCCCTAAGCGACACAGACAGGGAAAACAGTGCAACCGAAGCTAAGCCCGTGGCCGCGGGACATAACTCGTCACACCCACCAGAACCAAACCACATCCCTGTCCGGTCTCAGTTTCTTTCCATCATCATTAGTTTAAAGTAGAGCACCTACTTTGTGAGCAACGACAGGTCGCCCACGCTACCGTTCATCCTAAGCATAGCGCTACTCGAACCTGTACTAGTAGTACTCATGGGATATGTATATATATGCAGGTGGGTTTCATATAACTCCTGAAAACATAAATGCACAACATACATATATTCATTTGGAGATATTCAAAAATATAGGTTATGCACCGGGGCTTGCCTTGGTCAGGAGCAACAGGAACAAAGTCAGAAAGAGGCGGCGGTGGTGGCAGCTCCTCAGGCACCTCGAGCACTTCCTCGTACTCCTCTATCACCTCCTCGAACTCCTGGTCGCCGAGACCCACGAACTCTTCTTGCCCGTCACCTATATGCATGCGATGATGATGCAATGCTTAGCATGGATTAACAACTAGCAAACAAAGAACACCCTAGCTACTAACATTACTTACTAACTACAGCAAGGTACCATCAGATTATACTAACAGCAAGGTTACAACAACCCTAACCAAGGATTAAACTAACTAACTCTTATTCTACTTTATTTTCTTCTATTTATTCTAAGCAAAAAGGCATCTTAGCATTTAATTAAAGACTACCAGAAAGATACACAACTAATATGAACTAAACATACCCACAGGTAGATCATGATTTTAGAAACACAACAAAATTTATTTCACTATTTTTGGACACTCCTATGATTTGATATGGGTTTTAGAAAGTTCTACACTAAGGGATAAAAGATAGACTAAATCTAAAGGAAAAACACCCAAACGGGCCACCTCAACCTCGGCCCAGCTGGCGCGAGGCGGCGACGGCCCGATGACCGCTCGGTCAGCCCGCCCACTCGGTGAGCAGGCCGAGCGCGCGGCCTGGCCCGAAGGCCCACCAGCGCGGCCCAAGCGGAGAGAGCCGGCGGCTGCCCTCTCTCCTCGCAACTTTTGCGAACTAGCCCTCGGAAAACTGGATAACTACGAACAGGTCCAAACACTATTTATACTACTCACTGGCAAACTCGGATAACCCCCTGTCCTTCACCTTATTCACGCGCGTGGGTCCTTCTTCCACCTCCGCACGCACGAACAGGCGGCCGGCTTCGGGAAAGGATCGGACGCCGGCCAGGAGCGGCTCGCCGTCGGCGGAACGTGGCCAGGGGAGGTCGCGGCCTCCTTGCCGCCACCGCAGAAGCTCGAAGGCCCAACCGGAGACCCACGCCGCGGCTCTCCGAGATGACCGGCACTGCGGCGCCCTCTCGGCGGACACTGGTCGCGGCGCCGACAAGGGAGGAAGAAGGGTGGCGCGGCCGAGCGGAGGCAAGGGCACAAAGCCGACCCTGAAACCACACACAGGAACAATCGCGACAGGGAGAACAGCGAGGACTTAGGTGGTGCGGTTCGACGGCGATGGCGAGAACTCAAGCGGGGATGGCATGGCTTCCAAGGGGCTCGGACTTGGCTCGGTTTAAGAGACAACGTGGGCACCAGAGACGTCCGACTTCGGCACACGTGGAGCAGCGACGAGCACAGCGTCACCTACCGAACGGACACGTATGGTGACCGCGGCCAAAACTGTCGGGCCGACATGACTTGGCCAAGGTTCGGACGCGGGCGTTCCGGCCAAACCGCAATAATGCGGCACTAAGATCCAAAAGCAACAAGAGACATGGGACTTCACACTGGAGATAAACGCAGATGGCACCCTGAACCGACCAACCCACGAGGAGAACAGCTTGCTGAAACTTCTCAGTGCCAAGCCAAAACACGGTCAAAACATCGAACACCTTGAGTGCGCTCACGACCAGTTTTGAACACAGTCTCTGGCATCATCCGCTCAGATTCAGCCCAGGCGCCTGTGGACAAAGTTGGAGAGCTTCCAACCTACTTCCAAACTCCTTTAAGGCGAAAGACCATTCGAGGCTCGGATCAGCGAGAAAAACAGTGCCAAGGTACCAATGCCACTGTGCCTGCCGAGCGCAATCAAGCTGCGATAAGACGACCCAAACGAGTCCGGACAAGGCTCAACTTTTCACAAGCTCTGACCCGAAACATCTACTTCAACTTTTACTTTTGGACCTATCCCAAACTCTGCACAGGTAAGGAGAACGTGGGATGCCAACCTCAAGAACACTCCAAAGACCCTAGACTGAGCAGATATTTCTAAGTCACTGGATTTCAGCAGCAGATTCAAACTTGCTAAACCTTTATGACTAGCTTCCAAACCGAACTAGCACTTGGTCACTAAACCAAACTTGTCTATTATGATCCCATCTACAACTTTGCTTAAAGGTCCAACCTCATAGCAGTTAAGGAAACTACAGCTTGACCAAAGCCAAAGATACATCTCGAAAACGGTTGCGACGTTGATTTTGGCCGCTTTTAGGCATCTTCTGCACATTTTCTCAACAGAGACCCTTACTAACTTTTGTTCGGGATATCAAAAAGAAGGAGAAAGGACCAGATACAAAGGCTTGGGTGGTAACATACGGTCGCGACTTAGTTGAAAGATACTAAGGCGACGTCGGAACGACATTTCATGCGACCACCGGAAAACTATTAACTTGGTTTGAGAGATGATTTTGGATTCGATGAGAGACAAGGATTGAGTTTAGACCCCACCAAAGGTTTTTGCTAAAACACGGATCGCGTTCCTCACGAAGACTTGGACCAAAACACACTAACTAACCAGTTATTATTATAAGCAACAAAGGTTTTATTACACAAACATATGCAAACAAACTAACATGATGCTCATGACAAGTTTTAGTAAGTTGCTTTACGCGGTAACACCGTGGGTGTTACAGCCCCACCCCCCTAAAGATAATCTCGTCCCAAGATTTCCGTGCCTAGTGTGGAAAAAGAAGACAGGAAACATTACTGAGCTTTTTACCTTGGAGAGACAGGAAGAAGATGAGGATAATGCTCTGCAATATAACCTTCTTGTTCCCAAGTTGCTTCATCCTCTGAATGGTTTTGCCACTGAACCTTGTAAAACTTAACCACTCGGTTCCTGGTGACTCTTTCCTTTTCATCTAGAATCTTTATCGGATGCTCAACATAAGAGAGATCAGGCTGAAGTGGAAGATCAGTAACTTCTATAACTTCTTCAGGAACACGCAAACACTTTCTCAGTTGTGATACATGAAAAACATTATGGACTGCTGACAGAATCTCAGGAAGCTGAATCTGATATGCCACAAGGCCCCGTTTTGACAACACCTTGTAAGGCCCAACATAACGAGGAGCTAACTTTCCACGAACACCAAAGCGATGTTCAGCTCTCATAGGGGATACCTTAAGATATACATAATCTCCAACCTCAAAACTCAAAGGCCTTCTTCTCTTGTCTGCATACATTTTCTGATGATTCTGAGCTGCCTTTATATGACCCTGAATGATAGCGACTTGCTCTCTAGCTTCTTTTACCAAATCTGGACCAAAATATCCACGGTCTCCAACCTCAATCCAGTTGAGTGGTGTTCTACACTTTTTGCCATACAAAGCCTCAAATGGTACCATCTTGATACTTTCTTGGTAGCTGTTATTGTAAGAAAACTCTGCGAACCTCAGACACTTGTCCCATTTTTCAGGAAAAGACATGACACAAGCTCTCAACATGTCCTCCAGCACTTGGTTGACCCTTTCAGTTTGTCCATCTGTTTGCGGGTGATATGCTGTGCTTCTCAACAACTTAGTTCCCAGGCATTCATGGAGTTGTTCCTAGAAACGGGAAACAAACACAAACCCTCTGTCTGACACAATGGTGAGAGGCACTCCATGCAAGGTGACAATCCTGTCGAAGTACAACTCAGCATACTGCTTGGCCCCATATTTAGAATGCACTGGCAAGAAATGAGCTGACTTGGTGAGTCGATCCACAATCACCCAAATGGAGTCATATCGTGAAGAGGTACGGGGCAAGCCCACAACAAAATCCATAGAGATATCTTCCCATTTCTAGGCAGGAATAGGCAAGGGTTGAAGAAAACCAGGTGTCCTCAAATGATCTGCCTTTACTCTTCTGCATGTATCACACTCAGATATATACTTGACAATAGCTTGTTTCATTTTTGGCCACCAGTACAAAGTACGTATGTCATGATACATCTTGTTACTTCCAGGATGGATAGAAAGCTTTGAGTTGTGCGCTTCTTCCAAAATTTTCCTCCTCAACTCTCCTTCATTGGGAACTACAAGCCTATTCTTGAATTTCACCACTCCTTGGTCATCCACACTGAAATGAGTTCCCCGTTGTTCCATGATCAACTTCTTGATATGAGGGATTTATGCTTTATCTTGCCTTTGCTCCATAACTATCTGTTCAAACAAATCCGAGACAAGAGCAATATGTGCTAAGATCTCTGAATGATCCAGCGATAAAGATTCCTCTTGTGTTGGATGTGACATCCGACTCAAAGCATCAGCTACCACATTAGCTTTTCCAGGATGATAATGGACTTCCAGATTATAATCCTTAATCAGCTCGAGCCATCTTCGCTGCCTCAGGTTCAGCTCAGGTTGAGTGAAGATATACTTGAGACTCTTGTGATCTGTGTAAATGTGCACCTTATTTCCAAGCAAATAATGCCTCCATATTTTCAATGAGTGCACAACCGCAGCTAACTCAAGATCATGGGTGGGGTAGTTCAACTCATGCTTCTTTAACTGCCTGGAAGCATAAGCTATTACCCGTCCTTCTTGCATCAGCACCGCACCCAGTCCAATCCTGGATGCGTCGCAAAACACATCAAAAGACTTTTCAATATCAGGCTGAGCTAGAACAGGAGTAGTGGTGAGGCACTTCTTGAGAATCTGAAAGGACTCTTCGCACTCTGGGCTCCACTTGAACTTGACCTCTTTCTGCAGCAGCTTGGTCATTGGTCTAGCTATCTTGGAGAAATCTGGAATGAACCGACGATAATACCCTGCTAGACCAAGAAACTGTCGAACCTGATGCACTGACACTGGAGACTGCCACTTCAACACATCTTGTACCTTGCTTGGATCCACCGAGACTCCTTCAGGGGTTAAGACATGCCCCAAGAACTGCACTTTTTCTAACCAGAACTCACACTTGCTAAACTTGGCATATAACTTGTGTTCGCGCAGTCGACTCAAGACTACCCGAAGATGCTGGGCATGCTCCTTTCTATCCTTGGAGTAGATCAAGATATCATCAATGAAAACCACCACGAACTTATCCAACTCTAGCATGAAGACTGAGTTCATGAGGTACATGAAGAAGGCAGGAGCATTGGTGAGGCCAAAAGACATAACTAAATACTCATATAATCCATATCTGGTGGAGAAAGCTGTTTTGGGAATATCTTCAGGCCTGATCTTGATCTGATGATAACCGGATCGAAGGTCGATTTTAGAAAATACCTTTGCACCGGCTAACTGGTCAAAGAGTGAGTCGATCCGGGGCAATGGGTATTTATTCTTAATGGTTACCGCATTGAGGGGACGGTAATCCACACACATCCTGAGAGTATCATCTTTCTTCTTGACAAAGATTGCTGGACAACCCCAAGGTGAGTGACTGGGACGGATGAAACCTTTCTCTAGCAACTCTCCCAACTGTTTCTTCATCTCAGCAAGCTCTGGAGGAGCCATGCGATAGGGACGCCGAGAAATTGGCGCGGTCCCTGGTTCCAACTCAATGGTGAACTCTACATCTCTCTCAGGAGGAAGACCGGGTAAATCCTCCGGAAACACATCTAGAAACTCACAGACAACTGGGATGGAGGCAAGATCGGGGGAAGCTTCTGTACTAGCAACAACTGGCAAAGCAAGAGTGGAGGTCAAGAAAAAAGTCATCCTTTCCTTTGATAAGTTTGGAAGTCTTAGCTCTATGGCTCGGTGCTCTAAGTTCAGACTGACCCCAAAGTTTTTCATCCAATTCATTCCCAAGATAACATCTATGCCGTGTCCAGGCAATATTAAGAACTGGGAGCGATATATATGAGTGGCTAAACTCAGATCCACTGTAACTGTCCGAGTATTAACACAGATTTGAGCTCCCGCAGTTCTTATTCCATAGGTAATAGGTATAGCCATAACAGATATATCATGCCTTTGTGCAAAGCCCATGCTCATGAAAGAATGTGATGCACCAGAATCAAACAACACATAGGCTGGATGGGAATTTATGGTGAACATACCAGCCATCACAGGTTCTCCCTGTGGAATCTCCTCAGCTGCGGTGTAGTTCACTTGACCGGATCTGCTAACTGGAATCCTCTTCTTGACCACCGTTCTCTTGACCAGGCGTGAGTTGGCTGAAGGCTGAGAGTACTGACCGCCTTGGTTCTGTGGGCATTCTCGAGCATAGTGACCCTCCTTGCCACACTTGAAACAAGCACCCGGCCTATTCCCTTGAGCTTGAAACTGTGGTGCCTGCTGTCCAGGAGGTGGCTGCTGCACCTGCTGAGAAGGTGCGCGAAACTGGGTTGGTACTGGAAAGCTTCTGTAACTCTGAACTGGGCGAGACGGTTGCCCACCCTGTTGGTGAAAGGGCACCCGCCTGACCACCTGCACCTTCTGAGCTTGCTGATGCCCAGAACCTCCAGAAAGAGCTCGCTTTCTTTTCTCTTCCGCCTGTGTCTCCTTGTGTAGGCCCTCCATGGTGATGGCAGCATCCATTAACTCTCCAAAGGTAGTATACCTGCCATTGAAAAGCTTCTCTTGGAGTACAGCAGAGAGCCCCTGGAAAAACCTGTCTCTCTTCTTTGCATCTGTGTCAACATACGACTCGGCATATTGAGCCAACAGGTTGAACCTATTGACATAGTCCAACACAGAAAGCCCGCCTTGCCGCAGCTCCAGAAACTCCTTAAGCTTCCTGCTCAGAAGACCAGCAGGAATATGGAACTGACGAAAAGCTGTGGTAAACTCCCGCCAGGTGATGGCATGGCCCACAGGCTGAGCTGCACTGAACGTCTCCCACCAAGCTGTTGCTGCACCCCGCAGCTGCTGTGCTGCGAAGTACACCTTCTGCCCATCAGTGATAGGAATGAGCGGGAACTTCTGCTCCATATTGCGAAGCCAATGATCAGCATCCAAAGGCTCCTGAGTGGGGACAAAAGTAGGAGGCTGTGTCCCCAGGAAGTCCTGGAAAGTGCATTCCCTCCCAGGAGCACGCCCCCCATTCCCGTTGCCACCATTTCCTCCCCTTGCCCCCTGAGCAAAACCTTCCATCAAACGAGCCATGAGGCCCAAAGCTTGAGCTGCTTCCTGACGAGATGCCGCAAACTCCGCCCATACCTCCGCCGGGACCCCAGGAGGAGGTGGCGGCGGGGGTGGCGGGTGAGGTAGATGTTGTGCAGGCTCCAACGCAGGGACCTCATTGCTCTCCGAATGACCCTCGTGCCCACGGTTGCTCCCATGAGCGCTCCCCTGACGGTCTTCCCCTGCGCCTGCCCCAGCGCTTGCCTGACCACGTCCGGACCTCAGATTCATCTGGAACAGATAGGGCCATAATTAGGGAACAATCAACACCATCTTATCAAAGAGCTCGAGAAGAGATATGAAACAAGAGAAAACATTAATTGTGGAGGGGTGTTTATTATGATTCCCTGTGAAAGATGCATGCTTCGACCTATTTAACCTCACAAGCCAAAATATATAGCGGCTATCGCAAAACTTCGGCACATCGCACACTCTCTACGTATGCTACGCACGTTAGTGTACCTGCAGAAAATGATTAGTTTAAAACAGTGCCGCTATCCTAGATAGACCATATTTATAATAGGGCTTATATTTAACACACGACCTACGCTTCCTATGCTGGTTGGTCAAATTTTAACAGTTTTTTTTTCAGAAGTGTTCTGAAGCTCAGATACTCATTATTGGCTCTGATACCAACTGTGGCAGAACCGCCTAAGTAAATCCACTTCCAAGTACACTTGCCTTCCATTGGGCACGAAGCGCACTTGAGAGTGTCTAAACTTAGCAATTCCGTCGAGCACACCCCGAGGGAGAACTCGAAACAATCCACATTTCTCGCCAGGATCCAAAATGAGTAGAGCTTACATAACACAAACCAAACCACATATTACAAGTCTTAGGAATTTAATTATTACAAGCCATGGTTCGAGTACTGAAAGTAAATGGTGCGAAAAGTAGCATCTAGCGAAGAGCTAAACGGAGGGTGAGGACTCGGTCTGTGCCCACCAGAAGAGTCCTCCAAACAACTGCTCAAACTGCACCTGCAACAAAGATCACAACAAAACCTTGAGTACTCGAATGTACTCGCAAGTCTTACCCGAATGGGAAATATAGATCCCGACTCACAAGGATTATGAAAGGCTATGTGGCTCTGGTTTTCTTTTGTTTGCAAAAGAGCATTTTTAGTAAAAGGTTGTATCATGTTATTTAGCCATATTAGTTGTTACTCCTATTTCTATGTAAACACCTATTCTATTTCCAACAAGTGGTAAGCAAAACAACATAGTTCTCCATCTTTAGTTCCAGTTGTTAAACTACGCTGTCGGGCGATTGCCATACCGGTACCGTTTAAACAACGGCGATTCGCGAATCAATGTAGCCCAGCTGGGTACCCCAAAAACACACGCCCCGTTTGCACCAAGGCACAACCGAGACCAACTCGCTAACTCCTGCCAAGGGGTCCAGTATCCGCATCCAGGACCGGGACTCCAAGCCCCCACTCACCGGCCCGGCCGTGAGTGGTGCAAGGACCTCCTCCTACCAAAAACTAACGGTCGGATCACATAGAGCCGGAAACCGAGGCAAGAGTCAGCTAGCCTTCCCGCTCCCATAAGCAAGTATGTGTTCGGGATAAGAGGATCTGTGACATAGCTCACACCCACAACAACGAACGGTCCCTAAGCGACACAGACAGGGAAAACAGTGCAACCGAAGCTAAGCCCGTGGCCGCGGGACATAACTCGTCACACCCACCAGAACCAAACCACATCCCTGTCCGGTCTCAGTTTCTTTCCATCATCATTAGTTTAAAGTAGAGCACCTACTTTGTGAGCAACGACAGGTCGCCCACGCTACCGTTCATCCTAAGCATAGCGCTACTCGAACCTGTACTAGTAGTACTCATGGGATATGTATATATATGCAGGTGGGTTTCATATAACTCCTGAAAACATAAATGCACAACATACATATATTCATTTGGAGATATTCAAAAATATAGGTTATGCACCGGGGCTTGCCTTGGTCAGGAGCAACAGGAACAAAGTCAGAAAGAGGCGGCGGTGGTGGCAGCTCCTCAGGCACCTCGAGCACTTCCTCGTACTCCCCTATCACCTCCTCGAACTCCTGGTCGCCGAGACCCACGAACTCTTCTTGCCCGTCACCTATATGCATGCGATGATGATGCAATGCTTAGCATGGATTAACAACTAGCAAACAAAAAACACCCAAACGGGCCACCTCAACCTCGGCCCAGCTGGCGCGAGGCGGCGACGACCCGATGACCGCTCGGTCAGCCCGCCCACTCTGTGAGGAGGCCGAGCGCGCGGCCTGGCCCGAAGGCCCACCAGCGCGGCCCAAGCGGAGAGAGCCGGCGGCTGCCCTCTCTCCTCGCAACTTTTGCGAACTAGCCCTCGGAAAACTGGATAACTACGAACAGGTCCAAACACTATTTATACTACTCACTGGCAAACTCGGATAACCCCCTGTCCTTCACCTTATTCACGCGCGCGGGTCCTTCTTCCACCTCCGCACGCACGAACAGGCGGCCGGCTTCGGGAAAGGATCGGACGCCGGCCAGGAGCAGCTCGCCGTCGGCGGAACGTGGCCAGGGGAGGTCGCGGCCTCCTTGCCGCCACCGCAGAAGCTCGAAGGCCCAACCGGAGACCCACGCCGCGGCTCTCCGAGATGACCGGCACTGCGGCGCCCTCTCGGCGGACACTGGTCGCGGCGCCGGCAAGGGAGGAAGAAGGGTGGCGCGGCCGAGCGGAGGCAAGGGCACAAAGCCGACCCTGAAACCACACACAGGAACAGTCACGACAGGGAGAACAACGAGGACTTAGGTGGTGCGGTTCGACGGCGATGGCGAGAACTCAAGCGGGGATGGCATGGCTTCCAAGGGGCTCGGACTTGGCTCGGTTTAAGAGACAACGTGGGCACCAGAGACGTCCGACTTCGGCACACGTGGAGCAGCGACGAGCACAGCGTCACCTACCGAACGGACACGTATGGTGACCGCGGCCAAAACTGTCGGGCCGACATGGCTTGGCCAAGGTTCGGACGCGGGCGTTCCGGCCAAACCGCAATAATGCAGCACTAAGATCCAAAAGCAACAAGAGACATGGGACTTCACACTGGAGATAGACGCAGATGGCACCCTGAACCGACCAACCCACGAGGAGAACAGCTTGCTGAAACTTCTCAGTGCCAAGCCAAAACACGGTCAAAACATCGAACACCTTGAGTGCGCTCACGACCAGTTTTGAACACAGTCTCTGGCATCATCCGCTCAGATTCAGCCCAGGCGCCTGTGGACAAAGTTGGAGAGCTTCCAACCTACTTCCAAACTCCTTTAAGGCGAAAGACCATTCGAGGCTCGGATCAGCGAGAAAAACAGTGCCAAGGTACCAATGCCACTGTGCCTGCCGAGCGCAATCAAGCTGCGATAAGACGACCCAAACGAGTCCGGACAAGGCTCAACTTTTCACAAGCTCTGACCCGAAACATCTACTTCAACTTTTACTTTTGGACCTATCCCAAACTCTGCACAGGTAAGGAGAACGTGGGATGCCAACCTCAAGAACACTCCAAAGACCCTAGACTGAGCAGATATTTCTAAGTCACTGGATTTCAGCAGCAGATTCAAACTTGCTAAACCTTTATGACTAGCTTCCAAACCGAACTAGCACTTGGTCACTAAACCAAACTTGTCTATTATGATCCCATCTACAACTTTGCTTAAAGGTCCAACCTCATAGCAGTTAAGGAAACTACAGCTTGACCAAAGCCAAAGATATATCCCGAAAACGGTTGCGACGTTGATTTTGGCCGCTTTTAGGCATCTTCTGCACATTTTCTCAACAGAGACCCTTACTAACTTTTGTTCGGGATATCAAAAAGAAGGAGAAAGGACCAGATACAAAGGCTTGGGTGGTAACATACGGTCGCGACTTAGTTGAAAGATACTAAGGCGACGTCGGAACGACATTTCATGCGACCACCGGAAAACTATTAACTTGGTTTGAGAGATGATTTTGGATTCGATGAGAGACAAGGATTGAGTTTAGACCCCACCAAAGGTTTTTGCTAAAACACGGATCGCGTTCCTCATGAAGACTTGGACCAAAACACACTAACTAACCAGTTATTATTATAAGCAACAAAGGTTTTATTACACAAACATATGCAAGCAAACTAACATGATGCTCATGACAAGTTTTAGTAAGTTGCTTTACGCGGTAACACCGTGGGTGTTACAAAGAGCAAGTGAGATATGGGAAAGATTGGAAGAAACATATGAAGGCACCAAGGCGGTCAAGGGAGCCAAGCTATATATCCTCAAGGACAAGCTCGCCATGTTCAAAATGCAAGACGATGAAAGCATACCGGAGATGTTTCACCGGTTGCAAGTGATCATCAATGACTTGAAGGCTTTAGGAGAGAAGGTGGAGGACAAGGACTTCTCTCACAAGTTCTTGAGATGCTTACCACCAAGGTTTGATACTTTGGTGACTATCCTAGTGAGGGAAGGATTGGATACGGTAACCCCAAACCAAGTACTAGGTGATGTGGTCACACAAGACACATACCGTGTGGAAAGGGATGGGGGAGCCCAAGAGGAAGAGAAGAAGAAGAAGGCCATGGCATTCAAGGCTTCATCCTCCAAAAACAAGAGCAAGGGTAAAGCTAAGAAGGAGGAAAGTGATGATGAAGCAAAAACAAGCTTGAGTGAAATGGATGATGAAGAAATGGCTCTATTTGTCAAGAGATTTGGCAAGTTCATGAAGAAGAAGGGCTATGGAGCTATAAAGAGAAGAGATGCAAATAAGAGCACTACCAAAAGGTGCTATAGATGCAAGAGCAAGGATCATTTCATTGCGGATTGTCCATACTCTAGTGATGAAGATGATGATGACCGCAAGAAGAGCAAGAAGAAGGACAAGAAAGAAAAGAAAGAAAAGAAGGAGAAGAAGAAGGGGAAGAAGAAGGGTGGATCCTATGTTGTGACATGGGATAGTGATGCTTCCTCAAGCGATGATGATGATTCTAGTGATGATGAAAGGAAGACCACCAAGAAGAAGGCTATGGCTAGTCTTGCTATCTCAAGCAAGCCTTCTATCTTCAACACTCCATCGTCATGCTTCATGGCTAAGGCCACTAAGGTATCATCCGATGAGAGTGAGAGTGAGAGTGAGAGTGATGATGATGAGGAGTACTCAAAGGAGGACCTCATGAGCATGCTACAAGATGCTCACTCTTACATTGAGACTAAGAGGAAGGAGTGCAAAGAATTGCGCAAGGCCAACAAGGCCCTTGAGCAATCCTTTGATGAGCTCAAGTCCACTCATGAGAGGCTAGAGGAAGCCCATGAGAAGCTTGGCCAAGCTCACACTAGGCTTAAGGAAGCCCACTCCTCCCTCCTTGATCAAAGTAAGATTGAGGATGTTGTAGAGACATGCAACATAGGAGTAACATGTGATATTCTTGATGATTCTTTTTATGCTCCTATTGTTGTTGCTCACATAAATGCATCATCATCATCTAGCTCAACTAAAATGCCTACTTCTACTACATATGATTCATCATTAGTGGTAGAAAATGAGAACCTTAAGAATAAGGTGTATGAGCTCACTCATGCCTTAGGCAATGCCTATGGTGGAGATGCCCGCTTGCTTAAGTGCTTGGGTAGCCAAAGGTGTCCACTCAACAAGGAGGGACTTGGCTATACCCCCAAGAAGGGCAAAGCCGCTTTTGCTCCTCACAAGACTAGTTTTGTGAAGAGCAATGGTCGGTATTGCTACAATTGCAAGCAATCCGGGCATATGGAGCAAAATTGCTTTAACAAGAATAAGAATAAGAACAATGCTCATGTTTCATCTATTAGACTTGATTCTTGTTATATGCTTACAAAGGACACTAATGGTGTGAAGGCTAAGTACATTGGTGCACCCACGGTTGGCCCAAAGAAGAAGGCAATTTGGGTGCCCAAGAGCTTGGTGACTAACCTTGGAGGACCCAAAAAGGTTTGGGTACCTAAAAGGAATTGATCTCTTTTGTAGGTAAACTATAAAGCGGGAGGAAGGCATTGGGTGCTTGATAGTGGGTGCACTCAACACATGACCGGAGATGGAAGAATGTTCAAATCAATCAACACTAGTGGCAATGATCATGCGGATGCTATCACATTTGGTGACAATAAGAAAGGCAAGGTCAAAGGCTTGGGCAAGATTGCAATATCCAATGACTTGAGCATCTCCAATGTGCTATTAGTGGAATCTCTCAACTTCAATCTTTTGTCTGTAGCACAATTGTGTGACTTGGGTTTCAAATGCATATTTGGGGTTGATGATGTGGAGATAGTGAGTGTTGATGGAAGTGATTTGGTGTTTAAAGGATTTAGATATGAGAATCTTTATTTGGTGGACTTTGATGCAAGTGAAGCTCAATTGACAACATGTTTGTTCACCAAATCAAGTATGGGTTGGCTATGGCATAGGCGCTTGGGACATGTTGGAATGAAGCAACTAAAGAGGCTAGTGAAGCATGACATGGTTAGAGGACTAAAAGATGTTCATTTTGAGAAGGACAAGCTTTGTAGTGCATGTCAAATGGGAAAACAAGTTGGAAACACTCATCCCAACAAAGGAATGATGAGCACTACACATGCACTTGAGTTGTTGCACATGGACTTGTTTGGACCAACTACATATGCAAGTATTGGGGGAAACAAGTATGGCATTGTGATAGTGGATGACTATACAAGATACACATGAGTCTTCTTTCTCGTTGACAAAAGTGAAGTGTTTGGCATATTCAAAACCTTTGTCAAGAGAAGCCAAAATGAGTTTGATAGAAGAATCAAGAAAGTGAGAAGTGACAATGGAAGTGAATTTAGAAACACAAGAGTTGATGAGCTATGTGATGATATTGGAATCAAACATCAATTCTCGGCCAAGTATACTCCTCAATCCAATGGAATAGTTGAAAGGAAGAATATGACACCCTCTTTTGAAGAAGACACCATATGAGCTCATCAATGATAGAAAGCCCAACATTGCATATTTCTGGGTATTTGGGTGCAAGTGTTACATATTGAAGAAGGGCACAAGACTTGGCAAGTTTGAAAAGAAGTGTGATGAAGGGTTTCTACTTGGTTACTCCACTACAAGCAAGGCATATAGAGTGTGGAACAACACATCAAAAATAGTTGAAGAAGTCCATGATGTTGAGTTTGATGAAACCAATGGCTCTCATGAGGAACAAGATAATCTAGATGATGTGAGAGGAACACAATTGGTGGAAGCTATGAAGAACATGGACATTGGTGATATAAGGCCAAAACAAGTGATTGACATCGAAGATGACAAAGATCAAGTGCTCTCTCCTCCAACCATGCATGACAACAATATTGCAAGCTCTAGTGGTTCTCAAGATCAACAAGATGCTAGTGCAAGTACAAGTGCTCAACCGCAACAAGTGCTCCAACCAACACATATTGCAAGAGACCATCCTTTGGATCAAATTGTTGGTGACATAAGAAGAGGTGTGCAAACAAGATCAAGATTGGCATCCTTTTGTGAACACTACTCATTTGTATCATCTATTGAGCCAACCAAGATTGATGAAGCTTTGATGGATGTTGATTGGGTGAATGCAATGCATGAAGAGTTAAACAACTTCACTCGCAATGATGTTTGGGAGTTAGTGGAAAGACCAAAGAACACAAATGTTATTGGTACAAGATGGGTATTCCAAAACAAGCAAGATGAAGATGGCATTGTTATAAGGAACAAAGCAAGATTGGTAGCACAAGGTTACACTCAATTGGAAGTCATTGATTTTGGAGAAACTTATGCACCGGTTGCTAGATTGGAGGCCATAAGAATCTTACTTGCATATGCTTGTTCACACAACATCAAGCTCTATCAAATGGATGTCAAAAGTGCTTTTCTCAATGGATTCATCAATGAGCTAGTGTATGTTGAGCAACCTCCCGGATTTGAAGACTTGAAGAAGCCCAACCATGTGTACAAGCTCAAGAAAGCATTATATGGGTTGAAGCAAGCACCTAGAGCATGGTATGAAAGATTGAGGGATTTCTTGCTATCAAAGGGTTTCAAGATGGGGAAGGTTGACACCACTCTCTTCACCAAAAAGATTGGAAGTGACTTGTTTGTGTTGCAAATCTATGTGGATGACATCATATTTGGATCAACCAACCAAGACTTTTGTGAAGAGTTTGGAGAAATGATGGCTAAAGAGTTTGAGATATCTATGATTGGAGAGCTTAGTTACTTCCTTGGTCTACAAATCAAGCAAATGAAGAAATACACATTTGTTAGTCAAGGCAAGTACATCAAGGACATGCTCAAGAAGTTTGGGTTAGATGAAGCAAAAGCAATAACCACTCCAATGGGCACAAATGGACATTTGGATAGTGATTCTAGTGGTGACATGGTGGATCAAAAGCTATATCGGTCAATGATTAGAAGCCTACTCTATGTGACCGCATCAAGGCCAGATGTCATGTTTAGTGTGTGCATGTGTGCAAGGTTCCAAGCTTCACCAAGTGTCGGGGGTCCACAAAAGGGGTACCCCCAATCAACGCAAACTAATAGGTTAAACCTAGAACGCTGGTAAATAACAAACCTAACCAGTCTAACCCCTTAAAGAGACCAACCCCTCGAGGCCCACAACGCTGGCCCACCAAGCCAGGCCTCGGGCGAACGCGCGCTCTCCGTCTCGCCCGAGTTCACCGAGCCAGGCCTCGGGCTGACGCCCGTTCTCCATCTCGCCCGAGCCCTCCAAAGCCAGGCCCCGGGCGAGCGCCCCACTAAAACCTCGAGTCCTAGCATTTAGGGCTCGAGGCCCCACAGCCGAACACCATACCTCGAGACCCCACGCGGGGACCTCGAGCCTCTCTGGCACAACAGCCTATCCCTCAAGACGCTTATGCTTCCCTCGAGCGGCGCAGGCATCGGATGTCAGCCCCATACCGCGCATTTAATACATCTACCTACTCCAGTCACGTCCTCTGCAGCCCGACGTGCACCACAGTAACCAGGGCAGAGTCAAGTCTCGTTTTCACCACAAGCATGGGCAAAAGGGGTGCCAGTACGACACTGTTAACCCATACCCTACACTGTTGCACGCCCAAGCCACGTCTCGAGGCCTGGATGCCCACTGCTCAATCAATTTTCACGGGACTTGCCCATAACTGCGGGGACTCGAGCCCCCCGTAGGCGCCACCTCGAGGCCGGCTCCGCGCCCCTCGAGCCCTAACTGCTTTCATGCTATTGAAAGACAGGTACCCCAAGACCCGGAGGGACCCCGCCGCGTCCTGTACATGCCGGAATGGGCGCTGTACGGCCCCCACGCCGCCACGTCTCCGCGTCCACGCCCAGGATGGAGGCCACGCTCCAAGGACGCCTCAACAGCAACGCCCACGTCGGCTCCAGTGGCCCCGACAAGACAGGATTCCTACCCTACGCCATATCAAGCGCTGTACATATCTATCCTGTGTAAACCCTGGCCTCCTCTTGTTCTATAAAAGGGGACGCCAGGGCCCTTCGCGCGGGGGACAGGACGCGAGTCCACGGTTACACAACTCCGAGAGACAACACACAAGTCCACATATGTACACACTCGAGTCCGGACTCCGGTCCACGCTCATTGAGCTTGTATTCGCCCCGGTACAAGCACTTAGGTGCAAGTAATACAAGAACCTCCTCCCCCGCTGGACGTAGGGCCTTCTTTGCCCGAACCAGGATAAATCCTTGTGTCATCTTGCATCACCATCCAGGAAGAGAGCACGCGATCATATTACTCGTTGGTGTCGTATCCCCGGGTTCGAAACAACGACAGTTGGCGCGCCAGGTAGGGGCCTTCGCGTGTCGAGTCGGTTTCTCGCTGTTTCCTGGATGGCTGCTTCGACTCCTTCGTTCTCTGCCGGTGCCGTCATCTGGTTCGGGAGCCTCGAGTTCCTGGCCACCGACAACGGCAACGAGCTGACCTTGCTCTCCACGGAGGGCCCGAGTGGAGGGCGTGTCACGCCGCCCCGTGCGAGGAGCGTGGCACGTCGCCCGCACCACCACGCGTCGCCACCCCGTGAGCGGCGCCGTCGTCACCATCGTCGCCAGGCACAGGCGGTGCCAGCGGCGTACACCCACTTCCCCGTGGCCGGCGCGGAGTTCCCGAGGAGGAGCCTGCCCGGCGCACGGCGGGAGACTTCCAGGGCGCGCTCGCGCCCGCCCAACGACTTCGTGTTCCTCATGCGCACGGACCAGGAGCCAGGCCAGAGGCCTCCGAGCCGCGCACCGTCAACGCCACCCAGCCTCCTCCCGCACGGGGAGTACCGCGCTCGACGCCGGTGGTTCCCGATCGGCCTCGACAACCCCGCAGCAGCCTACGCCCGCCAGCTCAACGAGCGCCGTCGGGGCCGACCGCCGGCAGAGCAGGAGGAGCGCCCGGGCGTGCTACTGCAGGCCATGGCCAACCTGGAGATCGTTCACCCCGCGCACGTCGACCGCGGCTTCTCGCGAGCCATCGAGCCACCCCGGCGAGCCACCGTCGGAGAATGGTACCGCGAGCTGCGGTCCCAGCATCTGCCAAGGCGGCACGCCGTCAACAGCTCCGACTCCGACGAATACGACTACCACGACCCCGACCTCTGGGATCCCACCAGGGAGTGCTTCCAACTCGAGGGGGTCATATGCGATATCGAGGACGAGGGCGACGACGGCAGGCCGGCGCTCGATCTAGAGGGCCCCAGCGACGTGGCCGCGGCAGGCAGTTCACGTGTTCAGGGGAGGAACGAACCTCCAGCACCGGCTGCACCGCCTTAGCACGACGACGGCCGGGCGGCGCAACTCGCGCAGGTGCAGGAGGCAATCACCAAAGCCGAGGAAGAACGGCGACACCTGCTGCAGCTCCGGCAAACTCTGATGCGGGAACCACCCCAGCCCCGAGGTGCCGGAGCTCGAGGTCGGGCTCGAGAGGTCCACCGACGGATCCTCGAGGACGGGGCACCAGCACGCCCCGAAGTATGCTTCCCGCGAGCCGGGCAGAACGTGGTGGCGGCGGCGATGATGCTCCGTGATCTACCCGCCGTCTCCAACCCTGACGCCAGGCGCATGCTTGGGGAAATGAAGAACCTCCTCGAGACAGCCGCTGTGCAGCAGGCCGAGAGCTCGGCGTCACGCCGGCGCGGAGCAGCCTCGGGGAAGCCGGCGGACACGCCCCACAACGAGCGCGAGACATCCGTCCACCAGCCGGACGCCTCTCGAGCTAGGCCAGTCCGCGAACGGATCATCGACAACCGGCCACCTCGAGACCCCAATGACGCCCGCAACGACATCAACCGACGACGCAAGGACAACGGGGCCCAAGAGCGTGGCTATAGCGCCCATCGAGGGGGGCGCTACGACAGTGACGAGGACCGGCAAGTCCTCGAGCCCCCGGGCCCCAGAGTCTTCAGCCGGGCCATCTGCAGCTCAACCCTCCCCGACCGCTTCCGACCGCCGACCAACATTGTGAAGTATGACGGGGAGGTCGAGCCCAAGCTCTGGCTCTCGGACTTCCGCCTAGGCTGCCAACTGGGCGGAGCGAAGAACGACGACCGTGTGATCATACGCCAACTCCCACTTTACCTCTCGGACACCGCCCGCCGGTGGCTCGAGAGGCTCCCGCCGGATCGGATCGACGACTGGGCCGACCTAGTCAGGGTCTTCGACGGGAATTTCAAGGGAACTTGCGTGCGCCCAGGCAACCCCTGGGACCTACGGTGTTGCAGGCAGGCGGCGGACGAGCCCCTCCACGACTTTGCTCGGCGGTTCTCGAAGCAGCGCCTCGAGCTCCCCCACGTGCCTGATGAGGACGTCATCTCAGCGTTCCTCGCGGGCACGACATGCCAAGAGCTAGTTCATGAGCTAGGACGCTACCGTCCCAGGACAGTCGAGGACCTGATGGATCGCGTCACCAGCTTTGCCTCAGGCGACGAGGCAGTGGGGGCCTTCTTTGGCCGTTCCACGGACAAAGGTAAGGCGGTGACCGCGCCGGAGGGCTCGAACAAGGGCAACGATGCCAAGAACGACAACAATAACAACAACAAAAAGAAGAAAAACAAACGCAACGGTCAGAAGGCGAGGCGCGACGCCAATGACGACGACGACGAAGAGGTGCTCGCAGGCGCCCTCGAGCCTAAGAAGCTCCGAGGCCCCCCTGACGGGGCTGTTTTCGACCAGATGCTCGAGGACCCCTGCACTTATCACAGGGGCCCCGTAAATCACAAGTTAAAGGACTGCCGACTTTTGAAAGGCTACTACTCCAAGCTCGGCGATAAGAAAGAAGACGCGCCTAAGGGCAAGGATAACAATCGGCGCGGCGGTGGGGACGCGGATGGCAACTTCCCCCCGGTGCGCGACTGCTACATGATCTACGGGGGGCCGACCGTCGGGCTCTCAGCTCGAGAAAGAAAGAAGGAGCGCCGGGAGATCTTTGCACTCGGCCACGACGCCCCCCGGTATCTTGACTGGTCTGATGCGCCGATCACGTTCGACCGTGACGACCATCCGGACCGTGTCATAAACCCGGGGGTGTACCCCCTCGTCGTCGACCCCGTCATCGTCGACGTACGGTTCTCCAAGGTGTTGATGGATGGGGGCTCGAGCCTCAACATCATATACCTCGAGACCCTCGACCTCCTGGGGATTTCAGAGGGTCAGCTCCGACCCAGCGTCGGGGGGTTCCACGGAGTCGTACCAGGGAAGAAGGCCCACCCCCTCGGGCGCATCGACCTGCCGGTTTGCTTTGGCACGCCGGCTAACTTCCGCCAGGAGACACTCACCTTCGAGGTGGTTGGGTTCCAAGGGACCTACCACGCCATCATCAGTCGGCCAGGCTACGCCAAGTTCATGGCGGTTCCCAACTACACGTACTTGAAGCTCAAAATGCCGGGGCCAAAAGGGGTCATCACCGTCGACACATCCTATGAGCACGCGTACCACTGCGACGTGGAGTGCGTCGAGCGTGGGGAGGCAAACGTCCAGCTCGACTCGCTCGAGGCCCTAGCCACCCTGGCCACCGAGGAGGCCCCTGAAGCGAAGCGCCAGGCTGGCACCTTCGAACCGGCGGAGCACACAAAGCTGATACCCGTCGACCCGACCTCGACCGATGGCAAGACGCTGGCCGTCAGTACCAGCCTCGAGCCTAAATAGGAAGCAGTGCTCGTCGACTTTCTCCGCGCGAACATCGACATGTTTGCGTGGGGCCCCTCGGACATGCCGGGCATACCGAGGGAAGTCACCGAGCACGCCTTGGAAATCCAGGCCGGGTCCAGACCGGTGAAGCAACGCCTGCGCCGCTTCGACGAGGAGAAGCGCAGGATCATCGACGAGGAGGTGCACAAGCTTTTGGCGGCCGGGTTCATCAAGGAGGTATTTCACCCAGAGTGGCTAGCTAACCCTGTACTAGTTAGGAAAAAGAATGGAAAAATGCGGATGTGTGTAGACTACACTGGTCTGAATAAAGCATGTCCAAAAGTTCCATTTCCTTTACCTAGAATTGATCAGATTGTCGATTCCACTGCGGGGTGTGAAGTACTTTCATTTCTCGATGCGTATTCCGGCTACCACCAGATTAGGATGAAAGAATCCGACGAGCTCGCTACCTCTTTTGTTACGCCTTTTGGTATGTATTGCTACGTTATAATGCCCTTCGGCCTTCGAAACGCCGGGGCAACGTACCAACGTTGCATGCAGCATATCTTTGGCGAACACATAGGCAAAACCGTCGAGGCCTACGTCGATGACATCGTGGTTAAAACCAAGAAAGTCAGGAGCCTCATCAGCAATCTCGAGGCCACGTTCAAATGCCTCCGGGCCAAGAATGTGAAGCTCAACCCCGAGAAATGTGTCTTTGGTGTGCCTCGAGGCATGCTACTTGGCTACATTGTCTCACAACGGGGGATCGAGGCCAACCCCGAAAAAATCTCAGCAGTCACGAGGATGGGCCCACTTCAAGACCTCAAGGGTGTACAAAAAGTGACAGGCTGCCTAGCCGCTCTCAGCAGATTCATCTCGAGGCTAGGGGAAAAAGCGCTACCCCTCTACCGCCTGCTGAAGAAGACGGAACGCTTCACGTGGACTGTCGAAGCCGAGGAGGCCTTAACCAAGTGAAAGTCCTTGTTTGGTTTTGGATAATTGATGTCACCTAGAGTACTAACCTTGTCATGAAGTGTTTATGAGCTAGGTTGGTACACACCAAGTGCGGGAGCTAGATGATGATCATGGTATTGGTGGTGATGACCAAAAGATGGATCAAGTGCTCCACATTTGGAAAGAGAAGAAGAGAAAAGCAAAACCCCTACAGAGATCAAGGCAAAGGTATAAATAGGGATTTTGTTTTGGCACTCAAGACACCATAGAGGGTGTGAGTGTGTTTAGGATAGATAGCCGTACTATCAAGAGGGGACTATCTCGGTGATCGCAGTTATCAAGTGCCACTAGGTGATTTCATACATGCATATGCATTAGAACCTAGTGTGCTAACTTATAATCCTTTGGAAATTATTTGGAAAATGCTAACACACATGCACATGATGATGTACACTTGTTGGTGTTAGCACTTTTGCAAAGGAGAAAGGGTTGGAAGTGTTTTGGATCAACACAGAGAAGAAAACAAAGTTTTCTGTGTGTGGTCGGTAGTACCGCCCAAGGGGGCTGCTTGCAATGCTCTCTGTGTTGAGTCTGAAATGGCCTGGCGGTAGTACCGCCATAACCTCGGTACTACCGCCGGCGGTGGTACCGACCAGAGGGTCGGTGGTACCGTGGCTCTAAAGGGTTTCGCGAGGCTCTCTGTGTAGAATTGAAAATGGCCTGGCGGTAGTACCGCCATAACCTCGGTACTACCGCCCTCGGTGCTACCGACCCAAGGCCGGTGGTAACCAAGTTTGAAGAGCTCTCTGTGTTGAGTTGAAAATGACCTGGCGGTGGTACCGCCATATCCTCGGTACCACCGACCTCGGAGGTACCGACCTTTGGGCGGTAGTTTCCGAGGGACCAAGTCCCTTTGTGAGATGCTCTCTGTTCGCGGTCATGTTGGCCTGTCGGTAGTACCGCCATAGGGCCGGTACTACCGACCTTCGGTAGTACCGACCAGGAGTCGGTTGTTCGTTTTGGTCAACGCTGTGTGCAACGGTCATAAGTTGTGCCGTCGGTTGTACCGGGCCTTGTGGTCGGTAGTACCGACCTGGCGTCGGTAGTACCGACCGCAGGCGCAGAAGCTCGGGAAAAAGGGGGAACGACTTGCTGTCTTCTTCCCCCTCTTATAAATAGGTGGTGGCCGGCTAGTGGGGCTTTCTTCTTGACTTTCTAACCTCTTGAACATCCTCTTGAGCAAGATCTACTCCCTCCCACTCATCTCCTTGCTTGATAGCGTGAATCTAAGTGAGATCGAGTGGATCCAAGTGCATTTGCTTGTGAGTTTGCATCTAGTGGCACTTGGGGATTGTTGTTGCTGCGGGTATTCTCTTTACTCTTGGTGGTTGCCGCCACCTAGACGGCTTGGAGCAGCGGAGGAGTTTTGGCACGAGTGGTGATTGTTCGTGGCCATCTCCCGGTGATTTGTGAGGGGTATTGTGCCTTCCCCGGCGAAGAGCCAAAAGGTAACTCTAGTAAATTGCGCGTGTCATTGAGTTACCTCCATTGTGGGTCGGTTCTTGTGGCGCTCAAGTGTTGAGCTAGGTTTGTGAACACCTATTAGCCACCGAACCACCAAGTGGTTGGTCGACACAACGGGGAGTAGCGTGCCGGCAAGCACGTGAACCTCGGGAGAAAATCTTTGTGTCTCTTGCCTCTTTGTACTTCTCCCGAAGTTTCTTGGTTTTCTTATTGTGATTGATTGTCTCTTCCCGGTGTCGGTACATCTCTCTATCCTTGCATTACTTTTGTTATCACTTGTGTAGAGATATTTGTTGCTAGAAGTAGCTCTCTAATTAGAAGTAATTATTTCTTGCTAACTCATTATTTTAGAGAGTAGTAACATATCTTTTGTGTGATATAGTGATTATAGGTTACTAGAATTGTTGGATAGGTGGCTTGCAACACTTAGTAGAGCTAGAGCAAAAAGCTTCGCTTTGTAATTGTCTAACTAGTTGCTCTAAGTGTTTTGAAGAATTTTTTATTAGGCTATTCACCTCCCCTCTAGCCATTTAGGACCTTTCACCAAGTTGAGGGGGTTGCTGACTTCCGTGCCAATCCTCGTGCCACCGCGACCGGCCGAGGGTGACGATCGCCCCGAGCCCCTCCTCCTCTATGTGGCCGCAACCACTCAGGTGGTCAGCGCGGTCATAGTCGTCGAGAGGCACGAGGAGGGTCATGCGTTGCCGATCCAACGACCGGTGTACTTCACCAGTGAGGTGCTCTCCGAGGCCAAGGTCCGGTACCCGCACATCCAGAAGCTGCTCTATGGCATTATTATCACAAGGTGCAAGCTCCAGCACTACTTCCTCGCTCATCCCGTAACGGTGGTGTCGTCCTTCCCCCACGGTGAGATCATCAACAATCGGGAGGCCACGGGGCGAATCGCCAAGTGGTCCGCCGAGCTAATGGGGGAGGCCATCACCTACGCCCCGCAAAAAGCCATCAAGTCGCAAGCATTGGCGGACTTCGTTGCTGAGTGGACCGACACCCAGCTCCCGCCAGCACAAATTCAAGGCGAGCTCTGGACCATGTACTTCGACGGATCCCTCATGAAGACGTGGGCAGGCGCAGGCCTGCTCTTCATCTCACCCCTCAGAGTCCACATGCGCTACCTGCTGCGCCTACACTTCCCCGCCTCCAACAACGTCGCTGAGTACGAGGCCCTCGTCAACGGGCTGCGCATAGCCCTCGAGCTTGGGGTTCGACGCCTCGACGTTCGAGGGGACTCGCAGCTCGTCGTCAACCAGGTCATGAAGGCCTCGAGCTGCATCGATCCCAGGATGGAAGCGTACTGCGGGGAGGTGCGCAAGCTAGAAGATAAGTTCCACGGCCTCGAGCTCAACCACATAGCTCGAAAATATAACGAGGCCGCAGACGAGCTGGCAAAGTTGGCGTCCACGCGCGGAACGGTTCCGCCAGACGTCTTCTCGAGGGACGTTTTTGAGCCATCCGTCAAAATCGGCCCGAGGGCTGGCCCCTCAACGCCACCCCTCGAGCTAGACACGGGGGCTCGACCTTCAACGCCACCCCTCGGGAATGACCCCTCGACATCCGCTGAGGCGATGCAGATCGACGCACCCGCCTCTTCCTCATCACGACCCCTCGACTGGCGGACGCCCTTCCTCGACTACCTGACGCAAGGCGTGCTACCAGAAGACAAGACAGAGGCCCGACGCATAGCTCTAAGGGCCAAGACCTACGTCATCTACGGCGACGAGCGGGAGCTGTACCGACGAAGCCCGACCGGGATCCTTCAGCGCTGCATCCCCCTCGAGGAAGGACGCAAGCTCCTCGATGACATGCACTCGGGGGCTTGCGGCCACCACGCAGCACCAAGGACCCTAGTTGGGAACGCCTTCCGTCAAGGCTTCTATTGGCCGACCGCCATTGGAGACGCCAAGCGCTTGGTCCGAGCATGCCATGGGTGTCAATTCTACGCCAAGCAGACGCACCAACCCGCACATGCCCTGCAGATGATCCCAATTACTTGGCCATTCGCCGTTTGGGGGCTTGACCTCGTGGGTCCCCTCAAAAAGACAAGTGGAGGGCACTCACACGTGCTCGTGGCCATCGACAAGTTCACCAAGTGGATCGAGGCTAAGCCGATAGGCGACCCCACCTCCGAGAAGGCTGTCGAGTTCATCGCCAACATCATGTACCGGTTTGGGGTGCCTAACGTTATCATCACCGACAATGGCACCCAATTCACGGGCAAAAAGTTCACCAACTTCTGCGACGACAACAGCATTCGCGTGACCTGGGCCTCGGTCGCATACCCTCAATGCAACGGGCAGGTCGAGCACGCCAACGGCATGATACTCCTTGGGCTGAAGCCGAGGCTATTCAAGACCCTCAAAAACTTCGGAAAAGGGTGCGCTGCAGAGCTCCCCTCAGTGCTATGGGGCCTCAGGACTACGCCGAGTCGAGCCACCGGGTTCACTCCGTTCTTCCTAACCTACGGCGCCGAGGCTGTCTTGCCTACATACCTCGAATACGGCTCCCCTCGACTCCGAGCCTACAACGAGCAAACCAACGATGAAAGGCTCGCCAACGCCAAGGACCAGCTCGTGGCGCTCATCAACTCCGCGCGCTACCAGCAAACGCTTCGACGCTACCACGACAAGCACGTGCGCAAGAGGGACCTGGCAGTGGGGGACCTCGTGCTTCGACGGCTGCAAGACAATCGAGGGCGCCACAAGCTCACTCCTCCGTGGGAAGGCCCATACACCGTGGCTGAGGTGCTCAAGCCAAGAACATACAAGCTCTACAACGATCAAGGCAGAATCCTGGCGAACGCGTGGAACATCTCTCAGCTACGTCGTTTCTACCCTTAAAGGCCTCGAGGCCTCATTCATTTTGTTGCTTTGTACAAACACGCCCAAAATGAATGAACAAACTCGTGCATTGTCTTTCATTTTGCTTAGCAACTTAAGGTAGCCTCGACCCTGCCATGCTCAGGGTCGAGCCTCCCTTGGGGGCTGACAGGGGGACCTCCCCCCCAGACTCTAGAAAAAACGCGTTTTCTTTTCAAAAATTTGACCCTCATCTCGACTCGTGCCTCGAGTGAACTAGCGACGTCTAAATCCTAAAATACCTCGAGCCTCCAAGGGTCGGGAGGCGTCGACGTAGACGGCCACCTATGCCCCCGGGCTACGGTACCCTACCTACGCCTCCCCTCGAGGGGCTCGCGACGTATCGAAGGAACACAGACTAAGTTAGCAGAAACTCGAGCTTGCAACAAAGAGAAGTGGTCAAACGCATTTGAAAAGAAAACAACTTCTTTAAACAAACAAGTCATATATACAAACGGGTCTCGACGGACCCTCATTCATGTCATAAAATTCTTATAGGGGCCTCGACGCCCAAATTTGGCACGCAGGCCCTAATCTTCGTCGGTGTGGTACTCCTCCCCGAGGTCTTCCACGGCGGGCTCAGCCTCGACACCCGAGCTAGAGGGAGGAGGGTCCTCGACACCGCTGCTGGCGTCAGGAGGCAGCACGTCCTCCTCGAAGATCTTCGCGAGTGACGTTCCCGGCCTCTCCATCTTCTCCAAGATTTTGTCGACACGGCGGTTGTTCCACTCCTCGTCCTTCCCCTCGATCTCGATGAAGCCATTGGCGACAACGTGGACCGGGAAGCGGAAGCCGGAGCGGACGACCGCGAGCGTCTGCTTGACGCCATGGTGGAGAGCTTGCCGGACACGGTCCCGCGCAGCTACGTCGAGGAAGCACAAGGCGTCGACCAAGGCGTCGCCTCGGGCCACCGCACCTTCTGCCGCAGCCACCGGAGGAGCACCCCACATGGAGCCGAGCCGATCGAGGGAAGTGCGAGCCCGCTCCGCCACCATCGTCTCGTCTTGGAGTTGGTCCAAGAGAGCCTGGTTCGTCCTGCGGAGCTCCTCGACCGTCTTCTCGACCCCTGCGCAACGAACGAGGAAGAGTGAGACTGCGGTGTAACAAAAAACTTCGAGACCCAAACAAGGGCAAGGTGTAAGCCTCACCATCGCAATGTTGCCCCAGTGCGGCGAGGTCGCTGGTAAGGCCCTCAGCGCGCTGCTCGAGCCTGCGCTTCTCGGCCAACATGAGGAGCTTCTCGGACCTAAGCTCCTCGATCAGCCTGCCCGCCTCCACGAGGGCCAGATCCTTTCGGATCACCTCCTGCCGCGCCGCCCCCTCGGCAGCTCGGGCGGTGGCGACACCGCTCTTGGCGTCTTCGGCCTCCTTCTTCACCACCTCCGCTGCGGACCAAGCGGCGGCGGCATCGCATTGAGCATCCTCGGCCTCTTTTCTCGCCGCCTCCGCTGCGGTTCGGGCGGTGGCGGCCTCGCCACGGGCGTCAGCGGCCTCCTGCTTCACCGCCTCAGCTTCAGCCCGGGCGGAGGTGGCCGCGCTTTGGGCGTCCGCGGCCTCCTTCCTCGACGCCTCGAGAGCGGCGGCGGCCTCCTCCTTGGATCGAGTGACCTCGCCTCGAGCCGCCCGGACCTCCGCCTCCGCGTCGTTGAGCCGGCTCGCCATTTGGGCGCTCCGGCTCAGCTCAGCGCGGAGATCTTGAAGCTCCGCCTCAGCCCTCGCGAGGGCAGCCGACACCTGTGTGGACCGGCCCACCTCCTCGGAGCAGGACCGCTCCGCCTCCGCCATGAGCTCGGCCACCTCCCGGAAGATGGACCGCACCTCGCGCGGGGCCCCCCGTTGGACCGGTTGCTCGACGGAGACCATGGCGAGGGACGGGCTCGGCGCGTCGGGAAACGGCCATACTGGTCGGTCAAGCTCGATGTCGGGCAGATCCTCCTCTGCCCCGAGCTGCCCTAGCTGCGGCCCGCCGCCCGACGGATCGGGCCCCGGCTCTTCCCTGGCCGGGTCCTCCGGCGTCTTGTTAGCGCTAGCCGGCGCCTCGGGCACCTCCACCATCGTCAAGCCCACGGCGAGGAGCGGCCCCTGCTCCAGCTCGTCCAGGAGGTCCTCCACCGTCGGCTCCTTCTCCGCCAACGCCTCTCCCCCCTTTCCCTCCTTCGTAGCTCGGCTCGTGTCGGTCGGGGCCCGGAGGGGCTCAGTCTCCTCGGCCCCAGACACCGGCGGGGCCGTGCTCGCCCCAGGCGCTTCCCCCAGAACAGCCGTCGTGGTGGGGGGAAGGGTGGCGCTCCCAACTGGCGCCATCGCGGGAGGAGGAGGAGGGGGAGGAGGCAGCGCCTCAGCGGGCGTGGCAGTGGCGGGCTCGATGCCGTAAGCTGCGGCCCCTGCAATACGAGATAAAAGTGATATCAGAAGCGGGAAGGATGCCTCGACCCCTGTGGTCGATGGCGACGGTCTCACCAAGATTCGCGACGATCATCTGGCCTCCTCGAGCCATGGCTGCTCGAGCTTTCTCCAGCCAAGCGGCTTCTCTAGCGGAGGAAGGTGCCATACCTCGAGGTGCTCGTGCCTCGACTGGGCTCGAGGTTTTGGCCCGCTTGGACGCAGCAAGGTCCACCTCCTGGTAGGAGCGCTTACCCCTGAGAAACCAGAGATGGCATGCATCATCAAAAGTAAAGAGGTATAGCCTCACTACCGACGAGATCCAAGAAAATTACTCACCCAAAGCGGCGGCTGGGCTTCTTCCCGGAATCGCCGGACACACTCAGGGGCTTCGAGCCCACCCCGCGGCTCGAGCCCTGCACCTGGGCCGTCTCCACGGGGCTGGGATGGGGGGAGGGCTCCCGACGCCTCCCGTGGCTCGACCTCGAGGGAGAGCCCTCCTTCCGCCCCACATCGCAGGAGGGCGACCGCACCTCCCTCGTGCTGTCGTCGTGGCGCCCGCCCCGGCGCGGGCTCCGGGGCTTGCTCCGGCGCTCGCGCTGGCGGTCGCGCCCTCCCGCGTCCGCTTCTGTGTCCCGGCGGCGGTGCAGCGATGGACTCCGGGGACGCTCACGCCCTGGTCACGAGACGCCCGGGGGCTCCCTCCCCGACGCTCGTGATGGTGCGGGCTCGACGCCTCCTCCTGACGCTCGCTCCTCCGAGGGCTCGACCCCGACCTCGATGGCTCACGGCGGTCGGACCTGGAGCCCCTCCCGATGTGGTCGCTGCCCCTCGAGGCTCGGCCCTTCTCAAGACCTCTCGCCTGGGCTGACGCGGGGGCGGTCTCCGTTGGTGCTGTGGCGGAGGCGCTCTGGGTTCGGGGCCTCCTCACGACCGGGGGCACGTCCGACACGGAGCTCGACGGACCTCGGGCCCCCGGTGAGGCAGGGATCGGCGCCGCCTTCCGCGGCTGCGTCCCGCGCGACCCCTTCGCCGGGGGAACCTCCAGTATACCCTCCTGCACAGAGGAGTGGTCAGCCCGGACGTCGACGACCCCCGCGCGCCTCAAACGCGCATCCATCCCCTCGTCGTCACTCTCATCATCATCATCATCCTCTTCCTCCGAGCTCGAGGGGCTGATCTCGGGGGACTCGTCTCCAGGCTGCCGGTTGCGACGAGCCTTCGCCAGTCTCTGCTCCCGGGCCGAGCGACGCAAGTTTTTGTTTTTCTCTTTCTTCTTTTTGGCATCCTTGTTCTCCTTGTCTTTCTGAGCAGAGAGGCGCCTCACCTGGGTATCCGCGGCGTCCTCCCTCACCGGGGGCCTCGACGCACGGCAAGTGAACGCCCCCTGCAAAAAAGAAGAAGCGTGACGAGACGAACCACAAGAAGGATGTGCTGGGCTCGGAAAAAGAGAAAGGGGGAGGAGGCTCGGGACGGCTTAGCTCGAGGGAGGCTTACCAGGTCTAGACACCCCGTGTCGGGTGCCATGGCGATCAGGTTGGTGTCCTCGGGGATGAACGACCCTTGGATCGTGATCGACACCCGCGAGACGCCCTCGTTCCGAGGCAGCCTCCCCTCGGTCATCCTCGATCGATTTAGCGCCTCGAGCTGGGCCTTCGGTCCCATCTCGTGCATAAGGAGGGGGCGGTCCGCCAGCGGAAGAACCCTTCGCTGGTGGAACGCCCAGATGACCGCCTGAACGGTCAGGTTCTTCTCGTCCACCAGCATCTTCATCATCTCCATCAGGGGAACCAGGTAGCGCTGCCTGTCCGCCGTGACCCCCCAGGTCCACTTTTCCGGGCGCTGAGTGAGGACCCTGCCGGTGTACTGCGGAAGGAGACCACCTTCATTCCGCGGATAGAACCAGTGGTCGTCCCACCCGGCCTGGTTGGAGGAAAGCTTGTAGCGGAGGTATTCGCGGGGGACATTGGCCGACGAGGTCCCCGTCCTCGCAGTGACGGTGAGGGAACCCATGCGCACGAGCTGCCTCCCGCTGGGCTTCAGGGCCTTGATGAAGAGCTCGCCCCGGAAGAGATGGACGAACATCTCCCAGTGCGGCTCGATCCTCAGGTACCCCTCACACACCGCGGCGAAGATGGCGGCGTGCAAAATCGAGTTAGGGGAGAAGTGTTGCAGCTCCACCTCGTAGTGATGGGTCAGCGCCCGCATGAAGCGGCTCGGCGGAACGCCGAGCCCCATGCGGTGGTAGCGCGTGAAGCTCACCACGTACCCTTCCGGCGGGTGCGGCTCCCGATGATCCGCCGACGGGGTAACCCACCACGCGGGTCCCTCCTCTGGGTTGGGACGGAGGAGCCCCTGGGCCACCAGCGACTCCATCTCGCGCTGCGTCACCTTCGTCGGGCTCCAGTCTTCAGCCGGCAGCGCTTGTGTCTGGGCGGCCATGGCGGTGGCGCGGCGCGAACCCAAGCAGCGGACGGGCAGCCGAAAAATCCCCAATCGACTAGCTCGAGAGAGAGGGCGCGTGAAGGCTACGGCGGCGGTGAAGGCAAAGGCAAAGTAAAATGTTTCCTTTTCCCCTCTTTCGATATTTATAAGGGGAAACCCCAACGGGCGGGGTCTCCCACGACGTAAAAAGGTAACCGCATGCATTTAATGCGCCCACCTAACCACGTCTCGAGCCGGATGCAGGGTACACGCGGCAGCTCTCCATTCGCTCCACTACCCGGGCCCGCCACGACCGTCGCTCCGGCTTCGCGTCCGCCGCCCTCCCCGACGGTTTCCGCCTAAAAAGGCGCGCCCAACGGGCAGAAGGATTCCCAGACGACGGAGGCTTCTTCACGAAGGTAAAAACGGGCCCCGACCCTAAGCCTCGAAGCAGCAAAGGCTGGCCCTCGAAGAGGGTTCGACAGCCGGCTTCGAGCACCTGAGTCAGGGACACCAAGGGGCGCCACTCGCGGCATCACTCGAGGGCCAAGCCCTCGAGGCCCCTCACGTGTATCCAAGGCAGGGAGCACGACGTGCAGTGAGATCCCCTCGGAGGGAGGCATCGGGCCACCGGGCCCTATCGAATGGACCCGGCACTCCTGCAGACTGAGCACCCATGCTTTATGAGATCGCCTCCGGGCTACAGTCGACCCCTATCGAACGGGGCACGAGGTCTCACTTGGATTCCCCATTACCAGCTCACCGGGAACCTCGATACTCGCCCGCTCGTGGTAGTACGAGGCATCCCACATTGCATCAGATCGAAAGGACTCGCGGGATGACAAGCTAGGGCAACCGGCGTGCCGGACAGCTCGAAGAGCCGGCCGGCCGGTTCAGCCTGGCACCCCTCGACGAAAGAGGGTCTAAAAAACTCGGGGGCTCGACGCTCCCGAACCTAAAAAACGCAACTAACACTCACACAAGAAAAAGCCCACGAGGGAGTCATAACCACTCCCCCGTGGCCTCGGGGGCTACACCCGCGGGTGTCGCACGCACGACACCCACGGAATCAAAACGACCAAACCCTCGAGACCAGTTAGCTAACCCTCGAGATCCCAGTCGGGAGCCCCTGCTCGAGTGCAAGCACTCGAACAGGGGCTCGGGGGCTACTGTCGGGGGTCCACAAAAGGGGTACCCCCAATCAACGCAAACTAATAGGTTAAACCTAGAACGCCGGTAAATAACAAACCTAACCAGTCTAACCCCTTAAAGAGACCAACCCCTCGAGGTTGTGGCGGAACGGCCCTAATCCCATGGCCCACCGGTCCCTGTCATCCACTGACAGCCGAACTGATGTTCCGTGTGATTAAGACTATTCGTCACTGGGCTGCATCAGCGCCCATCGTCCGCAGGATCATCTCACAATTCGGTTACAACATGGGATACTTTTACAAATAACATCAGAATACAGAGCGGAAGACTTAAATAACATTAGTTTTACAAACCGAGGTTCCAGATAAAATTAAAGGTGCAGTTATTACAAACCAAGTTCGGGAGATAGAAAATAGGCAACGTAGCGGAGTACAACAAATTAAGATACTTGCAATCACCCAGCCCGAGGGTGTACACTTTACTCTTCGGCCTCATCGGCCTCTTCCTGGACGATGGTCATGCAGCAGGGCGCAAGACACACCGGGAACTCAGACATACCTGCAGCATGGGTAACAAACCCTGAGTACGGGGGTACTTAACAAGACTTACCCGACTAAAGAAAAAGGGGAGAAGACTCAAAAATGAGAGGCTTAGGTAGTCAAGGTAAGGCTTAAGCAAGATCAAGTATTTTGCAGAAAAAGCATTTTGAAATCCTTGTTTTATTTTTTTGGAAAGATTCCAGTATTTCTCAATTCTCCATTGTCATGATTCATTTTACCTTTCAAAAACATACCTAGTTGAGAACCACTCTCCGTTGACAGTCAGTGACCAAGTCTCCATAACCGAGGAGCAACGTTAATCCGGATAAATAATACTCAGCTGAGGATCCCTATCCACACTGCATATGTAGCACCCAAGCTTGCATATGCCAACTCGTCTACCACGATTCCTCCAAGATTGGGCCCGGTCCTACGCCACCCGGAAGTACAGTACACCACTCCTATCCAGGTACGACGACCACGTGGGTACATGCTACTTCCGCTATCTCTCCACTCCCAGTGCGCGGTTGTCGGTCCAATAAAGGATTCCTCGGAGCCAGAGCTTTCCGAAGTATGTGAATAGTTGCAAGTCTTGGCCAGCAGGCCCCCATACGGATGGTCCCTAAATTTTTCCGCTAGCGACAAGCACCTCGGGACTCTAACCCAAGAGTACAGGTTCTGTCGGTTTTTCAACCCTGTCCCGGTCGGTGTCTACTGTTGAGTCCCGGACTACAACATAACGGCACCGTACGCTCGGACAACCTCTCCTCGCTGTTGACTAGGTACAGATCAGATACTTAGCCAACAGGCAGGGAGTAAAGCCAAATTCCCATCAAAATTCTTTAAGTGATCACACTTTTGAAATTGGCATTTTATTGCAAATCTATTGTATAGCATCGCTAAGCATTTTGCAAATAGTTTTTAAACAGGGCAGGTGGATTTTCTGGTGGAGGTAAATATTGCAGGTAATAGGTCATCACACAACTCCTATAACCTAATGCAGTAGTTTTAACTCAAAAGCATTTAAGTAAACTTTTGTGAAAACAAGGAAGGGTTAAGATGCACCGGAGCTTGCCTTGAAGAGCAAAAAGGACGGGCTCGGGGTCGGCAGTGCAGGTGTCGGAGCTCGGGGTCGCCTCGGGGGTAGGTTCGTCAGCGGCTGCTTCGACTTTGACGCCTTCTCCTTCGCTCACTATACGGATGCAATGATGTATGCTTATGAGGATGCTGACATGATCAATACAGCACAAGACAAAACCACTGATTCTAGAGTACAACTTTCTATCGTGTAATTAACTTCTACAACAGACACAAAGTTACTTATCTTGATCTCTAAGCAAAATTAATCAAACTATTAAGCATCATTTATCCGACCTAAACACAAAACAAGCATGGCATCACAAACATCATAGACCAAATGGGTGGGGGTCTATGAACAGCAAACAATCCCAAAAGTCACTCATAGGGCATACAACATGAATCCTAATTGTTTTTTTTTCTATTTTTCCTAATTATTTAAAAAGGTCATTTTATGCAGTTGCTCCAAAATTTACCCAATTCATCTCATAGGTTCATTATGGTATAAATAGATGTCAAAACAAATTTCATAAATTTTGGAGATCATTAAGGTGCTTAACAAAAATCAAACATTTAATTAACAAAAGACACTATTTAACAATTTAAATAAATACCCAAAAATCAACTTGCTCCAAAAGGCCTCAAAATTTCACCAGAGACTAAACATGACATAACTAGCACATAAAAATTTATCTCATGATTTTTGGAGCTACACATGATTTTCTAAAAATCTAAAACCATTCATTTCTTAATTAAAAGGGAGATTTTTTATTTTCAAATTTTTGCACAAAGTCCAAGTTTCATATTTTTCTAAAATACTACATGGTATAAAAAGTCTACCATCAAATTTTCAGAATTTTTGGAGCAACACAGAAAATCACACAAAAAGAAGAAAAAGGAACACTATTCACAACTTCCTAAAAAGGAAAAGAGCGCTGTGCTCCTTCCTCGCAAGGCTCGGGCGAAACGGGCAGGGGCGAGACGGAAACGATCGCTTCGTCCGAGGCCTGACTAGGAGGCTCAGGCGAGACGGAAAACGATCGCTTCGTCCGAGGCCTGGCTTGGAGGCTCGGGCGAGACGGAAGGCTCGGGCGAATCGCAGGCGAGGCGGACGGCGGACCGGCCGCTCGGGGCTCGCGCTGGGAAAGCCGAGGGTGGGGAAAGATTCGCGGGCTCACCGTGAGTCGGGAGGGAGGCTCGGCGAGGCGGTGCAGGGTCGGAGGAGGGAGCTCGACGTTGGCGGTGCTTCGGTGGAGCTCTCTCGGCGGCGAGCGGCGTGCTAGCGGGTCTGTCCACCAAAAGAGGTCGCCGAGGTGCGGTTAGGAGCGCACGGAGGTGAGGAAGAAAGGGCAGGGGTCGGAGGGAAGAGAGAAGCACTCAAGGCGGCGAATTTCTCGCTCAGCCGAAACACGGCCGTTCGCCGGGGTTGGAGAAGAACCGCTCGCGCCGGCGAAAGGAGGGACAGTGGGGTGAAATTGATTGCTCCGGAAGGTGGAGAAGCTCAAGGCGATGGCAGCGGCGGGCTCGGCTGGTGCTGGGGTGGTCTGGTAACTCGGGGCGCCGTGGTGGCGGCAATGGCGGAACTCGGCGGCTTCTTATAGCCGCGGGCGGAGCTGGGGAGGGGTCCGGGCGAGGGGTGAGAGCGCTCGCGCGACATTAAAGGAGGTAGGGAACATGGTAGGGCGGCTCGGTGCGGCGGGGAACGCGCGCGCGGCGGGGCGGCTTGCCGGCGGCCGGCAGCTGCCCGCTGTCCGCGGCCGTAGGGGAAGAGGGAGGGGTAGGGAACGGCGAAGGCAGGCGTAGGTAGGGGCCGAGAGGAAAAATGAGCGCCAGCGCTTGGCCGCGCGCGGCACGGGCGCGGGTCAGCCGGGCTCGGCATGGGCAGCGAGGCTCGCGCGCGGCGCGGCGGCCTTGCCGGTGGCCGGGGCCCCCTGGCTTTAAAGCTCGTGCACAGAGACGACATTTAAAGCAAAACTTCCCCTTTCTGAAATCTTGAAATTACTCCCAAAACTTGAACTACACAAAGAAAACTCAAAACACCAAAGTTGCTTAAAATTTTGAGATCTACAACTTTGCCAATATAAACATTTTCTGAAACTCAAAATTTTTTGAGATAATTTTGAAAACCGAAAAAGGGACAAAATTGAAGTTTGAAGGAATTTGAAATTACTTCTGATTTTGTATTGAAACTTGAAAATCTGCAAATACCAAAGTTGTTCCTTTTGACAAAATCTACAACTTTGCTAAAAGGACCAACCTCAAATTTTGAATAGTTTTTTAAATTAATAAAAGAGGGGTAAAAACCAGGGTTTGGAAATCAGGTTTTTTCAAAAGGAATTTAAATTCTATTTCTGATTTTTAACTTTGATCAACACAACAAAACATCAAGACACTCAACTGAACAAGATTTACACAAAGCTAGACACAGAGATGAAATTACCATTTTGCTCTTAAAGGAAGATTTGGGCCTTTAGGGTTTTTGAAAAAGAGATCACTACACAAGTCACCTCAGAAAAAGGTAAATGCAAAACAAGCATTAGGCAAACATAAATGCATGGCAAGAAAGATTAATGACTAAAGATGATGACATGTCAGGTTAATTACATATTAATCACCATAGGTGTTACAGAGGCCCACAACGTTGGCCCACCAAGCCAGGCCTCGGGCGAACGCGCGCTCTTCGTCTCGCCCGAGTTCACCGAGCCAGGCCTCGGGCTAACGCCCGTTCTCCATCTCGCCCGAGCCCTCCGAAGCCAGGCCCCGGGCGAGCGCCCCACTAAAACCTCGAGTCCTGGCATTTAGGGCTCGAGCCCCCACAGCCGAACACCATACCTCGAGACCCCACGCGGGGACCTCGAGCCTCTCTGGCACAGCAGCCTATCCCTCAAGACGCTTATGCTTCCCTCGAGCGGCGCAGGCATCGGATGCCAGCCCCATACCGCGCATTTAATACATCTACCTACTCCAGTCACGTCCTCTGCAGCCCGACGTGCACCACAGTAACCAGGGCAGAGTCAAGTCTCGTTTTCACCACAAGCATGGGCAAAAGGGGCGCCAGTACGGCACTGTTAACCCATACCCTACACTGTTGCACGCCCAAGCCACGTCTCGAGGCCTGGATGCCCACTACTCAATCAATTTTCACGGGACTTGCCCATAACTGCGGGGACTCGAGCCCCGCGTAGGCGCCACCTCGAGGCCGGCTCCGCGCCCCTCGAGCCCTAACTGCTTTCATGCTATTGAAAGACAGGTACCCCAAGACCCGGAGGGACCCCGCCTCGTCCTGTACATGCCGGAATGGGCGCTGTACGGCCCCCACGCCGCCACGTCTCCGCGTCCACGCCCAGGATGGAGGCCACGCTCCAAGGATGCCTCAACAACAACACCCATGTCGGCTCCAGTGGCCCCAACAAGACAGGATTCCTACCCTACGCCATATCAAGCGTTGTACATATCTATCCTGTGTAAACCCTGGCCTCCTCTTGTTCTATAAAAGGGGACGCCAGGGCCCTTCGCGCGGGGGACAGGACGCGAGTCCACGGTTACACAACTCCGAGAGACAACACACAAGTCCACATACGTACACACTCGAGTCCGGACTCCGGTCCACGCTCATTGAGCTTGTATTCGCCCCGGTACAAGCACTTAGGTGCAAGTAATACAAGAACCTCCTCCCCCGCTGGACGTAGGGCCTTCTTTGCCCGAACCAGGATAAATCCTTGTGTCATCTTGCATCACCATCCAGGAAGAGAGCACGCGATCATATTACTCGTTGGTGTCGTACCCCCGGGTTCGAAACACCGACACCAAGAGAAAGTCATTTGAAGGCAACCAAAAGAGTATTGAGATATTTGAAGCACACTCCTAATGTTGGACTATGGTATCCCAAGGGCTCTCAATTTGAATTGATTGGATACTCGGATTCCGATTATGCGGGATGCAAGGTGGATAGAAAGAGCACATCAGGCACTTGTCAATTGCTTGGAAGATCACTTGTCTCATGGTCATCAAAGAAGCAAAATAGTGTTGCACTCTCTACCGCCGAAGCCGAATACATATCCGCGGGTAGTTGTTGTGCACAATTGCTATGGATGAAAGCAACTTTGCAAGATTATGGAGTCAAGTTTGGACAAGTCCCATTGCTATGTGATAATGAGAGTGCCGTCAAAATAGCCACCAACCCGGTTCAACATTCAAGAACAAAGCACATTGACATTAGGCATCACTTCATTAGAGATCATCAAGCAAAGAAAGATATATCTATTGAGAGTGTGGGAACCGATGATCAACTTGCCGATATCTTCACCAAGCCACTAGATGAGAGAAGGTTTTGCAAGCTAAGGAATGAATTGAATATCCTAGACTTCTCCAACATGAGTTGAATGCACCCCCACTTATGACATGCCTCTCCTCCAAGCAAGCAAAGGTGAAATTGTTTGACATGTGCATTCATTCTTATTAGGTTGTGATCTAGTTCATATAGCCATCACATTGCTTATTTAGGCTCATTCATGATAAATCAAATGAATTTGAAGTATATATGGTACCACTATTGCTTCTATGTTTGACTTGATCTAGTGGTAGCATATAACTTGTTTGTGAGTTTGTCACTCTAGTGTTTTGTCTAGTAAGTGAGCAATAGGTACTTAACCAACGTGAGTAAGATAACCATTGTACGATGTGTGAAGAAGCTTACTCTAGAGCAAACTGTGTTAAATATCCTATGCTCATGAGCTAGATTAAGCCATAACTTGATTTAGTTTGATCCCTACACATGTATCTCATGTTAATAAGATTGTCTCCTTTCTTTTAAAGTTGCCCCACCTTTATGATAATTGTTGACAAAGGGGGAGAAAATGATGCAACAAAGATATGCTAGAAAGGGGGAGATAACCAAGAGTGTAAGTTTCAAGTGGGATTGGAGCATACAAATAGGGGGAGCAAGCTCATAAACATGTATGATGCATTTGAAATGTGCATATTCGTATGTTTGTTAGCAATGCATAAGCCTTTTAATTTGATATCCATGCTTATGTGGTGAATGCTAGTGATAGGTTATGTTTGATGAATTGATTTACTAGCATGTACATAATAGCAACTAGACTTACTTGTATTTCAAGTGGTTCAAAAGCCTTATTATAATGTTGATCTCACAGGGTTCTTGAGTTTTGATGTATGTCTAGTGATAAAATAGTGCTAAGGATGGTTTAACATGTGCACTCCGATTGGTATCACGCTTCAAAGGTCCATTCTTATGCCTTAGCATCATCATTGGTAGTATTGCTCACCCACATTTCATATCCATACATATGTGCCAAATTTAGAACCAAACTCTATAGCACATATGTAGGGGGAGCTAATGCTATCAATGTGGTTACTCAAATTTAAATCACATATCTTTGTATAGGTTGTCATCAATTACCAAAAAGGGGGAGATTGAAAGCCCTAGTTTGGTTTTGGTTAATTGATGAAACCTATTTGGTCTAATCCTATCACTAAAGCATGTGTGTAGCTAATAAGAAAGGATTGTGACCAAGCCAAGTGGTGGAGCTAGCAAGATGACAACCATGGAGGATGGTGTTGGCCACAAGCACTTAAGAGATCAAGTGCTCTACCTTTGGTGAATCAAGAGAAGAAGAGAAGAGATGGAGCAAAGAGGCCCGAAGGCAAAGGTATAACCTATAAGGCTCTTTGTTTTAGTGGTCAAGACACTTAGCGAGTGTGATCACATTTAGGATACATAGCCGTACTATTAAGAGGATATTATTCACGGCTTATGCGGTGTTCAAGTGCCACTAGGTATTCTCAAATATATCGATGCTTTAGACCTAGTGAGTGACTAACTAAACCCTTGGTAAATTCTTTGAAAAATGCTAACGCACAAGCACAAGTGGTGAAACACTTTGGTGTTGGCACATGGGAGCAAGGGTAGAAGTTAGAGATGAAAAGATGTCAAGTTAGGGGCATCGGACGCTGGCGTCGGCAACATCGGACGCTGGCCGAGCGTCCGATGGCAAACCCTAACTGCTGTCAGAAGTCGAGGTAGCATCGGACGCTGGCAACGGACGCAGGCAAAACACTGTTGCAGAGTCCGATGGTCATGACGTGGCACGAACTAGTTTTCCAGGGAGCATCGGACGCTGGCCTGCGTCCGATGCAGGACCATCGGACGCGTCCGATGCGTTTTGGCCCTCTCTGGAACCTCTCTGCATGGTCATCGGACGCTGGGTTTGAGCGTCCGATGTGATAGTGCCGGAGCGTCCGGTGTGACACAGTAAAGTGTTGAATTGAGCAGAGGCATCAGAGCGTCCGATGCTAGGCATCGGTGCGTCCGATGCCACTTTAACCAGCGCGGGCAGGAATGTGACCGTTGGGATCGGGCGGCCTGTATTCATACCAGGGGGACACGTGGTGCTCATCGGAGCATCGGACGCTGGGGCAGCGTCCGATGGCCCCGACACCGGCGCGTCCGATGGTCCTGTTTCGGGTCCAACGGCTAGGCCGACTTGTGTGGCCTTTTTAAGGGGCTTGGCCGGCTTGCTAGATGTCTCTTTTGCACATTTTGATTCCTAAGCATTCTAGTGAGCCTTGGCAAGCCTCCCAACTCATCTCCCAAGTTGATTTGATCAAACCAAGTGAGATTGAGTGATCTAGTGCGTGATTTGAAAGAGTTCAATCTAGTGGCACTAGTTCTTCGCATCGGCATTGAGTTTTCTTGTTACTCTTGGCATTTGCCGGTGCCTAGACGGCTTGGAGGCATTGAGGTGGTTGTTGGCAAGATTGGTGATTGTTCTTGGCCACCACCGTTCGAGATTGTGAGAGGTTTTGGAGCCTCACCTCGCCGGAGCGGCAAGAGGCATCCTTAGTGGATTGATCGTGTCATTGAGCTACCTCACTAGTGGTAGATTCTTGTGGCGCTCTTTGTGAGCTTGGCTTTGCGCCGATTAGCCACCGGGTCACCTAGTGTTGGTCGACACAACAGGGAGTAGCGTGCCGACAAGCACGTGAACCTCGGGATAAATCTTGGTGTCCCGTGTGCTTATTTTGATTGTCTCTACATCTTGGTGATTGGTCTTCATCTACACATTCTTGGTGATTGGCTTCACAAGTTGATTTCACCGGTGATCGGCTCTCTACGTGGCGATCCCGAAGGCTCGGTGAAATCCCCTCAATCTAGCTCATTTACTTTGTGTATTTACCTTGAGCTACTTGTGTAGATATCTTTTCTTGTTATATATCTTTTGTCATATACCTTGTGTAGCTAAGTTGTAATTAGCTTGCTTAGTTTGCTTATTGCACATACTTGTCTCATATATTTTTTGTATATCATACTTGTGCTAGAGCTATACTGTTTTATTCCGCATTTGTTATTAGCTCTAGTTGTATGTGTGACATAGAAATATTAGGTAGAATTGTTGGATAGGTGGCATGCAACACACTATTAGGCTAGCGCAAAAAGCTTCGCTATTTGTTATACTAATTGTGTTTGCCTAAGAGTTTTGTAGATTTTTAATTAGGCTATTCACCCCCCCTCTAGCCAATTTGGACCTTTCAATAGGGACTTGGTGTATTTGGCAGTTTTCTTATGTATGATGAATCAAACCAAGTCACAAGCTCAAGAAGGCTTTGCTCAAATAGAAGTTGTTCAAGGATGACATGTTGACTCACTTGTCTGATGAAGATTGGAAGTTGCGGCAATGTTCAGAAGGTTTCAACTCAAGAAGGTCTATGATCATATCTCTCTATTTTTGAGTTAATAGGTATGCCGTTCTATTAAGAGGGATGCAACATGTGATAGACATAGTTTCTCTAGTGCTCAAGTCAACCCATGAGAGTCCGAGAGAAAGGAGAGTGTTGCAGGAGGTGGATGTGTGAAACTCGCGCAACCCGGACATGTCCGGGTAGACTACCGGACATGTCCGGTAGGTGCGAGCTTGAGGCCGTCGGTAGTACCGACTTAGTGCTCGGTAGTACCGACCTCCAGGGTCAGTTTGCAGGGCTCTCTGTATAGCATCCATTTTGACCTAGCGGTAGTACCGCTATTAAGTCGGTAGTACCGAGGTTTGCTGGGTAAGGCTCTATCGGACATGTCCGGTATGCCTACCGGACATGTCCGGTAGGTGCTCAGTCCAGCCATCTTCCTTCTCCTCTGGTTTCTCTCTTTCTTAAGGGTTGTCTATCCCATTCCTTCTCATGGATACACTCTCTTTTATCTGTTGAGTGGAATGGGGCTTAAGCCGCTTGATTTTTCAAGTGTTGGTCCTACCGGACATGTCCGGTAGGTGTCCAACGGTTACTAACGGCTAGTTTTGAGGGGGGCTGTTTAAATACCCCCAAGCCTCCACTTTTGGGGGCTGCTGATTCTGCTGACTTCCCTGAGCACTTGTGAGCTTGGTGAGCACTCCCAAACCCTCTCTTAGTGAGTGAAGCTTCAAATCCCAAAATCCATATTGTGGGTTGAGTGAAATTTGAATTAGAGAGCAATCCCTTTCTTGAGCATTTGAGCTTTCTTGTCAATCTCGTGTGTTGCATTCGTTACTCTTGGACTCCGCGGTCCTAGACGGCTAGGCGTCGCCGGAGAGCACCCAAGAGCTTTGTGGTGTGCCTCGAAAAGTTTGTAAAGGTTCGATCTCTCCTCAAAAGAGATCAACTAGTGGAAGGAGCATAGCGGGTGAAATAGACCGCGGCTAGAGTGACCTGTGGTGTCCTCTAGAGCCCACCTTTGTGGTAGCTCGCAGCCGGCTCAACGGAGAGTAGGACCCGAGGGGGTGCCGAACTTCGGTGAAACAAATACCGTGTCATCTTGTTTATTTCATTATATACTTGCTGTCTTCTGTGTCTCTTGTATCACCCGTGCAGGTCACCTAGGTGGTGGAATTCAATAGAGGCATCTGGGAGCACAATCCGCAGTTGTCGAGCAACCCGGACATGTCCGGGTGATCTACCGGACATGTCCGGTAGAGGTGCCTACTGCAGATCGAACTGCGTTTGGTGCTAATCTTTGTGGTTGCACGTGCTTGGCTCCTAGGGGTTATTTCATATTGCCATATACTCTGATTATTCATACCTTTGTGGTTGAGGTTATTTGTGCGGAGTTTTCTTAGAAAACTCTGAATCTAAATCGTTTCTGCTTATTGAAAGGTTAATTTTATAATTGCCTATTGACCCCCCCTCTAGGCGACCACTTAGGTCCTTTCACTTTAGAAAATAACACCTCGATAATCAAGATATATGCATGCTATATTTTGAACAACAACAACAACAGTATATTTGAAACCCCCACGTGCACAAGTATTTGGTCCTACTAAAATAATTGAGCATGTAAAATTTTATGCACACATGTAAATTTTTATAGACGTTGGATATGTTTATTTGTTTTTCACTATAATGGAATTATGGAACATGTTCATTGATAGGTACATAAATTTCACGTGTGCCAGCAGGGAAGTTTGCATAAAAAATAGTTTATACTAATAAGGTAACGTCATATCCAAAGTTACCAAAATAAAAAATTTATCACGTCCAATAGATCATAAAAAAGATCTTTATATCTAAAAAATTCCTTAATTATCCTATTTAAAAAAACAAACAAATAAATAAATAAATATTTCATGTATTACCTCTTAGGAGGTAATAGATGATTCTATTCATCCGATCTAATTAAATGGATGGCTCACAGTTATTTGGAGGTACCACAGCATTACCCTTCTTTTTTTTTTTTCCTGGGCGGCGGCTAGCTTCCCCCGAGCAACAACGCGACTAGGAGGCGGACGGAGGTTCGGAGGTAGTGGTAGCTGGTAGCATTATCATTGGTGCTTGTGGATGTGAACTGCATCTGCACCGGCGGCTATCAACTTAATTAATCATCGCAGCATCAGGCGTCAATAAGCCGAGAAGTGAGAATCTACGTACGCATCGCCATTTACCAGCTAGCTCTTCCTTTCGCACGGTCACGGTGAAACTGCACACAGTAACAGAATTGACCGAATTTACTTACACACAGTAACAGAGTACTTATATGATTACGAATGATAACCACGTATAATGAGAGAACAAAGCGTTCTCTGTTCTCTGTCCTCTGCCTCGCACCACATCGTATTCTTTTCTCTCGCAGTGGGGGAGTGGCCGAGTGGGCAGAATAGACGGCAGCTTCCGCGGCTTTTGCGTATCTCTGGGCTCTGGCACCAGAGGGAGGGAGGTGGGCAAAGCGTAGCGGTACGTACAGACATCTGCTATTCAGAGCATCTCTAATAGTTTAGAATATAACTTGATATATACCTAATTTTTTGGTAAAACAAAAAAACCTTGCTATCTTTTTCCTGACTCCCGATCGGTGGCCTCCGCGCGCGGGAGAATCCGCGCTCGCCGCGACTTGCTTGGCCGGCAACAGCTGCTGCTGCCTACAGTACGTACTGGACTGCTGCTGCTGCTGTGTAGTACGAACTGCTGCTGCTGCGTACTGTACTGCTGCTGCTGGTGAAGTCCAATCGTACACAGCAGCTGTACTGCTGCTGCTGTGTACGATTGGACTGCTCCTGCGTACTGCTGCTGCGTACTGCTCGGCAAATCAAGCCCAATTTCAGTACTGTAGCGGGCGGCCAGGCGAAGCATCGAAGAAAATTTCAGTTGCACCCGTATAGATGGGCCTACTTTTTTTTTTGTTTACCAAGCCTAATTATTCCAAACTGTTGGAGATACATAGAAAATTGACTTGCTAAAAGTTTTAGCAAGTTGCTATATGACAACTTTTTTCAAACTAATTATTCCAAACTATTGGAGATGCTCTCAGCAGTCAACAGTGCTCAATAGTCGCCTATGCCTAGCTGGATGGACATTTCCTTCCTCGTCCTCATTTTTCACTGCGAAAGAAATGTCACGTTTCCGTTTCGAGCAAGGTCTAAAAGTTTGTGGACCTCTAGTTGACACAATCAGAATCCTTTGTATTTCAAGACGAAGGTACTAGTGGCCTGTTTGGTTGGTGACCGTAACTTGCCACGCCTGATCTTCGGCAAACTGTGGCTGCCACAGAAAGTGTGGCGAGCAAAATTGAAGCCACACTTGTGGCAAAGTTTGGCACGAAAATGAGTCTATGACGTGTGGGGCATGGTTCTGAGAAAGTGTGGCGTGCCATAGCTGTGGCAGTGAACCAAACGACTGCCAGAAAAACTGTGGCACGACGAATCTGTGGCATGGCAAGTTCTGGTCACCAACCAAACGGACCCTAGCTATTCGCCAAAAAAATGTAGGTACTAGCATGGATTCTTGTTTTAAAGATAGTTACTATTCTTTAGGCCCGGTAGTAGAGTGGATTACCAGCAGCTGATGTCCCTCCAAATCAGCATAAGGTTCGACCAGGTTTCCATTTTGATCACCAGGAACGAGATCGGCGGTCATCACCTAATCCACCGGCTGTGGCCCTCGAAAAACTCGATCATCAGAAAATTAGTGCTGTCAGTTCCCTCTTCCATGTGCGTTCTTGTGGTTGTGGAGGTGCCATCTGACCTGGCTGATTCCATTCCGTCTTCGCACAGTTCTCACGTTGTCTAATGTCTAGTGTTTACATGTGCGTCCAATCTGTGCAACCTTCTGATAAACCTCGAGGTACGTAGACGATAATGGCCTTTCAGCATGTGGACGTTGAGGGCACCCGCAGTGATATGAGCTAGCTGCTAGCTCTAAGTCAACCTTTTCAATAGTACTAACTCTTAACAATAGCTCATAGTATAATTATTAGGCCCACATTTCATTCACACATGGTCTTGGAATGTGTGTATGAGTCTAGCTCTTGAACAAGAGCTAACTCTTCTCTTTCTCTTATTAAAATATGACAAATATTCTAAGAGCTAACTTATTAGCTAGCCATTACGGACGAGGACTTCCCAGAGGCCGAGGAACTGGCATGGCCACCCGTCCCATCCTATCTAATGTTTCACGGAACCACCCGTCCCAACAGAGCAATTATTTTCACGTAGGAACAACTCCAACGATTTTGTATTTTTTATTTGACAAAATATAATATTTGTCAACTCTCAAATTAATATAGCAAAGATAAAAGAGTCAATCTCTAATGGTTTACATTTAGATTTGACGAAACTAAAAAATTATGCGCATGAGAGGAAAATATCCCGCGGGAGTAGAACGTGAGGACGATTGCCAAGCGAACCGCATCTTGACCTATATGCTAAATATCACCCGACATTTACCAAATTGCTAAAAATACTAAGCTTATTTATCAAACCGTTGGATAGAAGATTTTGAGACGCTTTTTTTTAAAAAAAAACAAAAATGTCGAACCTATTTGCAAAACTCCACCGTAGACTACACCGTTGGAGTTGCTCTACCGCTTCCATTTTTCTTAATAGTGCTTTCTAACTACTACTAGCAGAACCATCCGTCACCTGTGTCAAGTGTCAACAGGCAAGAAATTAGTAGTCTTTCAAAAAAAAAAAGAACAGTTCAGTTGCTACTTGGGGCCAGCTAAGGGTGTTAAAAAACATTTTTTTTAAATAGATATATATACTGCAAAAGTGACTGCATTAGATTTGTATTCAAAGAATTTCTAATGATCACATAAAAGATATATTTAATAGAATCAAGTGGTTTCTTGGCTGATTTGTACAAATTAAAACCGACTTATAGCTCCAGTGAACAGAGCCGACATTTGGACCACAGAAAGATCCGGAGACCCAGGCACACTGGCCGCAACTCTATAACACAACATATAACGGGAGAATGAGAACGTATGCTATGGAAACCAGGTTCTCGTAGAAACTATAAAAACTCGCACATGGATCGCTGGATCTAAATCCGATGGCTATAGCTAATGGTGTTGTACACCTGTGTTGTACCTATGTTGGCTATATGTGTTGTACCTATGTTGGCTATATATATTAGGGAGAGATCCATAGCATACGTTCCCATGCATGCTTACCAATTTACCACCACGCCGTACATGAGTACAAAAGAGAGGCTGGGGCCATACATGAATACAGAAGAGAGGCTGGGAAGCTCAATTAGCAGCTTTCTTAATAGGCAAAAGAGCATCTAGCAAGGAAAAGAATGATTAGCCTAATGAAATTGGTGTCCCCACAATGTTACAGTGTATAAATCTGAAGCTATCAAGACATTCAGAAATGCCTTTTTCGCTGTGTAATCTGAGGTTGTGCTTAATGACTGAATGAATATGAATGATAACAACAAAAAATGCCTAAACTTAAACAAAGGGCTTTGGGAAAAGAATGCATCTTATGTCATTGACCACATCTCCACAAATGAGCCGAACAACATCAACCGGATATTTTCAATGAGAAATGCTGGGCTGTCACAATTGAGAGCATGATTGCAATCTCTGGGAGGATGCCAAGGTCAGGCAACAGGCACAAGCTTTTGCTATGTTCAGTTCCACAAGCCATTAAAACAGCACATGTTGCTCCCTTGGTAAGCTTCACAGGGTACAATGGGCCTTCTGAAAAAAGCGAGTATATGTCAACTCCGGTAAGACTTAATCAAAAGCAGTCCTAAACAGTGCACCATAGTTTACAGTAAAGGTCAACGAAGCATAAAGATACCACTTAGATAAATATTACACTTTCAGAGAGGAAGAGGAAGAGGAAGAGGGAGAGGGAGAGGGAGAGAGAGAGACTGAGAGAGAGAGAGAGAGAGACAGGGGGGGGGGGGGGGGGGGTCATTTTACCTAATAGGGGCTCTACTACATGTTCCTGAGGTTGCTCTTGACGCCCTCAATTTGCTGGAAATCATCCCCTTCTAGGGACATGAATGGAGCAAAATTGCTGTGAGCTTGAACAAATGGAAGGCCACTTTGATGGTTCTGAATGCCATCAGGCAGATTCTGTGATGTGTTTGCTTCTGATGAAGAAGGGAAGTTCCAGCGGTTTGGTTCAGTTCTTGGTACACCACCACTGTGCTGCACAATATTGTGGTATACGTCTGGTCTACTAGGTGGCCTTGGTCTAGCTAGCAAAATCCGAATGTACCGATGTATTTGTCGCCTTCCTGAAAGAGTTCTTCCAGTGGGAGTTGATACACTATCAGTTGAAACTTGTGATTCAGCCGGATGTGTTTCTCCAGGAAACTCTCTTGGAGATAGATTTAGATCAATCCCTTGAAAAGAATGGCGAGGGTTGATTGATGGCGGCCTTTCAAATGTGCCACTTGGTGCAGCCATGCCAAAACTTACAGAACTACTACCAACATGATTTCTGTAATTTTGCCTTTCATAAGCCACTGTACGCTGAATTCCAGTATATGATGGTCCCTCGTCACCGAGTCTACATCCTCCGCAGTACCAGTTTCCTTCAGGCACTTCTCTTCCCAAGCCAACACAATAAGTATGTGCTGAGGAATCACAAATGTCACATAGTAGCATGAGACTATCATCGCCACCTTGATTGCACTCTATACAAACAACATTCTCATATGGGTCTAGCCAACGTCTTATTTCTTCTTCAGTGGGCTGATAAACCTGTGCGATAAGCAAGAAGATGAGTATATAACACCCAAAAACACAATAGTCGACACTTGATACTAGAACTGCCAACGGACAACTTGACAACACACAACAGTCCAACAGTCAGAGATGTTACAATAAAAAAACAGAAGTTTGCAGCATTAATTCTCATATCAAATGTTTGGCAGATGGTCTATTTTATATAGTAACAAAACAACAGCTTCGTATAACTTCATTATGCAGCATAACTGGTGTTTAGTGTGGGTGCCTATTTCTCCTAATGTATAATACAACGTATGTCCTCCTAGACCGGGCTTTCTTTAACAAAAAGTTCATTATAAACAGTCATGAACTCTTTTTTAATTGACATTATAAGAACTAATACAAGATAGAAGAACATGAAAAAAATTTGAAATCATGATTTAATAATTGAGCTTCACTCCTATTATTGTATTACTTTTTTATATACATAATTGTCCAATTGTTGGCTAGGAGGGTAAGTTGAAACCCAACAATTGAACATATATTTTGAAGTATATTCAATTGTTGGGTTTCAACTCCCAATTTACCCAACTTGCTTGGGACTAGAGGCTTTGTTGCTACTGTTGAACAAAACAAGAATAGAATTTCCCCTGTAAAGAACATGACTGGGTAGGAACTAGGAGGGCTTAAAAAATACTCCGTAACAAATTAAGAAACAAAGTACTTTAAAATTAATAAGTTCAATACACATGGCTAAAGGCCACACATGCATGAGCCTGTTAAACTCTAAATCAGTAAATGAGACTATCTTGCCCCTAAAATACATTTCATTTCGTAATTAAACCTTCCTACACAGCTTCAAAAGGCTGCCTACTCTTAACAATGCCTTTCATTTGACACATACTATCTCCTTTAAATTGTACTAAACTAGTGACGAACAGATACAACATGGATATGCATGTTACCAATGAAATAAACAATATAAATGGATTATAGTCTTACAAAGAATGATGTCTCTATTGTCTAACCCCAAAAGGCAAAGAGGAAAGAAATTATGTAACCACCACAACGACACAAAGCTTTACCTGATCACGCTCTTCGACCTTGATTACAGCTTTTCTCACTCCAAGACCAAGATCTACCTTCGATGACTTGGTGATTGTAGTGAACCGCTGCTTACACAATGGGCACCTCGACTCAACCCTAGACCATTCCATGATGCACGCGAAGCAAAAGTAGTGTGAGCAACAATTGAGAACGCCCTGTACAGTAGCTCTCTGCTCCTCCGAGAGGCAGATCCCACATATTGGCTTCCCAGCTTCCTCCAGTTCCTGTTTCTCCTTTCCCTTGCCTTCTCCATGCCTTGTAATACAAATCCTTCTCAAGGGTGCAGGGAGAATTGGCACAGCCTTTGGAGGCTCAGGCTCCTTCAATTCCTCCAATTCCTTGTCTGATACAACAAATTCAGAATCCGAGGATGACTCTGACCCAGATATCCTCTTCTTCCTCCCTTTTCTGACTGTAATCTGCTCAACTACAGGTGTCTCAACATTGTTAAGTTCATCTTCAGACGTCGCAAACTCAAAGTCTGATGTGTCTGACTCAAGGTCTGGCCAAGCATCTTCCTCAATAGATACTCGAGGGTCCACCTCTGTCTCCCTCCCACTCCCTGTCCTAGCCTTCTTCCTGGGGTGCCGATTCACAATGACCTCATCATCGTCCACAATGAAGTCATCATCATCATCCTCATCCTCATCCTCATAACGCTTTCTCCGCCTCTTAACGGGTGCTGACTTCTTCACTTTAGCTGAAGCCCCCTTCCGCCTAGAAACCTTGGATCCCCTATTTTTCTTCTTCTTTAGCGTTCGCCGTTTTGAATTGGACTTTCGCTTCGCCGGATTCTTTACAGTTACCTTTCTGGCACGGGTAGAAACCAGTTCCTCTTCCTCCTCGTCTTGATACTCATCCTCCTCGTCAACATCCGCATCGGGATCAAAATCAATGTCCTCATCTAACTCATCCTCCTCATCAGCATCCACATCAGGATCAAAATCAATGTCCTCATCGTCCTCCTGCTTTCGCTTGTGAGATCGCTTCGCTCCTGGAGACAGCTTGCATTTCGCAATGCTCTTCGGCCGTGGTGGTGGCACTTCTTCCTCCTCCTCCTCGACCTCCTCGAGCTCATCGTGGTACTCCTCCACCTCGTCGTCTTCGTCGGCCTCCTCCTCGTAGTCCTCGTCCTCTTCATACTTCCAGCGCCGAGATCGTGCTGCGGCCGGATCCACCTTTCCCTTCCGCCCTCGGTCGCTGCCCTTTGCCGGTCGCTTGGGGCGCGGCGTCTCGATCTCGTCCTCCTCCTCTGCCTCCTCCTGGTATTCGGCGTCTGAATCATCCCCTTCCTCGCCGGCGCTCGAGGCAGAGAGCTCCTCCGCAAAATCCTCTTCCTCCTCGTCCTCCTCCAGCACATACTCGTCGTCCTCCTCCTCTTCCCCTCCGTCCAGCCACCGGCGGCGCCTACCGCTGATGGCCCGCCTCGCCGGCGGCGACCCCTCTCCAGTCCCCATACCTGCACACCAAATCCACAAAAATCAGAACTCAATCTCCCCCGAGGCAAACCCAAATCGACGGATCCCGGCCCGAAACTCCCCGAATTTCGCCCAAATCAGCAGGAACTTGCCTTTTCGCGCGAGAATTGACGCGAAACAGTGGACGACAAAAGGCACAGCCGCGGGGCACCAAGTTCTGTTCACACCCCGCTAGCCCAAAAATTCTCTCGAAATCTCTGTAGCGGCGGGCTAAATCGGCTCGTGCACGCGCATGGTCAGCGAAGGCGGCGGCGTTGCGAGCTGAATCGGGGGGAAGCGTAGGAGGAAAACGGGAAAGGGGAACGGAGGAGGAGGGAGGCCTCGGATGGGGGCCGGGTGGAGGCTACGAGGGGTTGGGGGGAAGCATCGTCGCGTCGCGTACGGGCGGGCGGGGGGTGGACGCGGTGGTTTTATCGCCTTGCCCTTTCCTCACGAGACGAAACGCGTAGCGTGGGGGTCAGAGGGGTGGGTGTGCGCGGTGGGGTGTGGGGTGGCTGGCCGTTGGGTTGGCCTTGGACCGTTTTGGAGTTGGACTCGCCGCCCGCAGCGCCGCGGTATTTGCAGCCGTTTTTCGCATACTTTTTGCTTGGCCACCGGGCGATTCCGATGCGTTTGCCCGTCGATTTTGGGTGAGTTCGGCCATGGCGTCGCCGCGCGGCCGAACCGGATCGGCCCAGTGGCGTGCCCTGGTGATGGTGGTGCCTTACGTGTCCGTGACTCGAGGGAAAGGCTGATGTGGAGACGGAAGGGAAAGGAGAATTTGCCGTCTCCTCACGCGCGGTCCCCACGGCTCTTCTGTTTGACAGCACCCGCGGGTTTACTCTTTTCAGTGCGTGTATCCCGAGCTTTTTTAAGCCAACGTCAAAGTTCAGGTAGCAAGCAAGAATAGACCCCGTGTTCCTCCAGTACAATTCTCGCAACCATAGAACTGAATGAAAACAAAACAGCGATAGCCTTGCCACTGACATGTGAACTGCAGATGACAGGCCGATGTGTCAATTTTAAAAGGTTATTATCACACACTCCTCGGTTTCTAAATAATTATCGCTATATATATATGTGTATCATAAATTTAACTTGATTGGTAAAAATATATGTGCAACATTTATATCTTTAAATAAATTTATTAAAAAAATAGATTTAAAAATCTTTCCAACAACAATAGTTATGTATAATAAACATTAATATTTTTTAATACAAATTCAATCAAAGTTGTTTCTCGGAAAACAAAACAAACAAATATTTAGGGACAGAGGCTCCAAGGTTGTGGTAACTGTCTATACAAACAGGGAATTGTACCACAAGGGCCCAAAAACTTTTCAGCGAGGTAGTATTAATTGTAGACTAAACAATACTCCCTCCATTCCAAATTATAAGACGTTCCAAGAATCTTGGAGAGTCAAAGTTTTTCAACTTTGACCAAAATTATAGAGAAAATATAAAGATTTATACCATCAAATATACATATAATGGAAATATAACTAATGGAGAATCTAATTGCACTTAGTTGATATCATAAATATTATTATCTTATTATATAAATTTGGTCAAAGTTGAAAAACTTTGACTCTCCAAGATTCTTGGAATGTCTTATAATTTGGGATGGAGGGAGTAACTAATTATATATATTGTGATAATTTTGCTAGACATTTTTTAAAAGCTAATTAGTTGAGGTTCACGATTTGAAAATATTATGCTACAATAAACATGTATTAATAACAGATTAATTAGTTTTAATAAATTTATTTCATGAATATGTAATTTGTTTATTTATTGGTCTATTTTTAATAGACTAAATTAATACCGCAACATCCAATGTGACTTTCAAAAACTTTCCACCCTTCAACTAAACATCCCAAAACATGAATATCCCAAAACATGAATGCATCTGACAGTACCACAAAATGAACGCCTGATCATAGAATAGCACATGTGGGCTGTACCCAACGCCTGATCTGTCAGGCAAGATGTAGGTCGTCTCAAGAAACGGTTTCTATTTCATATTTTCTGGCAAGTTAAAAGATTATTATGTCAAATTTGACATGCATCGATAGAAAGAATAGGGAAGGCAGATCATTATGTCCTGTAATTTAGTCACTATAATCTTCAAAAAAATAATCTGGTCACTATAAGCAGACAAAAAAACATGTCTTACTTGGCAAACAGATGATACGGACTGTTATCAAAATTTTCAAACTTATGCAGCTGGAGCGCAGGATATGTTTTAATATGTGGTACAGCGAAGCCATCATGAGAAAAATTAATTCCCCTATCTCCTCAATATAGGCATAAGCAATAAGCAGAGATTAAAAAAATGTGTGCTGTTTGGCAAACAGTAAATACAAAGTATAGAATTCAACAAAAATAGCAATATATTACTTGCTAATTAAACCTTTCGTCAATGTCATCCTCTTTATTGTTTCAGTTGTTAAGTACACCAATGACACAAAAATATATATACCAAGAACAGCATTAAGCTGAACCTACTCAGCCATCGCTGGAAAGGAAACATGGTAATATGACCTTACCCATAACACTATTCGTTGCATGAATAATAAGCGCAAACAAGGGCACAAATTTTCTTAGGCACCCAATCAAACATCTGCAGCACTGTCTCAATAAACATGGTGAAGAGAAGTAAATGTGCTAAATCATGCCTGCAACATTTAAGTGGTAAATGTGCTTTACAATAATAGAAAAACAAGGTCATTGCACAGCAGTACCTTGAGGCACTTACAGCTTACTGTCACCACCACAGCAACACCCTGACCTTAGCAGCAGATCATCTTAACAGCAGAGTCAAAATTGAGCAAACTTCATAGTGCATACTACTATATATTGTAAAGTAATGATATTGCCAGCCACCCAACCACAGAGAATATATAATCAAGTAAAATTTGACACACTACAATACTTTTATGCCATAAATATTTGCATGAATGCGTAACAAATAAATGAAGAGAACTAATTCGCATCTATTAGTTGCACCTTTTCACTTACAGCAGTATGGTAATGAACAAATACTGCCCTACATTGATTGATTGCAATTAGACAGCTCAGAGGTTCTATTTTTGCTCTTATCACCGTTCTTTCCTTGAATTAGCCTAACTTAATAGATGGTAATTGACAATACAAACAAAATCTAATTTTTATTTGGCCTGGAAAATAAGAGCCAATAACTGAATAATGTTTCTATTATTCAAGCTTGGACCACCTGCTATTGACAAGTTTATGTCATTGATTTAGTTTTTAGCAATCCTTCATCATTTTTATACCTTACTTGCGCTTGGGGGTATGGACATTTTATTACATGATGATGTGTCAGGCTTTGATTACATAAGCTCCAGAGTTTTGTTACCCAATTTGCAAACTATTTGTTATTAAGATTAGGAATATGGATGTACTGTGTGTGTTTTCTTTTTGTTCATGAGAAGCAGATTGCGATGGCTAATTTGATATATGGAGAACGGGCCTGGTGCTCCAAATTAATTTGACATGGATAGCTAAAGGTTGCAGGTGAGCCTCAACCACAATGCTTTTGATTTGAGAACTATGAAGATGAAACCAATGAGTGCACTGCTAAATGTAGTTGGAGAAAAGCAAGATCATCTTATGTGGACTCAATCATACACAGCAGAGGCAGATATACTTTTAAGAACCAAAAAAATATATTGATTGATCAAGATGGTTGAAAACCGCCAAAATTCTTTGGTCCAGCCAAATGAACCAGAATAAATTCTTTGGTCCACCAAATGAATCAGAATAAACTTCATTCATTTCCCAGAGGACCAGTATCAGTTTTAGGAGCATCCAGATTTCCAGAGAAGACGCTTATCAGAGCTTTATTTCATCATATGTGCTATCTATAACATGTACCTTCAGGCTTCAACAAGAATTCCAGTTCTTATGCGTGCTGATCAACGCCGAGAGCAGGCCAGCTGATGCCATCAGAGTGGAGCTCCCGAGCAAACCCTTGCCATCGGTGACGTCTCCCAGCGCCATGACGGCATCCGCCACGTCCTGCACCACTGACATCCGCTTCAGCAGCAGCTTACCCTGCATCGTCCTCACGGCCTCGCTCTCCTTATCACAGTCCTTCGCGAGCTGCTTCTTTATCGAAGACTCGATCTTCGCCACCTCCTCCAGCTTAATCGCGATGGAGCCGACGTAGCCCAGCAGCTCGGCACAGACGCTGAGGCGCTGGAGGCTCTGGAGGCGCGGGAGAAGGTGCGCGGGCAGGAGCCCGGCCTTGGCGAGCCAGACGAACTGCTCGAGGAAGTAGTAGACGCCCTCGCCGCCGTAGGCGAACAGCGCGAGCACCGGGGGAGGGTGCGGGTGGGCGCGGAGGGCGTTGAGGGACTGCACGAACTTGCCGAGACGGAAAGCCTTGCGGCTAAGGCCGACGCTGGACTCGAAGGACTTGAGGCGGGCGGAGGCGTCGGGGGGCAGCGGCGGCCCAGCGGCGAGCGCGAGGCGCGCGGCGTAGCGGGAGATCTTGAGGAGCTTGTCGACGCCGTCGCGGCGGGCGAGATAGGCCTCGAGGTGGGCCAGGAAGTCGCGGGCCGGTTGGCGCGCGGCGGCCGCAGGCATGGGATTGGGGGACTCGGAGGAGGCCATGGCGGCCGGCGTGGGATTGCGGGACTCGGACCAGGCTACGGCGGCCGGCGTTCGCGTTGGCGTGGAAGCGGTGGAGCACCGGTGCGGGGTCTACGACCGCGACCGCGATTGCGTGTTCGATGCGGCCGACAGTCGTGTAGGGGATTGGGGATTTCGTCCCGGTTCGAATCAACGTCAGGGAGAGGGCCACGACGAATCCTTTGGAGAAGCGGGGCCACGTGCCAGACAAAGAGCTCGATTGATCGACAGAACGAGACGTGTCAAAAACGTGGAGAAATTTTCGTTTCAAAAATAAAATGTGTACAAAATTAGGAACTGCATAGCGGCTAGGGGTGGTAAATGACCCTCTAATTTAGCCTAGCAAATTTAAGGATCGAGCTCAATAATAATCAAGTCGTAATACTATATAATTTTAAACTAAAATTAGAAAGGGCTAAGTTGGATTGTGAAGAATGGATAAAGGTCGTGCCATTACCACCCCTGATAGCGGCTGCGGGTAGGGAGATCGGCGAGTTCGGGCCTTCGGGGGAGCCAGCCCAATCGGGGAGGGAGTGGCTGGGCCTCTGGTAGGGGAGATCGGAAACGAGCCCAGATCTACCGGCATGCCGCATACCCCAGCGAAGTCTCCTCTCCTTTTCCCAGCGCCAACGAGCTGATTATTTAAAATTTTAATCCAAAAAACACTAAAATACTGTTTATATTATAAAAAGTCTACAACATAAACTAAAATTTCAGAAACTATCATTTTCAGTCAGGTCATGTACATGGGGCTAGGATTTTTTCGGCCCAGTCTTCGTCTCTAAATTCTTTAGTAGGAGTATTTCGTATTTGTGATCAGTTGTCGTTTTTTATAGGAATTTAAATTCCATTAATCAACCACGTTAGCTGAATCGCTTGACACCAGAAACTGGATACAATTCGGCACTCAGACCAACGCAGAGGACATCTCCTCATCACACTTACTCCCTAGCGATGCTAGTTCATGAGCTCTATTACCTTCTCACTACCGGATTCAGGGTCTTTGCCGAGTGTCCAGGGCACTTGGCAAAGGCCTAAATACACTCGGCGAAACCTTTGCCGTGTGCCGCACTCGGCATATCCCGCTCGGTATAGAATTAGACGGTAAAGAGTTCTTTGCCGAGTGCTTTTTATCGGGCACTCGGCAAAGGTTTTGTCGTGTGTCTTTTCGCACTCGGCAAAGAAAAGAGACCGTTCACGGCGCGAGACGGTGACGGAGGCTTTGCCGAGTGTCAGACGTGAGGCACTCGGCAAAGACTTCTCCTTTGCCGAGTGCCTCACGTCTGACACTCGGCAAAAAATAGCACTTTTGCCGAGTGTTTCGGTTACCGCACTCGGGAAAATATAGCGTTTTTGCCGAGTGTTTTGGTAATCGCACTCGGCAAAGGTCGTTCCCAGGTGCGATTCTGTGCATAGCTTTGCCGAGTGCTTTGGTGATGACACTCGGCGAAGGTCAGCTTCGCCGAGTGCAACCTACGGCAAAGAGGTTTTTCTTTTTTAAAAAAAATTGTTTCTTGCTTTCCCAGACATATGGATGCCACATTTCTCAGAACAAATACATTTTCACAAATATATCAGTCACAAACCACGACATATATATAAATAAAAGAAGCACGACATAATCGAAACCACGAATATAAACCACATACATATGTCCATAAACCACATACATGTCCATAAACTACATCACATATAATAGTCTGACATCACAACCATGAATATAAACCACATACATGTCAATAAACAACATCACATATAAGAGTGTCACTGGGTCCAATCCGGCCACCCTGACCCTGCTGGTAACTGACGAGATGGTTCGTTGGAAGCTCGGTCCGATTGCTTTGCAAAAGTGAGACAAATTAAAGTTAGAGAAGGCAAACTTAATTACACGGTTATGGACATAAGGTAGCTAGAGTGTGCAAGCTTACAAGAGTATTAGTTGCAGAAGGGTTCACCACAGCATCCGGCAAAGGTCGACCCAGGTCGAGTCCTGTACCCCGGATCCACTCGAGGATAGCATCCACCCGCTGGCTTTGCATCTGGGCTCTCTGCTCGGACATCCGACGATATTCCTCAGACTGCCTCCTCTCCTCGCTTAGCTCGGCCTACAACAAATGAACTTGACATGTTACAATGCACTAGTTGCTGCACAAAGACAGGCAGGTCTGCGGCTGGGCATGACATTTTGTGGTTATGGACATAAGATTTTAAACCATGACTGTCTTTGTGCTAAGATTTTTTGGTTATGGACATGTTCTGGTTATTTTAACCTTCAGCAAAAAAACATGTTCTGGTTATGGACATAAGATTTTAAGCCATGACATCTTATCTTAAGATTTGTTCCGATTCTGATAGGTGCACCTGACATGGCATTTCCACGATTAAATAATATATCATTCTGGTTGTTGCTATTAAGACTGAAGGAAGAAATCAAATAATGAAGACTGGAAATGAAACAGAAATAACCTGGAGTTGGTGCACAATGTGAACCGTAGTGTCCGGCCGCTGCCGTATGCCCGGGCCCCCGCTCGTGCTCATGGCTCTAATCTGGGCGAGGTTGGGAGTACTGGACGAGTCGACCGTGTCGTCGCCGATCCAGTACCTCCTGTGCTTCTTCCCTCCTCCCGCCCTCATGATGACGGTGCCGTCAAGGTCGTGCTCGGCGGGGGTCCCAGTCTGGCCCATGCACCTCCTTCCCCATGGAAGTGTACTCGGTGACGCGGAGGTGGACGGAGGGGTTGCTGTACGCCTCGGGCGGGTCGTCCGGGTTGTACCGGACGTCGGAGGTCGCCTTGGCCTTGTGCGACATCGTATAGGCCTAGAAGGAGGTGGGTTTCTGCCCACCATGTGACGCCGACTGCGAAAGAAACAACAGGATGATTAGAGACTATGCAAAATATAACAGAATAATAAAGAAATGGATTGAGCTTACCCATCTAGATGAATATGCATCGAGGGAGAGGTTGCCTTGATGGTGGGAAGGACCTAGCATCATCAAGCGCCGCTCCCGGCAAGCGTTGTGCTTCTCCTCCCATTCGGCCTCGCACCACCTCACCGCAATCCTCACCCAGCACTGGTGGTGGGCATTGGCCCACCACGGAGGCACCTACAAGACATCAAGTACATGACATATAAGTAGATTAGATTGAACCCGTCTTGTTTTCAGAACATACAGTAATAAGTTTGTATATTTACCCTGATGTACTGTTCCATGGTCAGCGTCATGGTCCTTGCATCCTTCTTAGTGACCCTCACTCCCTCGATGGTAGCCTTGTACGTGATCACGGCCTGGATGCGCGCCTCGTAGTGCATGTCCTTCACCAGCTTGTGACATGCTTTGTACGCCACCTGCCTCGCCCGGCTATCAGCTCCCGGCTCGCACTTGAAGAAATCCTGCATATAAACACAATATATGAAAAGTTATTATTTGAAGAATGTCAAATAAATGTGTTGTATTGAGCAATGTACGTAGACGAATACTTACCTAGAACTCCTCGACCACCCGCTCCGCCTTGTTGGCGTACTTCCTGTCTTACAGGTCGACGGTGTCTGGGAAGGCTTGATAGTTGAAAGCCCTAGTTTGATTTTGGTTAATTGATGAAACTTATTTGGTCTAATCCTATTGCTAAGCATGTGTGTAGCTTATGAGGAAGGATTAAGACCAAGCCAAGTGGTGGAGCTAGCAAGATGGCAACCATGGAGGAAGGTGTTGGCCATATGCATCTCAAGCAATCAAGTGCTCTACCTTTGGTGAATCACGAGAAGAAGAGAAAAAATGGAGCAAAGAAGCCCGAAGGCAAAGGTATAACCTATAGGGCTCTTTGTTTTAGTGATCAAGACACTTAGCGAGTGTGATCACATTTAGGATACATAGCCGTACTATTAAGAGGAGATTATTCACGGCTTATGCGGTGTTCAAGTGCCACTAGGTGTTCTCTAACATATCGATGTTATAAACCTAGTGAGTGACTAACAAAACCCTTGATAAATGCTTTGCAAAATGCTAACACACGTGCACAAGTGTTGAAACACCTTGGTGTTAGCACATGGGAGCAAGGGTAGAAGTTAGAAAGCGAAGGGTGCTGAGTTTTCAGCATCGGACGCTGGCAGCGGGGGCATCGGACGCTGGTCGAGCGTCCAATGGTAAACCCTAGGTTCTGTCAGAAGCTGAAGGAGCAGGAGCAGGAGGAGCAGCAGCAGCAGGACGAGGAGGTATAGAGGTGCATTGAGTTTTCTTGTTACTCTTGGCATTTGCCGGTGCCTAGACGGCTTGGAGGTATAGAGGTGGTTGATTGGCAAGATTGGTGATTGTTCTTGGCCACCACCGTTCGTGATTGTGAGAGGTTTTGGAGCCTCACCTCGCCGGAGCGGCAAGAGGCATTCTTAGTGGATTGCTCGTGTCATTGAGCTACCTCACTAGTGGTAGACTCTTGTGGCGCTCTTTGTGAGCTTGGCTTTGCGCCGATTAGCCACCGGGTCACCTAGTGTTGGTCGACACAACGGGGAGTAGCGTGCCGGCAAGCACGTGAACCTCGGGATAAATCTTGGTGTCCCGTGTGCTTATTGTAATTGCGCATTCATCTTGGTGATTGGTCTTCATATTCATATTCTTGGTGATTGGCATCTCAAGAGGATTTCACCGGTGATTGGTTCTCCACTAGACGATCCCGAAGGCTCGGTGAAACCACTTTTATCTAGCTCATTTACTTTGTGTATTTACTTTGAGCTATTCCTTTGTGTAGATACTATCTCTTGTCATATATCTTGTTTAAGTTAATTGTGTTTAGCTTGATTAGTATATCTTGTACACATACTTGTTTTATATACATTCTTTGTATATGATACTTGTGCTAGAGCTAAATTGTTTTATTCCGCATTTGTTATTTGCTCTAGTTGATTGTGTGACATAGAAATATTAGGTAGAATTGTTGGATAGGTGGCTTGCAACACACTATTAGGCTAGCGCAAAAAGCTTCGCCATTTGTCATACTAATAGTGTTTGCCGAAGTAATTTTTGTAGATTTTTAATTAGGCTATTCACCCCCCTCTAGCCAATTTGGACCTTTCAAGTGGTATCGGAGCCGTGGTCACCGTTCATTTTGAGGCTTAACATCCTCCAGTGTTAAAATGGCTCAAATCAACTATATGGGGAAGCCACCACATTTTGACGGCACCAACTTTGATTATTAGAAAAGGAAGATGTGTGCATTCACAAGAGAAATGAATAGAAAGATTTGGGAAGTGATTGAGCATGATTTTGCGGGTAATTGATCCCACAAGTCTCACTCCTAGGGAAGAAGAAAAGCTTCCATGGAATGATGTGGCAATCAACTTGTTCTATGAAGCATTTGACACAAAGGTGTTTGAGCAAATCAAGGACCTTGAAAGAGCAAGTGAGATATGGGAAAGATTGGAGGAAACATATGAAGGCACCAAGGCGGTCAAGGGAGCCAAGCTATATATTCTCAAGGACAAGCTCGCCATGTTTAAGATGCAAGATGATGAAAGCATACCGAAGATGTTTCACCGGTTGCAAGTCATTATCAATGACTTAAAGGCATTGGGAGAGAAGGTAGAGGACAAGGACTTTTCTCACAAGTTCTTGAGATGCTTGCCACCAAGGTTTGATACTTTGGTGACTATCCTAGTGAGGGAAGGATTGGATACGGTAACCCCAAACCAAGTACTAGGTGATGTGGTCACACAAGATACATACCGTGTGGAAAGAAATGGGGGAGCCCAAGAAGAAGAAAAGAAGAAGAGGACTGTGGCATTCAAAGCTTCATCTTCCAAGAGCAAGAGTAAGGGCAAGGCAAAGAAGGAAGAAAGTGATGATGAAGCTAGTACAAGTCCAAGTGAAATGGATGATGAAGAAATGGCTCTCTTCATAAAGAGGTTTGGCAAGTTCATGAAGAAGAAGGGCTATGGAACAAGAAAGAGAAGAGATTCAACAAAGAGCACAACTAGAAGGTGCTATAGATGCAAGAGCAAGGATCACTTCATTGCAGATTGTCCACAATCTAGTGATGAGGATGATGATGACAAGAAGAACAAGAAGAAGAAAGAAAAGAAAGAAAGAAAAGAAAAGAAAGAGAAGAAGATGGGAAAGAAGAAGGGTGGTTCCTATGTTGTGATCTGGGATAGTGACGCTTCCTCAAGCAATGATGATGATTCTAGTGATGATGAGAGGAAGAACACCAAGAAGAAGGCTATGGCTAGTCTTGCTATCTCAAGCACGCCTTCTATCTTCAACACTCCATCGACATGCTTCATGGCTAAGGCCACTAAGGTATCATCCGATGAGAGTGAAAGTGAGAGTGAGAGTGATGATGATGTGGAGTACTCAAAGGAGGACCTCATGAGCATGCTACAAGATGCTCACTCTTACATTGAGACTAAGAGGAAGGAGTGCAAAGAATTGCGCAAGGCCAACAAGGCTCTTGAGCAATCCTTTGATGAGCTCAAGTCTACTCATGAGAGGCTAGAGGAAGCCCATGTGTCGGTGTTTCAAACTCGGGGGTATGACACCAACGAGTAATATGATCGCGTGCTCTCTTCCTGGATGGTGATGCAAGATGACTCAAGGATTTATCCTGGTTCAGGCAAAGAAGGCCCTACGTCCAGCGGGGGAGGAGGTTCTTGTATTACTTGCACCTAAGTGCTTGTACATGGGCGAATACAAGCTCAGTGAGCGTGGACCGGAGTCCGGACTCGAGTGTATGTGTGTGGACTCGTGTGTTGTCTCCTGCGCGCGAAGGGCCCTGGCGTCCCCTTTTATAGAACAAGAGGAGGCCAGGGTTTACACAGGATTGACATGTACAGCGCTCGGTATGGCGAAGGGTAGGAACTCTGTCTTGTCGAAGTCACTGTAGCCAACGTGGGTGTTGTTGTTGAGGCGTCCTTGATGCGTGGCCTCCATCCCGGGCGCGGACGTGGAGGCGTGGCGATGTGGAAGCCGTACAGCACCCATACCGGCACGTACAGGACACGGCGGGGTCCCTCCGGGTCTTGGGTACCTGTCCTCCAGTAGCGTGAAAGCAGTCAGGGCTCGAGGGGCGCAGGGCCGGCCTCGAGGTGGCGCCTACGGTAGGCTCGAGCCCCCGCAGGGATGGGCAAGTCCTGGAACGCCCGGGCGTATAGCGGGAACCCAGGCCTCGGGGTGAAGCTCGAGTGTGCTACAGTGCGTGGTATGGCCGAACAGTGTTGTACTTGTGTCTTTTTGCCCATGCTTGTGGTGAAAACGAGGTTTGACTCTGGCTCCGGTTCACTGTGGCACACGCTGTGTACCGGAGGATGTGACCGGAGTAAGTGGACGCATTAAATGCGCGGTATGGGGCTAGTACGGTTGTCAAAGCTGAGAAGCAGGGAGCTTCCTTCTTGCGGGAGGCTTGAAGGGTAGTGGAGCGCTCGCCCGAGGCCTGACGCGGAGGGCTCGGGTGAGACGGAGAACGAGCGCCAGCCCGAGGCCTGGCTCGGAGGGCTCGGGCGAGATGGAGATTGAGCATCTGCCCGAGGCCTGGCTTGGAGGGCTCGGGCGAGACGGGGAACGAGCGTTCGCCCGAGGCCTGGCTTGGAGGGCTCGGGCGAGACGGGGAACGAGCGTTCGCCCGAGGCCTGGCTTGGAGGGCTCGGGCGAGACGGAGAACGAGCGTTCGCCCGAGGCCTGGCTTGGAGGGCTCGGGCGAGACGGAGAACGAGCATTCGCCCGAGGCCTGGTGGGCCAGCGTTGTAGGCCTCGAGGGGTTGGTTTTTTAGAAGGTTAGACTTGATAGGCTTGTTATTAATTGGTGTTCTAGGTTTAACCTATTTGTTTGCATTGATTGGGGGTACCCCTTTTGTGGACCCCCGACAGTAGCCCCCGAGCCCTTGTTCGAGTGCTTGCACTCGAGCAGGGGCTCCCGACTGGGATCTCGAGGGTTAGCTAACTGGTCTCGAGGGTTTGGTCGTTTTGATTCCGTGGGTGTCGTGCGAGCGACACCCGCGGGTGTAGCCCCCGAGGCCACAGGGGAGTGGTTAGAACTCCCTCGTGGGCTTTTTGCGAGTGTTAGTTGCGTTTTTTAGGTTCAGGAGTGTCGAGCCCCCGAGTTTTTAGACCCTCTTTCGTCGAGGGGTGCCAGGCTGAACCGATCGGCCGGCTCTTCGAGCTGTCCGGCACGCCGGTTGCCCTGGCTTGTCATCTCGCGAGTCTTTTCGATCGGATGCGAGGGGGGATGCCTCGTACTACCATGAGCGGGCGAGTATCGAGGTTCCCGGTGAGCTGGTAATGGGGGAATCCAAGTGAGACCTCATGCCCCGTTCGATGGGGTCGACTGTAGCCCGGAGGCGATCTCATAAAGCATGGGTGCTCGGTCTGCAGGAGTGCCGGGTCCATTCGATAGGACCCGGTGGCTCGATGCCTCCCTCCGAGGGGATCTGTAACGTAACGGCTCTAATCCCATGGCCCACTGATCACCGTCAACCACTGACAGTCGATCCGTACAGCCAAGTGATTAAGACCGGTTCCGCTACTGGGCTACATCAGTGCCCGTTGTCCGCAGGATCATCTCACAATTCAGTTACAATCTCTTTAACATTTTGACAAATAACATCGGAGTAAATAGCGGAAGACTTAGATAACAATAGTTTTACAAACCAGGGTTCAACATAAAATTAAAGTGAAGTTATTACAGACCATAGTTCAAATAGATAGAGTTGGCAGAGTAGCATATGACAACAACTAAAGGTAAAGATACATCACCCAGCCCGAGGGTGAATAATCACTCATCGGCCTCTTCGGCCTCTTCCTGAACAACAGTCACACAGCAGGGTCCAAGGCATACTGAGGAATCTGCCATACCTGCAACATGGGTAATAAAACCCTGAGTACAAAGGTACTCAACAATACTTACCCGACTAAAGAAAAAGGGAGAAGACTCAGGAATGAAGGCTTAGGGTAGTCAAGGTAAGGCTTAAGCAAGATCAAGTATTTTGCAGAAAAGCATTTTTGTAAATCTTATTTTATTTTGAAAGATTCAGCATTCCTCAATTCTTCATCATTCATGATTCATTTTACATTTCAAAACATTCCTAGTTGAGAACCACTCTCCGTTGACAGTCAGTGGACCAAGTCTCCATAACCGAGGAGCAACGTTAATCCGGATAAATAATACTCAGCTGAGGATCCCTATCCACACTGCATATGTAGCACCCAAGCTTGCATATGCCAACTCATCTTCCACGATTCCTCCAAGATTGGGCCCGGTCCTACGCCACCCGGAAGTACAGTACACCACTCCAATCCGAGACTCTAACCCACGTGGGTACATGCTACTTCCGCCATCTCTCCACTCCCAGTGCGCGGTTGTCGGTCCAATAATGGATTTCTCGGAGCCAGAGCTTTCCGTAGTATGTGAATAGTTACAAGTCTTGACCAGCAGGCCCCCATACGGATGGTCCCTACATTTTTCCGCCAGCGACAAGCACCTCGGGACTCTAACCCAAGAGTACAGGTCCTGTCGGTTTTTCAACCCTGTCCCGGTCGGTGTCAACTGTTGAGTCCCGGACTACAACATGACGGCACCGTACGCGCGGACAACCTCTCCTCGCCATTAACTAGGTACGGATCAGATACCTAGCCAACAGCCGGGGAGTAAAGCCAAATTCCCAAAAAGATTCTTAAGTGATCACACTTTTAAAATTGGCATTTTTATTGCAAAGTCTAATTCAATAAGCATTGCTAAGCATTTTTCAAATACTTTTGAAAAGCAGGCTTCGGGTGTATCAGTGGTCAAGGTGGATAATGCATCAGTTAGGATATCACTCAACTCCTATAAACCTAATGCAATAATTTAACTCAAAAGCATTTAAGGAAATCACTTTATAAATTCAAGGAAAGGGTTAAATGCACCGGGGCTTGCCTGGAATGGCAAAAAGGACGGACTCGGGGTTGGAGTAGGTGTCGGAGCTTGGGGTCGCCTCGGGGACGGATCCTTCGGTGGCTACCTCGACTTCAGGTCCTTCTTCGTCAACTATACGGATGCAATGATGAATGCTTATGAAAATGATGATATGAACTTAAGGTGCAAGACAATTCCACTGATTCTAGATTACTCTTAAACAAGGCATAATCGAAATCTAGGTTGAGCATAAAAGGTAACCATTTCTTCCTTAAGCAATATTGATTAAACTAGCCCTTATTATAATTATCCTAAGCATCAACCAAACATAGCATCACAAACATCATAGACCAAAGGGTAGGGGTCTATGAACATCAATCAATCCAAAGATCACATCATCAAACACTTACTACCAACCCTAATCCATTTTTCTATTTTCCTTAATTTATTTAAAAGGTCATTTTATGAAGTTGCTCCAAAAATTACCAAATTAATCACATAAGTTCATTATGGTGTAGATAGATGGCAAAACAAATTTCATAATTTTTGGAGGTCATTAAGGTGCTCAAATAAAATAAGACATTAATTAGCAAAAGGCACTATTTAACAATTAAAATAAAAGCTCAAAAATCAACTTGTTCCAAATGACTTCAAAATTTTACCAGAGGTTCAGCATGTCATAAAAAGGTCACAAAAATTTGTCTCATGATTTTTCGAGTTACAAATAATTTTCTAGAAATCCAAAACCATTCATTTATTAATTAAAAGAGGGATTTTACATTTTCAAATTTTTGCACAAAACTCAAGTTTCATATTTTTATAAAATACTCCAGAGCATAGAGAGTCTACCACAAAAATCTCAGAATTTTTGGATGCACACAGAAAATCATACAAAAAAGAGAAAACAGAACACTATTCACATCTCTCAGAAACAGAGAAGAGCACTGTGCTCTTTCCAGGCCGGGCTCGGCGAATCGCGGGGCTCGGTCGAGACGGGCTCGGTCGAGACGGGCTCGGTCGAGACGGAAGCGACAGCTTCGTCCGAGGCCTGGCCCGGAGGCTCGGGCGAGACGGAGAAGTAAGCCTCCGTCCGAGGCCTGACTCGGGCGAAGCGGAGAGCATGCGTCGCCGAGGCTTGGGCTCGGGCGAAGCGGAGAGCATGCGTCGCCGAGGCTTGGGCTCGGGCGAAGCGAAGTTGAAGCAGAGGCCGGAGGCTCGGATGCTTACCACGTGTCGGAGGCAGGGCTCGAGGGTGAGGCTCGACTTGTTCTCGAGGGTGAGGCTCGACACGTTCTCGAGGGTGAGGCTCGACACGCTCGAGGGAGAAGATGACCGCGGCGGCGCTCCGGCGGTCCGGCGGTCCTGCGCAGCACATGCGACCGCAAGGGCCGGGTTAGAGTCGCACGGAACCAAGGAACTCGACACGGGGGTCGGTGAGAGATGATCACGGCCGGAGACGGCGAATTCCACGAACCCGAGCTCGCCGGGTTTCTGCCGGGAATGGGAACGGCGAGCTTACGCCGGGCAAACGGAGACGGGGAAGGTGAAATTGAAAGGTGGAAAAGCTTCACGAGCTCAAGGCGGAGCTTTCAGGCTAGGTGGTGGAGCGGCGGAGTGACTGGAGTGGTCCGGCCACGGTGGCGGAGGTGAGGGAGAGAGGTCGGGCTCCGGCGGGGCTTTTATAGGCACGGCCAGGGCCGGTAGAGACTTCGGGGTTGCGCGGGTAAGGTTTGCGGGGGCGTGCGCACTCGATTGCGCTCTGGCGGTCGAGCTGGTGTGCAGCCGGGGCTCGGGCGCAAGCTCGGCCGGCGATGGCCACGCGGCGGCGGCGGCTGGGCACTGTAGGGGCCGAGAGCAAGGGTCAGCGCTCGCGTGCGGGCGCGGAGGGAACCGGGAGACAGCGGCGGCAGGATAAGGGCGCGTGGGGAGCAGCCGCCTGCGCTGCAGCCGCAGCGCCGGCGCCATGGCCGGGCCCCCCCTTCCCTCTGGCTCTACGGGAAGAAGAACAGTGCTAGGGTCTAGGGTTTGACTTTTGGCCAGCTTCTGTATTTTGCAAAAATCTCCCAAAATTTGAACTGTGCGACAAAAACTCAAAATACCAAAGTTGTTCAGAAAAATGAGATCTACAACTTTGTCAATATGAACATTTTCAAATTCCAAATAGTTTTTGAACTATAATCGAAAACAGAAAAGGGAATACTTTTCAAATTTGATTCAAATTAAAATTACTCTGGATTTCAAACTGAAACTTGAAAATCTTCCAATATGAAAGTTGTTCCATTTGACAAAACCTATAACTTTGCTAATATACACTTTTGCTGAAACTCAAAAGTTTTTGAATAACTTTTTAAAACTGAAAAGGGGACAAAAACTGGAATTTGAACGAATTTGAAATTACTTCATATTTTATATAGAAACATGGAAATCTGTAAATACCAAAGTTGTTCCTCTAGGTCAGATTCACAACTTTGCTTTTTAAACCAACTCAAAATTTTGAATTTTGAAAAAGTTATCAAAAAGGGAATAAATCCAGGATTTGGGATTTTAGGGTTTTGCAAAAGGAAACTCAAATCAAATCTGATTTTTGAACTTTGATCAAAGCAACAAACATCAGGGCACTAAACTTGAACAAGAATTACATAGAACTAGGCACAGAGGTGAATTTACCATTTTGCCCTTATAGGAAGAAGTGGGCTAATAAGGGTTTTTGCAATAGAGGTACATCACATAAAATGATACACTAAGCAAATGCATACACATGAATTCATGATCAAGATGATTAATGATGCTAATGATGATATGTCAAGTTAATTACATGCTTAAACACCAGAGGTGTTACAACCTTCCCCCCTTAAAGAAATCTCGCCCCGAGATTCTGCGTCTTAAGAAAGGACAAAGAAGGGATAAAGGCAAAACTTTACATAGACAGGGATTCGAGAAAGTCGGGATAGTTCTTTGCCAAGAAGTCTTCAGATTCCCAAGTAGCTTTTTCTTCAGAGTGCTGGTTCCACTGGATTTTGTACCACCTTGTGGTAGTTCTTCGAGTAACTCGATCTTTGTGATCCAACACGCGAACTGGATATTCCGAGTAGGATAGATCAGGCTCTAGCTCGACACCTTCAACTTCCACGACATGTTCTGGTACTCGGAGGCACTTCTTGAGTTGGGAGACATGGAAAACATTGTGGACAGCAGAGAGATGATCGGGCAACTTCAGCTTGTAAGCTACCTTGCCACAACATTCCAAAATCTCAAACGGACCAATGTAGCGGGGTGCTAACTTTCCCTTGACTCCAAAACGAGTGACTCCTTTGGTTGGTGAGACCTTGAGATATACGTAATCTCCAACTTGAAACTTCAGAGGTCGACGTCTCTTGTCAGCATAACTCTTTTGTCGGGATTGGGCAATCTTCATGTTCTCTTGTATCTGCTTGACTTTCTCTTCCATATCTTTGACCAGGTCAACTCCAAAGAATCCTCTTTCTCCGGGCTCAGACCAACTGAGGGGTGTACGACAACGACGACCGTACAGTGCTTCAAAGGGTGCCATTTTGATGCTTTCTTGATAACTGTTATTATATGAGAACTCTGCCAAGGGCAAACAGTCATCCCAAGTATCTGCGAAGGTGAGCACACATGCTCTCAACATATCCTCTAACACTTGGTTGACTCGCTCAGTTTGTCCATCTGTTTGTGGATGATATGCCGTACTATGCAAGAGCTTGGTTCCAAGTGAGGTATGGAACGCTTTCCAGAACTTTGCGACAAACTGAGTACCACGATCTGAGATAATGGTCTTGGGTATTCCATGAAGCTTCACTATGTTGTTCTTGTACAAGGCGGCATACATGGGGACGGCGTAGCTGGTTTTGACTGGCAGAAAGTGAGCTTGTTTGGTGAGTCGGTCCACGATTACCCAAATGGAATCAAAACCTTTCCGAGTCTTGGGTAGTCCATTGACAAAATCCATGCTGATATCTTCCCACTTCCAGGCAGGTACAGATAAAGGCTGCAATTCTCCTCCAGGCTTCATGTGCACGGCTTTGACTTTCTGACAAGTGTCACAGCGAGCGACATAGCGAGCGATTTCAATCTTCATCTTTGTCCACCAGAATCTCTGCCTTAGATCCTGGTACATCTTGTTGCTGCCGGGATGGATGGAAAACCTAGACAGGTGTGCCTCATCAAGGATCAACTGTCTCAACTCAGGCACCTTGGGAACTACTAGACGTTTCTTGAACCAAACAACTCCTACATCATCGATCCTGAAACAATCAGCCTTACCGGTCTGGACCTTTTCGATGATGTGCTTGATTCCAGGGTTATCTTTCTGTGCAGCGATGACTTGTTCCTTGACCGATGTTTCTATCCTGACATTGTTTAGGCTTCCTTGCGGAACTATCTCAATACCCATCCTTTCAAGAGCATGGCATAAAGAAAGATCATAGGGCTTCGTTGTCAGACAGTTGCAGTATGACTTGCGACTGAGGGCATCGGCAACTACATTTGCCTTACCAGGATGGTATTGCACTTCGATATCATAGTCCTTGATTAACTCAAGCCATCTTCGCTGCCTCATGTTCAACTCTTCTTGAGTGAAGATATACTTCAGGCTCTTGTGATCGGTGTACACATTGCAGGCACTGCCCAACAGATAATGACGCCATATCTTCAAAGCATGCACCACTGCTGCTAACTCAAGGTCATGGGTTGGATAATTCTCCTCATGTCGCCTAAGCTGCCGTGAGGCATAAGCGATCACTCGACCTTCTTGCATCAAAACACAGCCTAACCCAGTACCAGATGCATCACAGTATACATCAAAGGGTTTCTCGATGTCTGGTTGAGCTAGGACTGGTGATGTAGTTAGTAGTTTCTTCAAGGCTTGAAAAGCTTGCTCACAGGCTGTTGACCAAACAAAATCCACGGAATTCTTCAACAACTCTGTGATAGGCTTGGCAACTCTGGAAAAGTCTGGGATGAAACGACGATAGTATCCAGCCATTCCCATGAAGCTGCGAACTTCGCGGACAGTGGTAGGTGGCTTCCAATCCAAGATATCTGCCACTTTTTCAGGGTCAACTGACACACCTTCAGCGGACAGGACATGACCAAGGAATTGAATTCGATCTAGCCAGAATTCACATTTACTGAACTTGGCATACAGCTGGTGATCTCTGAGACGAGAGAGAACGACACGAAGATGCTTGGCATGATCTTCAGGAGTTCTTGAATAAACAAGGATGTCGTCAATGAACACGACTACAAATTTATCGAGCTCTGGCATGAACACAGAGTTCATGAGATACATGAAATGAGCGGGGGCATTGGTCAAGCCAAAAGACATGACCAAGTACTCATATAGGCCGTATCTGGTGGTGAAAGCTGTTTTGGGAATATCTTCGGGACGAATTTTTATTTGGTGATAGCCAGATCTGAGGTCGATCTTGGAAAACACTCTGGCTCCAGATAACTGGTCAAACAGAAGATCAATGCGAGGCAAGGGATATTTATTTTTGATGGTGACCTCGTTGAGCGGGCGATAGTCAACGCACAGACGAAGGCTTTTGTCCTTCTTCTTCACAAAGATAGCAGGACAGCCCCAAGGAGATGAACTTGGGCGAATGAGACCCTTATCCAATAGCTCTTGCAATTGGATCTTCAGCTCTGCCAACTCTCTGGGAGGCATTCGATAAGCTCTACGGGATATAGGAGCAGTCCCGGGCTTTAGCTCTATAGCAAACTCAACATCACGGTCGGGAGGCAGACCAGGTAAATCTTCTGGAAAGACATCAGGGAACTCACAGACTACAGGGATGTCTCAGGATCCCTTGATCATAGGTAGCATTTAGCTGTGTGGTAGCTGGTTTTGAAGGCATAGGAAGTTGGAGAAGGAGTTTGGAGGTACTGTTAGGAATATCCACTCTCACAACTCTATTCAAGATGTCTATCATGGCTTTATACTGACACATCCAATTCATGCCTAAGATGACATCTATCTCTTGATCGCGCAGTACTATCATGGTGGTAGGAAAGACATGTTTCCCCAACATTACTGGTATACTGCGGACCACTTCCTTAGTATTTATCCGCCCTCCATGCGAAAGTATGCAGAAACTCTCTTTTAACTCCCCCATGGGCAAATCATGCTTGATGACAAAAGTGCGACTGATGAAGGAATGCGATGCACCAGAATCAAACAAGACGACTGCAGGATGATTGGCAACAGGGAACCTACCGAGCATGACGGGCTCTCCGTCTGGGATGTTACTGACGGTGGTGAAGTAGACTTGCCCGTGCTTCCTGACAAGCTTGCCCTTCTGACGTGCTGCTGCGGTGCACGGTGCTGCTGCTGATGTGATCCTCCAGGGCCTTTCTGTGCATGCTGGGCATTCTTCTTGGGTTTTGGGCACTCGCGAGACCAGTGACCAACTTGGCCACAGTTGTAGCATGGATGGTTGTAAGCTGTTTGTGGGGTGGTGACACGAACACCGGGGGCGTTCGGCTGAGTGGCACTTTGCTGGTTGGCATTGTGGGTGGTGGCCGCGGTACGAACGACCACTTGCTGATGGGGGTATGGGGCACGGTTTTGGTGGTGGCTGGGGTGGTAGATGATTCTTGGGCGCTTATGGTTGCTGGAGAAACTGCTAGACCCAGCCTTCTTCTTCTTCTTCTCTTCCTGATACTGGCGGTTGCTCTTCCTCGAAAGCAACAGCACGGTCAACGACATCATGGTAGGATCCGTTTAGGTTGTTGGACAGACCTCTGCGAATCTTAGGGTGCAGACCCCTGAGAAAACAATCTCTCTTCTTTTCCTCTGTGTTGACATAGTCGGAGGCATACTGGCTGAGGTGGTTGAATTGTCCCACGTACTGCATGACGGTGGAATCTTTCTGTTGCAGGGCCAAGAACTGATCCAACTTCATTTTCATCAATCCCGAAGGGATGTGATGTGCTCTGAAAGCGGTGCGGAACTCTTCCCAGGTCAGCTGGTGACCTTCCGGCTGGGCCGCCAACAGGTTGGCGTACCAGGCACTTGCAGGACCACGGAGCTGCTGAGAAGCGAACCGAGGCTTCTGGATCTCCGTGCAGTGCAGTAGACTGAACTTCTGTTCCATGGTGCGTAACCAGTCGTCAGCCTCGAGAGGTTCATCGGCCTTTGTGAAGACCGGTGGTCGTGTTTCAGTGAAGTCCACATAGGTTGTCTCTTGGTTGTTGCGGCGACCACGGTTGCCGTTGTTCTGCTGCCCTTGATTCTGAGCCATCAGATTGGCAGCGGCGGCCAAGGCTGCAATGGCATCTGCTAGGGTAGCTGGTACAGGTGGAGGGTTTGGGATGTGGTCATCATCCAGAACCTCCGGCTCCGGTACGGGTGTTCACAGGCATCTGTATAAGCAACTCGGAACTCAGCATATAGGGACAAAGGTTCTGAAACGACCGATTGATAACTTCATTGATACAAAGATAGCTGACTTGATAAAGATGACAACAGACTGATAAGGGAAAAGGTACGAAAAGAAAGATACATGCCAGTCTTGGCAACAGTCAGACTAACGCCCCAAACCTAGCCTAAGGTTTTAGGTAAGCAGATGGTACAGACACAAGGAGTCTAGTCATCATCGATGAAGATCAACTCTTCGTCATCATCATCATCCTCGATGATAAGCTCAGGCTCTTCCTCCTCATCTTCATCTTCAACGTGGACATCTTCAGCAGGTTCCACTTCCTCATCCTGATCGGGCTCGAGTTCCACTTCAGGTTCCTCCACGACTCCGTCTTCGGGGTCCTCAACATCTGGTGGAATCACGGGGTGAAGCTGGTCGTGCAGCTGGTGTACTTCCTCGTGAAGCATATCATTGTACTGCTCGATCTGGGCGGTGTATTGCTGCAGTCCATGGAGCTGGGCTCTGGTGACATCCTCTCGGATCCATGTTGCATCACGCTGCTGGATAGCGCGAACCACATTCCGGTTAGCTTCCTCAAGAGCGGCTCGTGCCTCATAAAACTCCATGCGGGAAAGGTAGAAGTCATGCTCCATGTTCTCCATTTCAGCCTTCAGATTCTTGATTTCCTTCTTCAGCTGCTTGCGGGTGCGGCGGGGAAAGCGACGACCATTGGAGGATTCTCCAGTCTCTTCTCCGGATGCGTGGCGCCAGCTGGTGACGCGGCACACCGTTCGGTCCAGTCGACTTGCGGGCAGTCCGCTTGATGATGGCCATATCTGGACAAGAGGTTATAGATGAGAAAGGCTAGCAAGAAAAAGGTATAGGCATACTAACCCAACGAACTCTTTTATAAACTTAAGTGAATGTGACATGATGCATGAATCGTTCCTACGGAACAAGGCAATGCAACTACTAAGGTAAGGTACATAGGGCTTATACAAGTTGTCTTGCTACTAGATGCCAAAGACAAGATGAGATGAGAGAAGCAATTTTGGACTCAAAATAGTCAAGTTTAGTTTTTGTTAAAAACATTTTGAAGTTTTCGCAAAAAGATTGCAACGTCATAGTGAGATGCTCCGATACCACTCTGTAACGTAACGGCTCTAATCCCATGGCCCACTGATCACCGTCAACCACTGACAGTCGATCCGTACAGCCAAGTGATTAAGACCGGTTCCGCTACTGGGCTACATCAGTGCCCGATTGTCCGCAGGATCATCTCACAATTCAGTTACAATCTCTTTAACATTTTGACAAATAACATCGGAGTAAATAGCGGAAGACTTAGATAACAATAGTTTTACAAACCAGGGTTCAACATAAAATTAAAGTGAAGTTATTACAGACCATAGTTCAAATAGATAGAGTTGGCAGAGTAGCATATGACAACAACTGAAGGGTAAAGATACATCACCCAGCCCGAGGGTGAATAATCACTCATCGGCCTCATCGGCCTCTTCCTGAACAACAGTCACACAGCAGGGTCCAAGGCATACTGAGGAATCTGCCATACCTGCAACATGGGTAATAAAACCCTGAGTACAAAGGTACTCAACAAGACTTACCCGACTAAAGAAAAAGGGAGAAGACTCAGGAATGAAGGCTTAGGGTAGTCAAGGTAAGGCTTAAGCAAGATCAAGTATTTTGCAGAAAAGCATTTTTGTAAATCTTATTTTATTTTGAAAGATTCAGTATTCCTCAATTCTTCATCATTCATGATTCATTTTACATTTCAAAACATTCCTAGTTGAGAACCACTCTCCGTTGACAGTCAGTGGACCAAGTCTCCATAACCGAGGAGCAACGTTAATCCGGATAAATAATACTCAGCTGAGGATCCCTATCCACACTGCATATGTAGCACCCAAGCTTGCATATGCCAACTCGTCTTACCACGATTCCTCCAAGATTGGGCCCGGTCCTACGCCACCCGGAAGTACAGTACACCACTCCAATCCGGGACTCTAACCCACGTGGGTACATGCTACTTCCGCCATCTCTCCACTCCCAGTGCGCGGTTGTCGGTCCAATAATGGATTTCTCGGAGCCAGAGCTTTCCGTAGTATGTGAATAGTTACAAGTCTTGACCAGCAGGCCCCCATACGGATGGTCCCTACATTTTTTCCGCCAGCGACAAGCACCTCGGGACTCTAACCCAAGAGTACAGGTCCTGTCGGTTTTTCAACCCTGTCCCGGTCGGTGTCAACTGTTGAGTCCCGGACTACAACATGACGGCACCGTACGCAAGGACAACCTCTCCTCGCCATTGACTAAGGTACGGATCAGATACCTAGCCAATAGCTGGGAGTAAAGCCAAATTCCCATAAAGTTTCTTCAGTGATCACACTTTTGAAATTGGCATTTTTATTGCAAAGTCTAATTCAATAAGCATTGCTAAGCATTTTTCAAATACTTTTGAAAAGCAGGCTTCGGGTGTATCAGTGGTCAAGGTGGATAATGCATCAGTTAGGATATCACTCAACTCCTATAAACCTAATGCAATAATTTAACTCAAAAGCATTTAAGGAAATCACTTTATAAATTCAAGGAAAGGGTTAAATGCACCGGGGCTTGCCTGGATGGCAAAAAGAGCAGACTCGGGGTTGGTGGTGTAGGTGTCGGAGCTCGGGGTTCGCCTCGGGGACAGATCCTTCGGTGGCTACCTCGACTTCAGGTCCTTCTTCGTCAACTATACGGATGCAATGATGAATGCTCATGAGAATGATGATATGAACTTATGGTGCAAGACAATTCCACTGATTCTAGATTACTTTTAAACAAGCATGATTGAAATCTAGGTTGAGCATAAAAGGTAACCATTTCTTCCTTAAGCAATATTGATTAAACTAGCCCTTATTATAATTATCCTAAGCATCAACCAAACATAGCATCACAAACATCATAGACCAAAGGGTAGGGGTCTATGAACATCAATCAATCCAAAGATCACATCATCAAACACTTATACCAACCCTAATCCATCTTTTCTATTTTCTTAATTTATTTAAAAGGTCATTTTATGAAGTTGCTCCAAAAATTACCAAATTAATCACATAAGTTCATTATGGTGTAGATAGATGGCAAAACAAATTTCATAATTTTTGGAGGTCATTAAGGTGTTCAAATAAATTCTAGACATTAATTAACAAAAGGCACTATTCAAGAATTAAAATAAATGCTCAAAAATCAACTTGTTCCAAATGACTTCAAAATTTTACCAGAGGACTTCAGCATGGCATAACTAGCTCACAAAAATTGATCTCATGAATTTTTGGAGTTACAAATAATTTTCTAGAAATCCAAAACCATTCATTTATTAATTAAAAGAGGGATTTTACATTTTCAAATTTTTGCACAAAACTCAAGTTTCATATTTTTATAAAATACTCCAGAGCATAGAGAGTCTACCACAAAAATCTCAGAATTTTGGATGCACACAGAAAATCATACAAAAAAGAGAAAACAGAACACTATTCACATCTCTCAGAAACAGAGAAGAGCACTGTGGTCTTTCCAGGCCGGGCTCGGCGAATCGCGGGGCTCGGGCGAATCGCGCGGGGCTCGGTCGAGACGGGCTCGGTCGAGACGGAAGCGACAGCTTCGTCCGAGGCCTGGCCCGGAGGCTCGGGCGAGACGGAGAAGTAGCCTCCGTCCGAGGCCTGACTCGGGCGAAGCGGAGAGCATGCGTCGCCGAGGCTTGGGCTCGGGCGAAGCGGAGAGCATGCGTCGCCGAGGCTTGGGCTCGGGCGAAGCGAAGTTGAAGCAGAGGCCGGAGGCTCGGATGCTTACCACGTGTCGGAGGCAGGGCTCGAGGGTGAGGCTCGACTTGTTCTCGAGGGTGAGGCTCGACACGTTCTCGAGGGTGAGGCTCGACACGCTCGAGGGAGAAGATGACCGCGGCGGCGCTCCGGCGGTCCGGCGGTCCTGCGCAGCACATGCGACCGCAAGGGCCGGGTTAGAGTCGCACGGAACCAAGGAACTCGACACGGGGGTCGGTGAGAGATGATCACGGCCGGAGACGGCGAATTCCACGAACCCGAGCTCGCCGGGTTTCTGCCGGGATGGGAACGGCGAGCTTACGCCGGGCAAACGGAGACGGGGAAGGTGAAATTGAAAGGTGGAAAGCTTCACGAGCTCAAGGCGGAGCTTTCAGGCTAGGTGGTGGAGCGGCGGAGTGACTGGAGTGGTCGGCCACGGTGGCGGAGGTGAGGGAGAGAGGTCGGACTCCGGCGGGGCTTTTATAGGCACGGCCAGGGCCGGTAGAGACTTCGGGGTTGCGCGGGTAAGGTTTGCGGGGGCGTGCGCACTCGATTGCGCTCTGGCGGTACGAGCTGGTGTGCAGCCGGGGCTCGGGCGCAAGCTCGGCCGGCGATGGCCACGCGGCGGCGGCGGCTGGGCACTGTAGGGGCCGAGAGCAAGGGTCAGCGCTCGCGTGCGGGCGCGGAGGGAACCGGGAGACAGCGGCGGCAGGATAAGGGCGCGTGGGGAGCAGCCGCCTGCGCTGCAGCCGCAGCGCCGGCGCCATGGCCGGGCCCCCCCTTCCCTCTGGCTCTACGGGAAGAAGAACAGTGCTAGGGTCTAGGGTTTGACTTTTGGCCAGCTTCTGTATTTTGCAAAAATCTCCCAAAATTTGAACTGTGCGACAAAAACTCAAAATACCAAAGTTGTTCAGAAAAATGAGATCTACAACTTTGTCAATATGAACATTTTCAAATTCCAAATAGTTTTTGAACTATAATCGAAAAACAGAAAAGGGAATACTTTTCAAATTTGATTCAAATTAAAATTACTCTGGATTTCAAACTGAAACTTGAAAATCTTCCAATATGAAAGTTGTTCTATTTGACAAAACCTATAACTTTGCTAATATACACTTTTTCTGAAACTCAATAGTTTTTGAATAACTTTTTAAAACTGAAAAGGGGACAAAAACTAGAATTTGAATGAATTTGAAATTACTTCAAATTTTATATAGAAACATGGAAATCTGTAAATACCAAAGTTGTTCCTCTAGGTCAGATTCACAACTTTGCTTTTTGAACCAACTCAAAATTTTGAATTTTGAAAAAGTTATCAAAAAGGGAATAAATCCAGGATTTGGGATTTTAGGGTTTTTGCAAAAGGAAAACCAAATCAAATCTGACTTTTGAACTTTGATCAAAGCAACAAACATCAGGGCACTAAATTTGAACAAGAATTACATAGAACTAAGCACAGAGGTGAAATTACCATTTTGCCCCTATAGGAAGAAGTGGGCTAATAAGGGTTTTTGCAATAGAGGTACATCACATAAAATGATACACTAAGCAAATACATACACATGAATTCATGATCAAGATGATTAATGATGCTAATGATGATATGTCAAGTTAATTACATGCTTAAACACCAGAGGTGTTACAGGATCTCACGGCATGTCGAGCTCCCCGCCTTGGATACACGTGAGGGGCCTCGAGGGCTTGGCCCTCGAGCGATGCTGCGAGTGGCGCCCCTTGGTGTCCCTGACTCGGGGCTCGAAGCCGGCTGTCGAACCTCTTCGAGGGCCAGCCTTCGCTGCTTCGAGACTTAGGGCGGGGGGCACATTTTACCTTCCGAAGAAAGCATCCGTCGATTGGAAAACCTTCTGCCAGTTGGGCGCGCCTTTTAGGTGAGGTAGTGGAGATCGTGGCGCCAGGGCGAGGCGAACGGACAGGAAGTGGAGCGAATGGGGGATTGCGCGTGACTGTCACCGGCCGAGACGCGGTTAGATGAGCACATTAATGTGTGTGGTTACCTTCTTGTCGTGGGAGATCCGCCCGAGGCCTGGCTCGGAGGGCTCGGGCGAGATGGAGAACGAGCGTTCGTCCGAGGCCTGCCTGACTTGATGGCTCAGGAGGAGACGGAGGACGAGCGTTCGCCCGAGGCCTGAAAATCTCATGTTCACACAAAGAAAAGAGATTAGTCGTATTCCCCGAGCCCCTTGGTTGCCGATCGATGGCTTTGGGATTGGGGGTAGTCCAAGGTTTTTTCGACCTTATCTCGGGTGCGAGGCGAGCCCCAGAGCCCTTTTTCGCAAAGGGTCGGTTAGAGGCGGCCTCGTCTTGGTTTTCGACCCTCACGCATCCTTTTCGCAAGGAAGAGGGGTGGCGACGCCGCGCTACCATCGGTAGGTATCGGCCACGGCGTCCCCGATGAGCTGTTAACGGGTAAATCCAAGTGCGTGTCCCGTGCCCCGTTCGATAGGGGTCGACTAGGGGCCCGGAGGCGCACACATGGAGCCAGAGGACAGTTTTCAGGGCCCAGAACCGTTCGATTGGTTTCGAGGGCTAGTTGCCTCCCTTCATTGGGGTCCCGCTTTGAGACCGTCCTGCTAGCCTCGGATACGACTCTGGATGCCCTGAGCGGTCGCGCTCAGGCTCGGCTCGGGCCATGCGATTGGCGCATCCGTGGCCATTCCTGACTCTGTTGTCCTAGGGTGGCTGTCGAACCCTCGGAGGGGTTGGCCTTCGAACCCCTGGAACGTAACGGGCTTGATGCCCTGGGTTCCTTCGCTGGGAAGGAGTCAGAGGCAGGTTACCTCTTCCGTCGGAGCGGCGGGCGTGCCTTTTTAGGCGACTTTCTGGGAACGTGGGCGGCGCCCGTTGCGGACGTGTTCAAGGGCCCATGACCAGGCATTTAATGCTTGCGTGCGCACTCGTATCGAGGGGACTCTCGCAATCATGAGATCTCCTAGCGTGTAATGCATTAAATGCAAGTGAATAGTGATTGATCGGGATCTGGCCATTGGTTTTCACCCTATAAATACGCCCCTTGGGGATTTCGGAGCGGTTCCTTTCCTCATTCGCTCGTACCCCATACTCCTTCGTCTTCCTCCTCCATCCAGCCGCACAAAAGCAGAGGTGGGGAGGGAGAGACCGGGCCAGCGGCAGAGTAGAGGGTTGAGAGGCAAAGAAGAAAGAGAGAGAGAGAGAGAGAGAGAGAGAGAGAGAGAGAGAGAGAGAGAGAGAGAGAGAGAGAGACCTTTCCTCTTTGCGACATCTGCGCCTCCGCCTTCTGTCGTTCGGGATGGCCGACGCCGCTGAGCCGTGGGGCGCTTCTGCCGCCACCCCGGAGAAGCTAGCGGAGCTGGTGCAGAGAGGACTTCTTCGGGGCCTTTCTGGCTCCGATAGGCCAGAGTGGATCGCCCCGGTCCGGAGGAGGAGGAGCGAGGCCCGAACGGCTACGTGGTCAGCTTCATCGCTTTCCACGAGCGTGGGTTCGGGGTACCGGCAAGCCGGTTCCTCCGGACGCTTCTTTTCTACTATGGGCTCGAGCTGCATCACCTTGCCCCCAACTCCATTTCACAAGCGGCCATCTTCGCGACCGTCTACGAAGGCTTCCTGGGGATCGAGCCCCACTGGGAGCTCTAGATCCACCTCTTCCGGGGCGAGCTCTTCATGAAGGCGGTTTCGGAGGGTCGGCGGAGATTGATGAGGTCGGGGAGCTGCGTGCTCTCCGTTCGCCAGCATAGGTCGGGCCTGTACATCCCGTCCCAGGCGGCCACCTCGAGCAAGGACTGGCGCATGGGCTGGTTCTACCTTCGCAATGACGACGGGCTGCTGCCAGCATACATCGGCCGCGTCATCGAGTCGCGGCCGGACCTTTGGAACTACGGCGTCGTCGACAAGAGGCAGAGTCGACTCGACCCGCTACTTGAGGCCCTGTCGAGGCTGCGGAAGGCGGGTCTTACGGCCGGGATGGTCGTGGCCTGGTTCCACCAGCGGTGCGTGCTGCCGCTGGTGAACCGGCCCCTGATCATGGCGAAGATGAGGGACGACGCGCCTCTCCTGCAGGAGTGCCAGATGAGGGCGTCCCCGGTCGCCTATCCCGAGCTCGTTCGACGGGCGAGGGATGCAGTAAAGGAGGTGAAGGACGCGAGCAAATTGCTCAGTATTCCGATGCGCACGTTCCGCGGGTACATCAGCTTGGTAAGGGGATCGATCCTGTGGGTGTGTTGCCACGGAGCTTTCTTTTTTCGTGTTTGATCCTTACTTCCTTCTTTTTGCAGGGTTCACAGGGGGTCAGCGCCTCGAAACCTCCCCTTCCTGAGGAAAGGGAGGAGAGGCGGCGCCTGGCCGAGGAGGGGAAGAAGAGAAAGGACGACAGGACCACCAGGCGGGCTAAGCGTCGGAAGGACCGTGATGACCTGGAGAGGCATCGGCGGCAACAGAAGCTCCATGGTGAGCCGGAAGAGTCCTCCCCGACGGAGGAGGATTCCGATGATGAAGACGAGGAGGGCTCGGAGGGGGACTCCGAGCCCCTGGCGGGGTTCCCAGACGTGGACCATTCGCCGGTCCGGTTGGCGAGCCCCGTGAGGGGCGCGCCCGGGGCGCAGGCGGTGGGGAAGAGCCCTGTTCCTGCCTCGGGGCGGGTGGCGAAGCTTCTGCGCCCCGGGGGGGGGGGGGGGCGACGGGTCCACTCAGGGCCTGTCGACGCCGCCGTCGATGGAGGCTTTGACGGAGACCCTCGAGACGGAGCTCCCGCCACCCCCGAGCGGGGTTCCCCCTGCAGGGACACCGCGGCTGCGGACCTCACCCGTGCCCACTGCGAGGAGGGCGCCAAGGGCTGGGTAAGCACTCGTCGCTTGCCCATCCCATGTTTGCTCGTGTGGGGATTTATTCTTCATGATGCGTATCTTTCTTCTCTTGTCTCAGCGGGAAGCGGTCCGTGGAGGCCTTATCCCTCCGCCCTCGGAAGGCGCTGAAAGTGGGCGCGACTTCCTCCGCCAGCGCGCGGTGGTGGCACCGTCTGTGACGCCACCACTGCCGGGGTCCGGCGGGCCGGTCGTCACGCCCGAAATTATCAAGTCCCTAGAGGGGGCCACGGTCTCTGGTGGGGCGCCAGAGGAGGACCCTACTTATGGGGCGTCGAGGGATGAAGGCGCCCCGGGGGCCTCGACCGCTGAAGTCTAGGCCGCTAAGGCGGCTGAGGCAGAGCCGTCCCAGGCCGTTGCGCCCGAGGCTGGGGCCGACGTCCTGCCTCAGGGGTCGCGCTTGCCGGAGGAGATCCATAACATCTCTTCTGACGAGACTTCCCCAAAAGGTGGGAAAGCAGAGGTGGGGAGCGAGGTTACCAGCGTGCCGCCGAGGCTGCTGCCGGTGCCAGAGGTCGGAGGAGGGGGTGAAAGCTCGGCCCTTGCCCGCTTGGGAGGTCGCTCTCCCACCTGGGGCGGTCCTCGAGTGGAGTGGAGGGATCCATCTGATCCCGAGGCCGAGCCGGTATTCGTCCTCGACGATGCCCCGAGGCCGGAAACTGGAACGTCCTCGGGCAGCTCGGCTCGCTCCTCACGCGGTCGTTGAAGACGTCTCTGACGATGGTGGAAAGGGACCTCCCTCGGGCCGTTCAGGTGAGGAACCTTGTTTGGGCGATCCTCTTCTTCCCGTTTTGTCGTAAAAAGGGGGGTTAATGTTTGGTTGATTATCCACCTTAGGAGCTCATGGAGACCTCTCGGGCTAAGTCGGATTTCCTCCGTCGGGAGAGCCGCGTCTGGGAGCAGCTTCAGACGTCGAGCGCTGAGCTCGCCTGCACCCAGAAGCAGCTTGCCGAGAAGAGTACCGAGGCGGGCGGGCTGAGCGTCCGCTGCTCAGACCTGACCGCCGCGGTTGCCGAAGCCCAAGAATACGCCGCCCGGGAGGTGGAGAAGGCTAAGAACTTGGTGTCGCGGCTGGAGGAGTCCGAGAAGGCGGCCGAGGCCCTTCGTGCTCAGGCTGCCGAGGAGGCGTCCAAAGCGCGGGCCTGAGCACGGACCTCGAGCAGGCTCGGAAGTCTGCTGAGGCGTCGGCCACTGACGCCCAGAAGTGGGAGGGCGCGGCGAAAGGTGACCTTTTGTTCCGCAGGTCTTATGGTTTCCTCATCGTGTTTTCTTTTTCTTTTGACGAGTTGTATCGATCCTCTGTAGAGCTGAAGGGGAAGCTTGCTGAGGCTGAGGAGGCCTCGGCCGCCCTGCAGTCCATTTACCAGGCTGAGGCTTCGAATCACCAGGCTCTGCAAGATGCTGCCGCCGAGGCCTGCGCGTCCCTCGGGACCGTAGATGGTCAGTCGGGGAGCTCCCTGAACAGCCGTCTGGCCGCCCTGAGGGGTCAGGTGGATGACCGGGTGCGCGGTGCCCTGCATCTTGGGGTGAAGCGAGCCTTCGCCGTGATCTCCAGCCACTACGACAGCCTCAACTTTGACACCATCAGCCAAGGATATATCCTGCCGGACGATGAGGACGAAGCCGAGCGGGAGATCGCGGAGTTCGCCAGGGCCATCGAGGCCCCTGGGGAGGCCCTGGCTCGGTTCTTTGAAGAGGACGTGGGGCTTCCCCCAGCAGCGTCCTCGGCTCCTGAAGACCCCTCGGTGTCTGCTCCTGCGGACGAGCCTCAAGAGGAGAGACAAAGTTAGTTTGGGCCTCCAAGCCCTTGCGTTGTGTCCTCCGTGGAGGGATATTTTTGTGAGAAAGAACATGCTCGCGGCCCTCGAGGCCTAATGTAAAAACATTTTCACATTTCGCTCCTTGTTGCCTGTTTTGAAAAAGCGAGCGAAAACGTAAGTCTCGGGGGCGTCGAACGTCGGGTCGGAGAGACCCTTCTCCTGATAGCCCCCGAGGCCTCGGAGGAGTGGGAAAGACTCCTTCAAGGGCTTTTGGGGTGAGAGCCCGAGATGATATTGAAACATCTTTGCACTCGAGTTTTCTTATTTTTCTTTGCCTGAGTTTTGCTTCGACTAAGTTTTCGACACGGGCTTGAGTCCTTCGAGGGGGGGGGGGAGCGAGTGGAGGTACCGTAGCCCGGGGGCGTAGGCGAGCTCCCGTCTCGACACCCTTGACCCTTCGGGAGCCCAAGGTGTTTTCTTCTTAGTCGTGAGGCGCGTTCGAGGCATAGAAAAATAAAATAACGTCGAGTTTAATAAGAAACGTGCGAGGTTTTTAGGAACTTAGGGGGGATCCCCTGGTTAGCCCCGAGGGAGTCTTGACTCTGATTAGACAGAGTCGAGGCTACCTCTGTTTTGAACGAAATAAAGAACTTGGAAACGAACTTTTATTCATTCATGATGCGATACTTGTACAAAATACGAGAAATGTACGAAGCCTCGAGGCTTTAGGGATAGAAAACGACATAGCTGTTCGATGTTCCGAGCTGGAGTCGGGCTCGGGATTGTCGGGGTGGATTGACCGAACTCCTTGGTTGTGTGCATGGCAAGGGCGAAGTTGGAGCTTCCATCGAAGTCACTGGTCGATGCGCCAACCGTCGCGGGGTTGTTTGCTGGTGACGCCCTTGGTTGTTTGGCCTCAGACGTAGTACCGTTGAGGTCCCGTTGGAGGTTTCACGGGTACTCGACCGAATACAACAGTGCCATGTCCCGGGCCCTGTCGAGTCGGTCCAGGGTGGCCGAGGCTTCCTGCACATTCTGTATTAGATTATTTTAAGTTTAATCAAGGAAAGAACACTGCGTCCTTCTTGTTGATTTTACGAAAACTTCTCCTTAGCCTCTGCCCCGCGTTTCCGTCCCATTGTCACGTCGTGCTCCTTGGTGCGGTCGGCAATGGAGACCGTAGCCTTTCGCAGGCGATAGGTTCGCTCCTTGCCTTCTTTGGCATGACCCCTGAGGGTCAACCGTCCCTCGAGGTTTGTCATGACTTTGGAAAACGGAGCGACAGTGCCGTAGGCTTGTGTTTTTTCTTAGCGTGCCCGCCTTTGTTTCTTCCTTTACTTGAACCTGAGGAGCTCGATCTACGGGTCATGCTTCGGTTCCGCGGATGGGCCGGTGCCGTTAGCCGTCGGAGGCGTCAGGCGGCCGGGACCCGGTCCGCTTCCTCAAAGACCCGACCCGCATCCCTTGCTCCTCTCGTTCTTATTCGGGATGAAGCAAACGCGGGTGCGGATATTTTAAACATTGTTTTCGCAAACGTTGGCATTTTTAAGAAACAGAACGGAAAACCAAACGTTAGAAAGAGGAACGTAGCTTTTTGATCACAGAGAGGGATGCTGTTCCTCCTTGTTCGAAATGGTCCTGCGTCTATCGTCCTGATGCCGGGGAGGGGAGGGAGAGCCCCACGGCGTTGTTGCTGATGGCGGCGTTGTGGGGCCTCGAGGCTAGGCCTCGAGGAAGGCTCGTTGGCGCCCTCTTGCGCAGTCGTTGGCGACGTCGCGGGGCCTCGAGGCTAGGCCTCGAGGAAGGCCCGTTGGTGCCCTCTTGCGCAGTCGTTGGCGGCGTCACGGGGCCTCGAGGCTAGGCCTCGAGGAAGGCCCGTTGGCGCCCTTTGGCGTAGTCGTTGGCGGCATCGCGGGGCCTCGAGGCTAGGCCTCGAGGAAGGCCCGTTGGCGCCCTTTTGCGCAGTCGTTGGCGGCGTCACGGGGCCTCGAGGCTAGGCCTCGAGGAAGGCCCGTTGGCGCCCTCTTGTGCAGTCGTTGGCGGCGTCGTGGGGCCTCGAGGAAGGCCCGTTGGCGCCCTCTTGCGCAGTCGTTGGCGGCGTTGCGGGGCCTCGAGGAAGGCCCGTTGGATCACGCCCGGACGTTCCTCCCGCTCTGCCGCCGCCCGGTCCTGACGGCGTTCGTCGAGGTGGTGGGCGTAGACGGCTGCGGAGCTATTGAGACCGAACGGGGGCCCGCTGGCGTTGAGCGCGGTACATCTTGTGCGGGAGGAAGCTAGGTGGTGTTGACGGAGCACGGCTCAGGGGCCTCTGGCCAGGCTCCCGGTCCGTGCGCATGACGAACGCGAACTCGCTGGGAGAGTGCGCGCGCGCCCTAGAAGTCGTTGGTCGTGCACCGGGCAGGTTTCCCCTCGGGGACCCTGCGCCGGTGTTGACACTTACTAACACCACTTAGATACTAGGTTGTCATCCCCAGCATGGTGCCAGAGTGTACATGGGTATTTATAAATGTAAAGGCTCTTTAGAAAATAATCCATTCTATCCGCAAGCGCACAGATAAAATACCTCATTGTAGCATTTCACCAGGAAAAGTATTCCGGGTATCGTTATTTATATTTTGCTTAAGGGAATGATGAAAGTGAAATCAGGAATAAACTCTATCATGACATAGACTAGAGATCAACTTGCTAAACATGATTACTAATGAGAAACTCGTCACACAGTCACTTACTTTGGCAGGGGGTAAGCCATGAATAAAGATAATGAATTATAAACATATGGGTAAATAACACAGCGATTAGAAAATAGACTACTCCATATTAATATTAGGTGACGTCGGATTAGCTAGAGAATGGATTCTAAGTATCTACTATCTACTAAGTCATAATCTACTCTAAACATTCTACAAGATCATATATAGTATAAAAGACTCTTCATTCATGTATAAGGAACATTGCTAAAGTAAATCAGAACATAGCAAGATCTACTCCGCAACACAAATTCTGCCTGTCCTATCAACGGAGGGTGGATTATATAAGAATCAACGAAGCTGTCACTATCGCGAACTACCACGCAACCCGGCCAATAGGATACATTTGCAGGTAAATAATATCTAAGCACCATGCTTACATATGCCTTACCACTTAACTCCCTCGAGTCTAGAGCTAAGCGCTTTGCAAACTTATACATAAACTCATTATCAATCATAACTATATCAATTATAGAACTAGAGCAAACTAAGAACATAATAAATGAAGACATAATGCAATTAGAATAAAGTAGTAGAGAAAGATATGAAATAATACCAATCTTTATTGACGAAGATCCGAATCCAGAGCGTAAGTGCTCTACTTCTCTAATTCTATCTAATCAATCCTATAGAACTTGAAGAATAATGGAGTAGCTACTTCTAATTCTCTGCGGGAGAGAACTTCCTAAACCCTAACTTTTCTGGCTTCCTCTGATAATGATTTCTCCTCCTGCCTGGGGCGGCGGTGCCTTGCTTATATAGTCTTTTCCATTGAATCTGGACCGTCGGATCAAACCGACTTACAACGGACGGTTTTCCTTGATCTAGAGAGGCGGTGGAGCATAATCCCCGAGGTTGGCCCTGATTGGCCACAGGGGCAGGGCGGGCGCCCTGGGCAACAGGGCGGGTGCCCTGTGCCTGGCCCCGTTCCGGCTCTGCTTCGGTCGTGTTGCTTCTGGACTCTTCCACGTCTAGGAAAATTGGGGGTTACGTTAATTATCCGTCATTAACCCGACATGTGGGCCTCTTTTTCATATTATCTGATAACCCCCTGCAGAAATAGATAAACACCAAAACTCGTGGAATTCTGTCAGATAAAACCCTAATTCTAGATGTTTGGTGCATATTGATCCTTTTCCATGTTTAGTTGACAATTAAATTTGATACTTAAGAGCCGTCAACAAACTCCCCCAAGCTTAACCTTTGCTCGTCCCTGAGCAAACAATCAAACTCAGATGGATCAGGAGTTGCTTCAATGTTTTCTTTCCTGTCAGGCACACATGCTTTCATAAAAATTCTCCCAGATTAGAGTGAAGTATCATGGGGCTTAGTTCCTGCACTTAAATCTTGAGTAATTGAAAGACAAAACAATTAAGTCAAGCACTATCCCTCCTGTTTTCACTTCACCTTGTTCTGGAGTTTTGCATAAGTTCAAATAAAGCTCAGAGTTCCTAGACATGATTCTCTCAAGTCTCTCTATATGTGGTATTTGTGGATCCTTACCAAAGATATCACTTTCTTATAGCTGATGAAACATTTATGTGGGGCTCAAAGAAGTGAAAAGTAGCTCATACATATGTTGTCTAATCGAGCCATGGATCCAAAGGAACTCAACATATAATTAAATCAAGATGTGCATGTGTGGCGGATTTAAATGATAATAATGGTGAAGATGTATAAGTGATAAACTTACTTCTTATTGTTCTTCATATTGCTATCTCTCCTCCTTCTTGATCTTTGCTTTTGAGGACATGGGCTATCTTTCTTTCCGCTCATGTGGGTATCTTTGTACCCCTAATTCTACTGTCGGACACTTGCCCATTTTTACCTCTCGTCTCACTCTTTTTCTTTTCTTTCGAGGTTTCGAGCACTTGCTTCTTTTTTTTCCTCGTTTTTTTTCTGAGGTTCCGGGCACTTGCCCCTTTTTATTTCCTCATATTTATACTTTTGCATAACCCATGCCTCTTCTGCATCGAATCTTTTGGAAAGAGAGAATAACAATATTTGGGACAACAAGTAAACATTTTTAGCAGATTTTTGATGAATGGTGATGGATGGTGTAATAGATGTGTGCAAGTGTGTATCTTGATTTAACCACATGAAAAGCTCCTAAGGGTCTACACAGCTCGATCAAACTCAATGTGATAAATGAGTAGTAAAAGATATAGCAATTATAGCAAATATGGCTGTGGTAGGAATTTTTTCACTCATGCCAGGAACTCATCATGTGATTTTGCAAGTTTTCAAAATAAATCTCCAGAACTTAGTGTAGCAGAAACAAGATAAACAGCAGCTCAAACTTTATATTATATCTTTCTCTTACCTAGACTTTAGTTTTAGGTTCATGCTTCCCACAGATAATAAAATTTTAGTTTTAGCAATTCATGGGAGAACTCTAGTATGAAAGCTAGGTACTCGAAAGTAAGTAAACAGAGCAACTATTCATCATTTCCATCATACTTCTTTTTGGTCTTTTGATTTTCTAAAGATAAAATCTTAGCAGAAAATAAAGCACACTTATCTACACACTCTTTTTATTTGGTTTTTTATGTGTTTTTTTTAGAAATAATACTAATGCAGAAAAATAAAAACTAAAGCAAATAAACTTACTTGATAAGATGGGGAGGAACTCCCCCAAGCTGGTCTTCACACTGTCTTCACTCTAGGTTCCAGTACCTCAGCAGGCTGGTAATGTTGTTGCCCATTGTTGTCGTATCTTGTCTCAGGCCTTGCACCTGAGCGGCTTGTTCTTGGTTCCATTTTTCCTGGGCTTCCCAACGCCGCATCTGTTCCTCATTCGAGTTCTGGATGTTGAGCAAGAAGCTGTCGACGCGGTTGTAGAAGGTGCGCGTGTCATGATAGTAGTCCCCCAGTAAATGCGTAGGAGGCATCGGAATGACGACCTGCATCAAAGTGAGGCTGGGCTCCAGAGCTTGAAGCTCCAAAGGGGTCAGCCGAGAATCTCCCTGCATTGAAAGGTGGGTTAGTCCACTGGTGGTCCTGGGCCTCTGGCCATTCCTCCGTTGTTGGTGGGGCGGCTGTGTGAACTGGGCCCACGGGTCCCGAAGGACTCGGGGGTTGTAGTCCCGGTAGTGAAGATGTGCTGCCTCCTCCGGTCCAGGGTCAGCTCCAAACCATGTGCGCTCTTGCTGGGTGACAATCCTCTCGGATGCCACGCGTTGTGGTGCTTGCTGATTAATCGGCTCTGCTTTGAGTTGTTGGTAGATCTCTTTCTCTCTCCGGCTCTTGAGGTCAAGGTCTCCTCCTCTGAGGAGCACCTTGATTGTAGGAGCGGAGGAGGATGATGGAGCTTGAGGTGGTGCCGGATCGACACTCATCTCCGAGAGGCGAGACGAGGTCCGGGACGAACTCCTTGTCCCGATTTTCTTGACGGCCTTCCCGGCATTCTTCACCTTGCTCCACATCCTGCAAAAAGAAAGTAAACACAAACACAACTAGTGGAGAGTGGGTTAGGAAAAATGTCAGCGATTAGCCGTCCAAAAGTTAGTCGTCCAGGGGTTAGTCGTTCAAATCAAGTCTTGATTTTGGCAGAACCTCCCCTTAACAACTTTTAGTGCCGCTGGACAGCGGAATTACTGCTGACTAAGATGACTTAAGCTCTCTGCTCTCACACTTTCCCACACTTACTTCTCTTTTCTACTCTCCTCTTTCTCTCTCTACTAGAGCAATGCTCTGGAAATCTGAAACTGCACGAAAACTGAGTTTTCTGGAATGAGGGTGTGAGGAGAATGAAGACTGGAGGTGGCTATTTATAGATGGAGCAGGGGACAGGGCGGGCGCCCTGGGTAGGTGGGCGGGCGCCCACCCCTGGTGCCCATTCTGGCTGTGCTTTCTCCACTCACCTCTTTGCTTAGTGTTGAAGCTCCCGGCGAGGGTTTGGGATTTTTTAGGTCCCCCAAGCTGGACCTCCAAATCTTTTAATCTTCTGATTTACCTTCCTCCGGAGATGGTGTCTCCAGTGGTTCTTCATGGACTTCCTTCACTGTAGAGTCTCTCTCTGGTCTAGGTTTGAATGTGAAGCGTTCTTCTTGTCCGTTTATGTTGAACTTGATTTCTCCTTCCCGACATCGATGTGAGTGTTGGCAGTGCTCAGAAATGGCCTCCCAAGGATGATGGACACTTTTGAGTCGGGACTCATGTCCAGTACCACGAAGTCTACTGGTATAATGAAGTCTCTTATCTTGACTGGGATGTTTTCGGCGATGCCCATCGGGTGCCGAATTGATTGATCTGCCAGTTGTAGACACATTGATGTTGGTTCTAGGGTTGTATGCTCAAGCTTCTTGTAAACTGATGCTGGCATCACGCTGACGCTTGCTCCGAGATCACAGAGTGCATTATTGAAGTGTTGGTCTCCGATTGAGCAATCAATGGTGGGGCATCCTGGATCCTTCTTCTTACTTAATGGTACATTGAGGATAGCCTCGCTACACTCTTCTGTCAGCTTGATCACCTCAGTGGTGGGCAGTGGTCTCTTCTTGTTAAGGATATCTCTAATGTACTTTGCATATGTGGGTACCTGAATGGCATCAAGTAGAGGTATGTTGACATATAATTTTTGAATTATCTCCACAAACTTACCAAACTGCTCATCCGACTGTGCTCCTCTATTTCTTCTGGGAAATGGCAAATAGTTGGTGTCGTGGAAATCTTTCCTCATTTCTCCAGTTCTTGGTGGTTGTAGCAGGTCTTCTGCTTCAACAGGGCTTTCTTCTTCTATCACTGCTGGTTGCACTGGTGTTGATGTCCTTTGCCAATCTTTTGGGTAGGGTGGATCTTTAGTGGACTTTCCTCTTCTGGTAGTTATGTTCTTTACCTGCTCAAGGTTAGTAGCAACAGGCAGTGCAGCAGCTAGCTTTGCTAAATTAAGCTCTATTCTTTCATTAATAAAGGTTTGCTGTTCAAAGGCTGCCATTAGAAAATCTGTTTTATTAAGTATATCTGTTAGAGAAGATTCATTTGTGTCTAGCCTTTGTTTCACTTCATCATTAATTTTGGTTTGTTGAGCAATTATTTCCTTAAGTGGTTTGAAAGTATTACCTGAATTCATACCTTTGCTATTGGGTTGACTTACAGTGGGTTTATATGCTGCTTCAATAGCTCTTTGATCTTCTTTGAACTTGGCCCTCTGATCAATCCAATGGAGCAGATTCTCCATCTTTGTTGATATTGCATGTATTTCTTCTGGTAATTCTTCAGTTTGATGACATTGTTGAGCTTTGTCTTGGAACCAGCCTTGATTTTCTGATATCGTGTCCAAAAGTATCTCAGCTTTTCCAATTGTAAGCTCTAAAAATGATCCTTTAGCAGATGCATCTAGGCACTCACGAGCCTTCTGGTTTAATCCATGGTAGAAGGTCTGCATAAGTAACCATGTGGCCATTCCATGGTGAGGACATTCTGATATGTATCCTTGAAAACGCTCCCATGCTTCTGAAATGGCTTCTGTCTTCTGCTGTTGGAAATCGACAATATTTCCTCTTAAGGCAGCTGTTTTGCCTATAGGGAAAAACTTTGCTAGAAAGGCATCTGACAAGTTCGTCCAGTTGTTGATGTTGTCTTTATGAGTGTAGAACCACTTCCTCGCTTTCCCTTCTAGTGAGAATGGAAAGAGGCGAAGTAGTATGACGTCCTTGTGAACACCGTCGATGCGAATAGTGCTTCCAATCTCCAGGAAATTCTGCAGATGTGCACTTGCATCTTCGTGTACCTTCCCAGTGAATGGTGTAGCTTGCACCAAATTGATGAGGCTTGACTTGAGCTCAAACTCGGGTGCTCCTTCTTCTACTTCAATTCTTGGACCAGTTGGAATGTTCTCAAGAGTTGGAGCAGAGAATTCTTGCAACGTCTTTTGTGCCATAGCTTCAGCAATTGGTAGCTAGCTTCTTTCTTGATTGCTTTGGTTCTGATGATGAAGAGTTGAATGTACCAAAGTCAATCCTGATATACCCTGTCTAAAAAATATAAACATAGAAAAGCAACAGGGTGAATCCTGCCAAAGTAGAGGTGCCTTGTTATGATTTCCCACTTAGTAGCTGTTATTGCAATTTTTTTCTCAATAGTCTAGTTTAAAATTTTATGTGAATGACCTTACCGACTTCCTGACTTTCTAACCGTTCCCCTCCCCGGCAACGGCGCCAGAAATGCTTGTTGACACTTACTAACACCACTTAGATACTAGGTTGTCATCCCCAGCATGGTGCCAGAGTGTACATGGGTATTTATAAATGTAAAGGCTCTTTAGAAAATAATCCATTCTATCCGCAAGCGCACAGATAAAATACCTCATTGTAGCATTTCACCAGGAAAAGTATTCCGGGTATCGTTATTTATATTTTGCTTAAGGGAATGATGAAAGTGAAATCAGGAATAAACTCTATCATGACATAGACTAGAGATCAACTTGCTAAACATGATTACTAATGAGAAACTCGTCACACAGTCACTTACTTTGGCAGGGGGTAAGCCATGAAAAAAAGATAATGAATTATAAGCATATGGGTAAATAACACAGCGATTAGAAAATAGACTACTCCATATTAATATTAGGTGACGTCGGATTAGCTAGAGAATGGATTCTAAGTATCTACTATCTACTAAGTCATAATCTACTCTAAACATTCTACAAGATCATATATAGTATAAAAGACTCTTCATTCATGTATAAGGAACATTGCTAAAGTAAATCAGAACATAGCAAGATCTACTCCGCAACACAAATTCTGCCTGTCCTATCAACGGAGGGTGGATTATATAAGAATCAACGAAGCTGTCACTATCGCGAACTACCACGCACCCGGCCAATAGGATACATTTGCAGGTAAATAATATCTAAGCACCATGCTTACATATGCCTTACCACTTAACTCCCTCGAGTCTAGAGCTAAGCGCTTTGCAAACTTATACATAAACTCATTATCAATCATAACTATATCAATTATAGAACTAGAGCAAACTAAGAACATAATAAATGAAGACATAATGCAATTAGAATAAAGTAGTAGAGAAAGATATGAAATAATACCAATCTTTATTGACGAAGATCCGAATCCAGAGCGTAAGTGCTCTACTTCTCTAATTCTATCTAATCAATCCTATAGAACTTGAAGAATAATGAGAGTAGCTACTTCTAATTCTCTGCGGGAGAGAACTTCCTAAACCCTAACTTTTCTGGCTTCCTCTGATAATGATTTCTCCTCCTGCCTGGGGCGGCGGTGGTGCCTTGCTTATATAGTCTTTTCCATTGAATCTGGACCGTCGGATCAAACCGACTTACAACGGACGGTTTTCCTTGATCTAGAGAGGCGGTGGAGCATAATCCCCGAGGTTGGCCCTGATTGGCCACAGGGGCAGGGCGGCGCCCTGGGCAACAGGGCGGGCGCCCTGTGCCTGGCCCCGTTCCGGCTCTGCTTCGGTCGTGTTGCTCTGGACTCTTCCACGTCTAGGAAAATTGGGGGTTACGTTAATTATCCGTCATTAACCCGACATGTGGGCCTCTTTTTCATATTATCTGATAACCCCCTGCAGAAATAGATAAACACCAAAACTCGTGGAATTCTGTCAGATAAAACCCTAATTCTAGATGTTTGGTGCATATTGATCCTTTTCCATGTTTAGTTGACAATTAAATTTGATACTTAAGAGCCGTCAACAGCCGGCCGCGGGGAAGTGGGCGTACGCCGCGGGCACCGCCTGTGCCGGGCGACGATGGTGACGAGGCGCGCCGCTCCCTAACTGGCTAATCCGCCCTCACCCGGGTGGCGACGAGCGCGTGGTGCGGGCAACGCGCACGCCCCCCGGCGGGGTGGCGTGACACGCCCTCCGCTCAGGCTCTCCGGGAGAGCAGGTCAGCTCGTTGCGCTGCCGGTGGCCAGGAACTCGAGGCTCCCGAACCAGATAACGGCACCAGCAGAGAACGAAGGAGCGGAAGAAGCCATCCAGGACACAACGAGAAATCGACTCGGACACGCGAAGCCCCCTACCTGGCGCGCCAACTGTTGGTGTTTCGAACCGGGGGGGTATGACACCAACGAGTAATATGATCGCGTGCTCTCTTCCTGGATGGTGATGCAAGATGACTCAAGGATTTATCCTGGTTCGGGCAAAGAAGGCCCTACGTTCAGCGGGGGAGGAGGTTCTTGTATTACTTGCACCTAAGTGCTTGTACAGGGGCGAATACAAGCTCAGTGAGCGTGGACCGGAGTCCGGACTCGAGTGTATGTGTGTGGACTCGTGTGTTGTCTCCTGCGCGCGAAGGGCCCTGGCATCCCCTTTTATAGAACAAGAGGAGGCCCGGGTTTACACAGGATTGACATGTACAACGCTCGGTATGGTGAAGGGTAGGAACTCTGTCTTGTCGAAGTCACTGTAGCCAACGTGGGTGTTGCTGTTGAGGCATCCTTGACGCGTGGCCTCCATCCCGGGCGCGGACGTGGAGGCGTGGCGATGTGGAAGCCGTACAGCACCCATCCCGGCACGTACAGGACACGGCGGGGTCCCTCCGGGTCTTGGGGTACCTGTCCTCCAGTAGCGTGAAAGCAGTCAGGGCTCGAGGGGCGTAGGGCCGGCCTCGAGGTGCGCCCTACGGTAGGCTCGAGCCCCCGCAGGGATGGGCAAGTCCCGGAATGCCCGGGCGTACAGCGGGAACCCAGGCCTCGGGGTGAAGCTCGAGTGTGCTACAGTGCGTGGTATGGCCGAACAGTGCTGTACTTGTGCCTTTTTGCCCATGCTTGTGGTGAAAACGAGGTTTGACTCTGGCTCTGGTTCACTGTGGCACACGCTGTGTACCGGAGGATGTGACCGGAGTAAGTGGACGCATTAAATGCGCGGTATGGGGGTTATTAATTGGTGTTCTAGGTTTAACCTAATTGTTTGCGTTGATTGGGGGTACCCCTTTTGTGGACCCCCGACACCATGAGAAGCTTGGCCAAGCTCACACTAGGCTTAAGGAAGCCCACTCCTCCCTCCTTGATCAAAGTAAGATTGAGGATGTTGTAGAGACATGCAACATAGGAGTAACATGTGATATTCTTGATGATTCTTTTTATGCTCCTATTGTTGTTGCTCACATAAATGCATCATCATCATCTAGCTCAACTAAAATGCCTACTTCTACTACATATGATTCATCATTAGTGGTAGAAAATGAGAACCTTAAGAATAAGGTGTATGAGCTCACTCATGCCTTAGGCAATGCCTATGGTGGAGATGCCCGCTTGCTTAAGTGCTTGGGTAGCCAAAGGTGTCCACTCAACAAGGAGGGACTTGGCTATACCCCCAAGAAGGGCAAAGCCGCTTTTGCTCCTCACAAGACTAGTTTTGTGAAGAGCAATGGTCGGTATTGCTACAATTGCAAGCAATCCGGGCATATGGAGCAAAATTGCTTTAACAAGAATAAGAATAAGAACAATGCTCATGTTTCATCTATTAGACTTGATTCTTGTTATATGCTTACAAAGGGCACTAATGGTGTGAAGGCTAAGTACATTGGTGCACCCACGGTTGGCCCAAAGAAGAAGGCAATTTGGGTGCCCAAGAGCTTGGTGACTAACCTTGGAGGACCCAAAAAGGTTTGGGTACTGTCGGTGTTTCGTACCCGGGGGTAGCACACCAACGAGTAATATGATCGCGTGCTTCTCTTCCTGGATGGTGATGCAAGGGGACACAAGGATTTATCCTGGTTCGGGCAAAGAAGGCCCTACGTCCAGCGGGGGGAGATGTTCTTGTATTATTTGCACCTAAGTGCTTGTACAGGGGAAGAATACAAGCTCAGTGAGCGTGGACCGGGTCCGGACTCGTGTTTGTGCGTGGACTCGTGTGTTCTGTTCGTCCTCTCGAATGAGGGCCCTAGCATCCCCTTTTATAGAGCAAGGGGAGGCCAGGGTTACAAAAAGTATTCCAGGTGTCGGGGCGCATGGTACCCCATACGGAGAAGGTAGGAACCCTGTCTTGTGGGGCCACTGGAGCCGATGTGATCGTCGCTGTGAGGCGCTTGGTCGTGGCTTGAGTGCTTCCATCCCGCGGGCGCGGGGGCCTGGGGCGTGACAAGGAGGGGAGCCGTACAGCACCCATCCCGGAATGCACAGACGCGGCGGGGGCTCTCCGCTCGGGGTCGGGGGTCCCCCTCCATAGTAAGAAAGTAGTAGTAGGGAGGGACGAAGGGCGCGAAGCGCGACCTCGAGGTGTTACAGTGCATGGCTCGAGGGGCGCGGAGAAGGCCTCGAGGTGTTTACTGTGCATGGAGCGAGGGGCGCGGAGCCGGCCTCGAGGGGCTACAGTGCAGGGCTCGAGGGGCGCGGAGAGGGCCTCGAGGGGTTTACTGTGCATGGCTCGAGGGGCGCGGAGCCGGCCTCGAGGGGCTACAGTGCATGGTATGGTCGATAGTGCTGTACTGGTGCCCTTTTGCCCATGCTTGTGGTGAAAACGAGACTTGACCTTTACACGAGTTACTGTGGTACGTGCTGTGCTCCAGTGGACATGACCGGAGTAGGTGAGGCATTAAATGCGTGGTATGGGGCGGGGTACGGCTGTCTGTACCACTCGAGGTTCGTGCGATAGGCTCGAGGTATAGGAGCGTGCTCGCCCGAGGTCTGTAGGGCTCGGGCGAGACGGAGAGCGGACGCGTTCGCCCGAGGCCTGGCTCGCGGGCTCGGGCGGGCGAGGCGAGAGAAGAGAAAAGAGCGTTCGTCCGAGGCCTGGCTCAGGCTCGGGCGAGGCGGAGAAAAGAGCGTTCGTCCGAGGCCTGGCTCAGGCTCGGGCGAGGCGGAGAGAAAAAAGAGAGCGGAGCCACGAGGAAGGGCCGGGAGGAGAGGGCGAGAGACGGAGAGGGCGATTGGCGACGATGGAAGGGCTGGGGAAGGCTTGGGCGAGAGGAGAGATAGAGCGTTCTCGTTTGCCCGAGGCTGGGCTAAGCGGGCTCGGGCGAGGCAGGAAGAAAAGAGACGCTCGCCCGAGGCCTGGCTGGGAGGGCTCGGGCGAGTCGGAGATTGGGCGTTTGGGTGTTTGCGTTGATTGGGGGTACCCTTTTTTGTACCACCGACAGTAGCCCCCGAGCCCTTGTTTGAGTGCTTGCATTCGAGCAGGGGCTTCAGATTGGGATCTCGATGGATAGCTAACTGGTCTCGAGGATTTTGTCGATTTGATTCCGTGGGTGTCGTGCGAGCGACACCCGGCGGGTGTAGCCCCGAGGCCATGGGGGAGTGGTTAGAACTCCCTCGTGGGCTTTCCGAAGAATCCTCCGTCGTTTGGGAGCCTTCTGCCCAGCGGGCGCGCCTTTTTAGGCGGATATCGTCAGAGAGCGGAGATCGCGACGCCTGTGTGTATCTGTCAACAGGCTCGAAATGCAGTTTGGTAGTAATATTCAAATGTTCGAGGTAACCTTTCCTTTGTCGTGGGGGACTCCGTCCGAGGCTCGGCTCGGAGGGCTTGGACGAGACGGAGAACAAGCGTTCGTCCTGGGCCTGGTCTCGAGGGCTCGGGCGAGAAGGAGGTCGAGCGTTCCCCCGAGGCCTGAAAATCCCATGTTCACACAAAGAAAGAGATTAGTCGTAACTGTCCGAGTTTTTAGACCCTCTTTCGTCGAGGGGTGCCAGGCTGAACCGACTGGCCGGCCTCTTCGAGCTGTCCGGCATGCCGATTGCCCTGGCTTGTCATCCCGCGAGTCCTTTCGATCGGATGCGAGGTGGGATGCCTCGTACTACCCGAGTGGGCGAGTATCGAGGTTCCCGGTGAGCTAGTAACGGGGAATCCAAGTGAGAGCTCGTGCCCCGTTCGTTAGGGGTCGACTTGTGGCCCGGAGGCGGTCTCATATAGCATGGGGGCTCAGTCTGCAGGAGTGCCGGGTCCATTCGATAGGACCCGGTGGCTCGATGCCTCCCTCCGAGGGGATCTCACTGCACGTCGAGCTCCCTGCCTTGGATACACGTGAGAGGCCTCGAGGGTTCGGCCCTCGAGTAATGCCGCGAGTGGCCCCCCTTGGTGTCCCTGACGGGGTGCTCGAAGCCGGCTGTCGAACCCTTTTCGAGGGCCAGCCTTCGCTGCTTCGAGACTTAGGGCCGGGGCCCGTTTTTACCTTTGGTGAAGAAGCCTCCGTCGTCTGGAATTCTTCTGCTCGTTGGGCGCGCCTTTTTAGGCGGAAACCGTCAGGGAGAGCGGCGGACGCGAAGTCGGAGCGACGGTCGTGGCGGGCCCGGGTAGTGGAGCGAATGGAGAGGTGCCCGTGTGCCCTGCACCCGGCTCGAGACGCGGTTAGGTGGGCGCATTGAATGCATTCTGTTACCTTTTTGCGTTGTGAGAGATCCCGTCCGTCCGTCCGGGTTTCCCCCAATAAATATCGAAAGAGGGGAAAAGGAAACCTTTACTTTGCCTTTGCCTTCGCCGCTGCCATAGCCTTCACGCGCCCTCTCCTTCGTGCCATTCGACTAGGGATTTCCAGCCGCCCGTTCGCTACTCTGATCCGCGCCGCGCCACCGCCATGGCCGCCCCGACGCAGATGCTGCCGGCCGAGGACTGGAGCCCGTCTAAGGTGTCGCAGAGCGAAATGGACTCATTGGTGGCCCAGGGGCTTCTGCTCCCCAACCCGGAGGAGGACCCGCGTGGTGGGTTATCCCGTCGGCGGAGCACCGGGAGCCGCACCCGCCGGAGGGGTACGTGGTGAGCTTCACGCGTTACCATCGTATGGGGCTCGGCGTCCCGCCGAGCCGCTTCTTGCGAGGGCTGGCCCACCATTTTGAGGTGGGCTTCAACACTTCTCCCCCAACTCCATCTCGCACCCGCCATATTCGCCGCGGTGTGCGAGGGGTACCTGAAGATGGAGCCGCACTGGGAGATGTTCGTCCATCTCTTCCGGGGCGAGCTCTTCATCAAGTCCCTGAAGCCCAGCGGGAGGCGGCCCGTGCGCATGGGCTCCCTTGCCATTACTGCGAGGGCGGGGGCCTCGTCGGCCAACGTCCCCCGCGAGTACCTACGGTACAAGCTTTCCTCCAACCAGGCCGGGTGGGACGACCATTGGTTCTATCTTCGGAACGAAGGTGGCCTCCTTCCGCAGTACACCGGCCGGGTCCTCACTCAACGCCCGGAGAAGTGGACCTGGGGTGTTGCGTCGGACAGGCAACGCCACCTGGCCCCGCTGATGGAGCTGATGAAGGCGCTGGTGGACGAGAAGAAGCTGACCGTGCAGGCGGTCATTTGGGCGTTCCACCAGCGAAGGGTTCTTCCGCTGGCGGACCGCCCCCTGCTTATGCACGAGATGGGCCCGCAGGCTGAGCTCGAGGCGCTCAATCGCTCGAAGATGGCCGAAGGGAGGCTGTCCCGGAACGAGGGCGTCTCCCGGGTGTCAATCACAGTCCAGGGGTCGTTCGTCCCTGAATACTCCCACTTGATTGCGATGGCACCCGACGAGGGGTGTCTCGACCTGGTAAGCTTCCCTCGAGTCGAGCTATCTCGAGCCTCCTCTCCTTTTTCCTCCTTCGATTCCTTTGCATCCGTCTTGCAGTTTGTCTCATCACACTTCTTCCTTCCTTAGGGGTCATTTTCTTGTCGTGCGTCAAGGCCCCCGGTGAGGGAGGACGCCGCGGACTCTCAGGTGAGGCGCCTCTCTGCTCAAAAGGTCAAGGAGAGCAAGGACGCAAAAAAGAAGAAGGAGAAAAATAAAAACCTGCGCCGCTTAGCTCGGGAGCAGAGACTGGCGAAGGCTCGCCGTAATCGTCAGCCTGGGGACGGGTCCTCCGAGCTGAGCTCCTCGAGCTCGGAGGAGGAGAGTGGTGACGAGGAGGAGGACGACGACGAGGGGATGGATGCGCGCTTGGTGCGCGCGGGGCTCGTCGACGACAGGGCTGACCGCTCCTTTGTGCAGGAGGGTACCTTGGAGGTTCCCCCGGCGAAAGGGTCGGGCGGGGCGCAGCCGCGGAAAGCGGCGGCGATCCCTGTCTCGTCGGGGGCCCGAGGTCCGTCGAGCTCCGCGCCGGATGCGCCCCTGGTCGCAAGGAAGCCCCGGACCCGGAGCGCGTCCGCCACGGCGCCAACGCAGGCTGCCCCCACATCCGCCCAGACGGGGGGTCTCGAAAGGGGTCGGGCCTCGAGAAGTGGTCGACAGGCCGAGAAGGGTGTCGGGCCCGTCCCCCGCGAGCCGTCAAGGGCGCCGTTGAGCCCGCGGAGGAGCGGGCGCCAAGAAGAGGCGTCGAGCCCGCGCCATCACGAGCGTCGGAGAGGGAGCCCCCGAGTGTCTCGTGACCAGGGGCGCGGGCGTCCCCGGAGTCCATCGCCGCAACGCCGTCGGGATACGGAGGCGGACGCGGGAGGGCGCGACCACCAGCGCGGGCGCCGGAGCCGGTCCCGGAGTCCGCGCCGGGGCGGGCGCCACGACATCAGCACGAGGGAGGTGCGGTCGCCTTCCCGCGATGTGGGGCGGAAGGAGGGCTCTCCCTCGAGGTCGAGCCATGGGAGGCGTCGGGAGCCCTCCCCCCATCCCAGCCCTGCGGAGACGGCCCAGGCACAGGGCTCGAGCCATGGGGCGGGCTCGAAGCCCCCGAGTGGGTCCGGCGATTCCGGGAAGAAGCCCAGCCGCCGCTTTGGGTGAGTAGTCTTCTTGGACCTCGTCGGTAGTGAGGCTTTACCTTTTTACTTTTTGATGACATACGCTATCTCTGTTTTCTCAGGGGGAAGCGCTCCTACCAGGAGGTGGACCTCGCCTCGTCCAAGAGGGCCAAGTCCTCGGGCCCCGTCGAGGCACAGGCACCTCGAGGTATGGCTCCTTCCTCCGCTAGAGAAGCCGCTTGGCTGGAGAAGGCTCGAGCTGCCATGGCTCGAGGGGGCCGACTGGTCGTCGCGAATTTTGGTGAGGCCGTCGCCATCGACCACAGGGGTCGAGGCATCCTTCCTGATTCTGACACCGCTGTTATCTCATACTGTAGGGGCCTCCGCTCACGGCATCGAGCCAGCCTCCACCGCGTCGACTGAGGCGCTGCCTCCTCCCCCTCCCCCTCCGGCGACGGCGCCAACTGGGAGCGGCACCCTTCCCCCTACCACGACGTCTGTTTCGGGGGAAGTGCCCGGGGCGAGCACGGCCCCGCCGGTGTCCGGGGCTGAGGAGACCGCGCCCCTCGAGGTCCCGAGCAACACGAGCCGGGCTGCGGAGGAGGGAAAGGGGGGAGGGGTGTCGGCGGAGAAGGAGCCGACAGTGGAGGACCTTCTGAATGAGCTGGAGCGGGGGCCACCCCCCACCAGGGGCTCGACGATGACGGAAGCGTCATTCGAGCCTTCGCTCCCACGCGAGGTAGTGGCGCCGCCTCGGGAGGCGGCGGAGCAACAGGAGGCGCCAGTGGAGGGACGGAGGGAGTCGGGTCAGCTCGAGGCGGAGGGGGATCTGCCCGACATCGAGCTCGACCGGCCTATATGGCCGTTTCCCGTCCCACTGAGCCCGCCTCTCGCCGTGGTCCCCATCGAGCAGCCGGCCCAGCGGGGGGCCCCGCGCGAGGTCCAGTCCATCCTCCGGGAGGTGGCCGGGCTTATGGCGGAGGCGGAGCGGTCCTGCTCTGAGGAGGCGGGCCGGTCCGCCCAGGTGTCAGCCGCCCTCGCGCGGGCCGAGGCGGAGCTTCAAGACCTCCGCGCGGAGCTGAGTCGGAACGCCCAAATGGCGAGCCGGCTCAACGAGGCGGAGGCGGAGGTCCGGGTGGCTCGAGGCGAGGCCGCTTCCGCCCGTGCTGAAGCCGAGGCGGCGAAGCGGGAGGCCGCTGACACCCGTGGCGAGGCCGCCGCTGCTCGAGCCGCGGCGGAGGCGGCGAAAAAAGAGGCCGAAGACGCCGAGAATGGCGCCGCCACCGCCCGAGCTGCCGAGGGGGCGGCGCGGCAGGAGGTGATCCGCAAGGATCTGGCTCTGGTGGAGGCGGGCCGGCTGATCGAGGACCTAAGGTCCGAGAGGCTCCTCATGCTGGCCGAGAAGCGCAGGCTTGAGCATCGTGCTGAGGGCCTGACCGGCGACCTCGCCGCGCTGGGGCGGCACTGCGACGGTGAGACTTATTCCTTGTTCCTGTTTGGGTTTCGAAGTTTTTGTTACGCCGCAATCTCACTCTTCCTTGTTCGTTGCGCAGGGGTCGAGAACACGGTCGAGGAGCTCCGCGAGACGAACCAGGCTCTCTTGGACCAACTTCAAGACGAGACGATGGTGGCGGAGCGGGCTCGCACCTCCCTCGACCGGCTCGGCCCCATGTGGGGTGCTCCTCTGGTAGCTGCGGCAGAAGGCGCGATGGCTCGAGGCGACGCCTTGGTCGACGCCTTATGCTTCTTCGACGCAGCCGCGCGGGACCGTGTTCGGCAAGCTCTCCATCACGGCGTCAAGCAGACACTTGCGGTCGTTCGCTCCGGTTTCCGCTTCCCGGTTCACGTTGTGGCGAATGGCTTCATCGAGATCGAGGGGAAGGATGAGGAGTGGAACAACCGCCGTGTGGACAAAATTTTGGAGAAGATGGAGAGGCCGGGGACGTCGCTCGCGAAGATCTTTGAGGAGGACGTGCTGCCTCCTGACGCCAGCAGCGGTGTCGGGAGCCCTCCTCCTTCGAGTTCGGGCGTCGAGGTCGAGCCTGCCGTCGTGGACCTCGGGGAGGAGTACCGCACGGACGAGGAATGAGGCCTGCGTGCCAAATTTGGGCATTGAGGCCCTTGTAAGAATTCTATGACATAAATGAGGGTACGTCGAGACCCGAATGTATATGTGCCTTGTTTATGAAAAGAGTTGTTTTTTCTTTTCAAATGCGTTTGACCATATCTCTTTGTTGCAAGCTCGAGCTTTTGCTAGCTTAGCCTGCGCTCCTTCGATACGTCGCGAGCCCCTCGAGGGGAGGCGTAGGTAGGTTACCGTAGCCCGGGGGCGTAGGTGGACGTCTACGTCGACGCCTCCCGACCCTTGGTGGCTCGAGGTATTTTAGGATTTAGACGTCGCTAGTTCACTCGAGGCACAGGTCGAGACAAGGGTCAAAACTTTTGAAAAGAAAAACGCTCATTTTTTCCGGAGTCTGGGGGAGGGGCCCCCCGTCAGCCCCCGAGGGAGGCTTGACCCTGAGCAGAGCAGGGTCGAGGCTACCTTAAGATGCGAAGCAATATAAACGATAATGTACGAGTTTGTTCATTCATTTTGACATGTTTGTACAAAGTGATAAAATGAACAAGGCCTCGAGGCCTTTAAGGGTAGAAGCGACGTAGCTGAGATATGTTCCACGCGTTCGCCAGGATCCTGCCTTGGACGTCGTAGAGCTTGTACGTGCCTGGCTTGAGCACTTCGGCCACGGTGTATGGGCCTTCCCACGGAGGGGTGAGTTTATGGCGTCCTCGATTATCTTGCAGCCGTCGAAGCACGAGGTCCCCCACCTCCAGGTCCCTTTTGCGCACGTGCCTGTCGTGGTAGCATCGAAGTGTTTGCTGGTAGCGTGCAGAGTTGATGAGCGCCACGTCTCGGGCCTCCTCGATCTGGTCCTTGGCGTTGGCGAGCCTTTCGTCACTGGTTTGCTCGTTGTAGGCTCGAAGTCGAGGTGAGCCGTACTCGAGGTCCGTAGGTAAGACGGCCTCGGCGCCGTAGGTCAGGAAAAACGGAGTGAACCCGGTGGCTCGACTCGGCGTAGTCCTGAGGCCCCACAGCACCGAAGGGAGTTCCGTAGCCCACCCCTTTCCGAAGTCTTTGAGGGTCTTGAACAGCCTTGGCTTTAGCCCATGGAGTATCATGCCGTTGGCACGCTCGACCTGCCCATTGCATTGGGGGTAGGCGACCGAGGCCCAAGTTACGCGAATGTTGTTGTCATCGCAGAAGTTGGTGAACTTTTTGCCCGTAAATTGGGTGTCGTTGTCGGTGATGATGACATTAGGCACCCCAAACCGGTACATGATGTTAGCGATGAACTCGACAGCCCTCTCGGAGGTGGGGTCTCCTATCGGTTTAGCCTCGATCCACTTGGTGAACTTGTCGACGGCCACGAGCATGTGTGTGTACCCTTGTCGGTGGTACAAAAAAGGGGTACCCCCAATCAACGCAAACACCCAAACGTCCAAACTCCGACTCGCCCGAGCCCTCCCAGCCAGGCCTCGGGCGAATGCTCTTTCTCCGCCTCGCCCGAGCCCGCTGAGCCAGGCCTCGGGCGAGCGCGAACGCTCTATCTCCGTCTCATCCGAGCCCTCCCAGCCAGGCCTCGGGCGAACCGCTCTGTCTCCGTCTCGTCCGAGCCCTCCCAGCCAGGCCTCGGGCGAACCGCTCTGTCTCCGTCTCGTCCGAGCCCTCCCAGCCAGGCCTCGGGCGAACCGCTCTGTCTCCGTCTCGCCCGAGCCCTCCCAGCCAGGCCTCGGGCGAACCAGTATCTCCGTCTCGCCCGAGCCCTCCCAGCCAGGCCTCGGGCGAACGTGCTCCCAAACCTCGAGCTGCACAGACAGCTGTACCAACCCATACCACCCATTTAATGCCTTCACCTACTCCGGTCATGTCCACTAGTGCACGGCATGTACCACAGTGACCCGGTGTAAAGGTCAAGTCACGTTTTCACCACAAGCATGGGCAAAAGGGCACCAGTGCAGCACTATTCGACCATACCATGCACTATAGCACCTCGAGGCCAGCTCCGCGCCCCTCGGGCCATACACTGTAAACACCTCGAGGCCGGCTCCGCGCCCCTCGAGCCGTGCACTGTAACACCTCGAGGTCGGCTTCGCGCCCCTCGAGCCCCGCACTGTAAACGCCTCGAGGCCGGCTCCGCGCCCCTCGAGCCATACACTGTAACACCTCGAGGTCGGCTTCGCGCCCTTCGAGCCCTAACCACTTTCATACTCTTGGAGGACAGGTACCCCAAGACCCGGAGGGACCTCACCGCATACTGTACAATCCGGGATGGGTGCTGTACGGCTCCCGCTTTGTCGCGCCCCCACGTCCGCGCCCGGGAGGGAAGCCACGACTCAAGGACGCCTCAACAGCGACGATCACATCGGCTCCAGTGGCCCCGACAAGACAGGACTTCTACCCTTCTCCGTATGGGGCACCATGCGCCCCGACACCTGTAGTACTTTTTGTAATCCTGGCCTCCCCTTGCTCTATAAAAGGGGACGCTAGGGCCCTCATTCGGGAGGACGAACAGAACACACGAGTCCACTCTCACGCCGCACTCGAGTCCGGACCCCGGTCCACGCTCACTGAGCTTGTATCCTCCCCTGTACAAGCACTTAGGTGCAAATAATACAAGAACACCTCCCCCCGCTGGACGTAGGGCCTTCTTTGCCCGAACCAGGATAAATCCTTGTGTCCCTTTGCATCACCATCCAGGAAGAGAAGCACGCGATCATATTACTCGTTGGTGTGATACCCCCGGGTACGAAACACCGACAACCCTCCACTTGTCCTTCTGAGGGGACCTACGAGGTCGAGTCCCCAAACGGCAAATGGCCAAGTGATTGGGATCATCTGCAGGGCGTGTGCGGGCTGGTGCGTTTGCTTGGCGTAAAATTGACACCCATGACATGCTTGGACCAAACGCTTGGCATCCCCGATGGCGGTCGGCCAATAGAAGCCTTGTCGGAAGGCGTTGCCAACCAGGGCCCTCGGCGCTGCGTGGTGGCCGCAAGCCCCCGAGTGCATATCGTCGAGGAGCTTGCGCCCTTCCTCGAGTGGGATGCAGCGTTGAAGGATTCCAGTTGGACTTCGTCGGTATAACTCCCGTTCGTCGCCGTAGATGACGTAGGTCTTGGCCCTCCGAGCGATGCGTCGGGCCTCCGTCTTGTCTTCTGGTAGTTCGCCTTGTGTCAGGTAGTCGAGGTAGGGCGTCCGCCAGTCGAGGGGCCGTGACGACGGGGAGGCGTGTGTGTTGACCTGCATCGCTTCTGCGGACGTCGAGGGGTCCTTCTCGAGGGGTGGCGTCGAATCTCGAGCCCCCGTGTCTTGCTCGAGGAGTGGCGTCGAGGTCCCAGCCCCTGGGTCGATTTCGACGGATGGCTCGAAGACGTCCCTCGAGAAGACGTCTGGCGGTACCGTGCTGCGCGTGGACGCCAACTTTGCCAGCTCGTCTGCGGCTTCGTTGTACTTCCGAGCTACGTGGTTGAGCTCGAGGCCGTAAAACTTGTCTTCTAGCTTGCGCACCTCCCCGCAGTACGCCTCCATCTTGGGGTCGATGCAGCTTGAGGCCTTCATAACCTGGTTGACGACGAGCTGCGAGTCTCCTCGGGCGTCGAGGCGTCGGACCCCGAGCTCGAGGGCGATGCGCAGCCCGTTGACGAGGGCCTCGTACTCGGCGACGTTGTTGGAGGCGGGGAAGTGCAAGCGTAGCAGGTAGCGCATGTGTACTCCGAGGGGTGAGATGAAGAGCAGGCCTGCTCCTGCTCCCGTCTTCGTGAGAGATCCATCGAAGTACATGGTCCAGAGCTCGGCTTGAATTTGTGCCGGCGGGAGCTGAGTGTCGGTCCACTCAGCAACGAAGTCGGCCAACGCCTGCGACTTGATGGCCTTTCGCGGTGCATAGGTGATGGTTTCCCCCATTAGCTCGGCGGACCACTTGGCGATGCGCCCCGTGGCCTCCCGATTGTTGACGATCTCTCCGAGGGGGAAGGACGACACCACCGTCACGGGATGAGCTAGGAAGTAGTGCTGGAGCTTGCGCCTCGTGACGATGATGCCGTAGAGCAGCTTTTGGATGTGCGGGTACTGGACCTTGGCCTCGGAGAGTACCTCACTGGTGAAGTATACCGGTCGCTGGACCGGCAATGTATGGCCCTCCTCGTGCCTCTCGACGGCTATGACCGCGCTAACCACCTGAGTGGTTGCGGCCACATAGAGGAGGAGGGGCTCGGGGGAATCGTCACCTTCGGCTGGTCGCGGGGGCACGAGAATTGGTGCAGAAGTCAGCAACCCCTTCAACTTGGTTAAGGCCTCCTCTGCCTCGGCGGTCCACGCAAAGTGTTCCGTCTTTTTTAGCAGGCGGTAGAGGGGCAGTGCTTTTTCCCCCAGCCTCGAGATGAATCTGCTGAGAGCGGCTAGGCAGCCTGTTACTTTTTGCACACCCTTGAGGTCACGAATCGGGCCCATCCTCGTGACTGCTGAGATTTTTTCAGGGTTTGCCTCGATCCCCCGTTGTGAGACGATGTAGCCAAGTAGCATGCCTCGAGGCACACCAAAGACACACTTCTCGGGGTTGAGCTTCACATTCTTGGCCCGGAGGCACTCGAACGTGGTCTCGAGGTCGCTGATGAGGTTCCCGACTTTCTTAGTTTTAACCACGATGTCATCGACGTAGGCCTCGACGGTTTTGCCTATGTGCTCGCCAAAGATGTGCTGCATACATCGTTGGTATGTTGCCCCGGCGTTTCGAAGGCCGAAGGGCATCGTAACATAGCAGTACATACCAAATGGCGTGATAAAAGAGGTCGCGAGCTCATCGGATTTTCTCATTCTAATTTGGTGGTAGCCGGAATACGCATCAAGGAACGAAAGCACTTCGCACCCAGCAGTGGAATCGACGATCTGGTCAATTCTAGGTAAAGGAAATGGAACTTTTGGACATGCTTTATTCAGACCAGTGTAATCTACACACATCCGCATTTTTCCATTCTTTTTCCTAACTAGTACAGGATTAGCTAGCCACTCTGGGTAAAATACCTCCTTGATGAATCCGACCGCCAAAAGCTTGTGCACCTCCTCGCCGATGATCCTGCGCTTTTCCTCGTCGAAGCGGCGTAGGCGTTGCTTCACCGGTCTGGACCCGGCCTGGATCTCCAAGGCGTGCTCGGCGACTTCCCTCGGTATGCCCGGCATGTCCGAGGGGTTCCACGCAAACATGTCGATGTTTGCGCGGAGAAAGTCGACGAGCACTGCTTCCTATTTGGGCTCGAGGCCGGTACTGATGGTCAGCGTCTTGCCATTGGCCGAGGTTGGGTCGACGGGTACTTGCTTGGTGTGCTCAGCCGGCTCGAAGGTGCCGGCGTGACGCTTTGCTTCTGGGGCCTCCTCTGTGGCCAGAGCTGCCAAGGCCTCGAGCGAGTCGAGGTGGACGTTGGCCTCCCCCCGCTCGACGCACTCCACGTCGCAGTGGTATGCGTGCTCGTAGGAGGTGTTAACGGTGATGACCCCTTTTGGCCCCGGCATCTTGAGCTTCAAGTACGTGTAGTTAGGAATCGCCATGAACTTGGCGTAGCCTGGCCGGCCGATGATGGCGTGGTAGGTCCCTTGGAAGTCGACCACCTCGAAGGTGAGCGTTTCCTGACGGAAGTTTGTCGGCGTGCCGAAGCAAACTGGTAGGTCGATGCGCCCGAGGGGGTGGGCCTTCTTTCCTGGTACTACCCCGTGGAACCCCCCGACACTGGGTCGGAGCTGTCCCTCTGAAATCCCCAGAAGGTCGAGGGTCTCGAGGTATATGATGTTGAGGCTCGAGCCCCCGTCCATCAATACCTTGGAGAACCGAACGTCGACTATGACGGGGTCGACAACGAGGGGGTAAGCCCCCGGGTTTATGACACGGTCTGGATGGTCGTCACGGTCGAATGTGATTGGCGCATCGGACCAGTCAAGGTACCGGGGGGCGTCGCGGCTAAGCGAAAAGACTTCCCGGCGTTCCTTCTTTCTTTCTCGGGCTGAAAGCCCGACGGTCGGCCCTCCGTAGATCATGTAGCAGTCGCGCACCGGAGGGAAGTCGCCATCTGCGTTCTTGCCGCCGCGTCGATCGGTATCCTTTCCCTTAGGCTCTTCATCCCTCTTATCGCCGAGCTTGGAGTAGTAGCTTTTCAACAGTCGGCAATCTTTCAACTTGTGGTTTACGGGGCCCCTGTGGTAGGTACAGGGATCTTCGAGCATCTGGTCGAAAACGGCCCCATCGGGGGGGCCTCGGGGCTTCTTAGGCTCGAGGGCGCCCGCGAGCACTTCTTTGTCGTCGTCGTCATCGGCGCCACGCTTCGCCTTCTGGCCCTTGCGTTTGTTTTTCTTCCTTTTGTTGCCGTCATTATTGTCGTTCTTGGCGTCGTTGCCTTTGTTGGAGCCCTCCGGCGCGATCACCGTCTTACCTTTGTCCGTGGAACGGCCAAAGAAGGCCCCCACCGCTTCGTCGCCCGAAGCAAAGCTTGTGACGCGATCCATCAGGTCCTCGACCGTCCCGGGGCGGTAGCGTCCTAGCTCATGAACAAGCTCTTGGCATGTCGTGCCCGCGAGGAACGCAGAGATGACGTCCTCGTCAGGTACGTGGGGGAGCTCGAGACGCTGCTTCGAGAACCGTCGAGCGAAGTCGCGGAGGGGCTCGTCCGCCGCCTGCCTGCAACGCCGTAGGTCCCAGGGGTTGCCTGGACGCACGCAGGTCCCCTTGAAATTCCCGTCAAAGACCCTAACTAGGTCGGCCCAGTCGTGGATCCGATCCGGCGGGAGCACCTCGAGCCACCGTCGGGCGGTGTCCGAGAGGTAAAGTGGGAGCTGACGGATGATCACGCGGTCGTCGTTCTTCGCTCCGCCCAGTTGGCAGCCAAGGCGGAAGTCCGAGAGCCAAAGCTTGGGCTCGACCTCCCCGTCGTACTTCACGACGTTGGTCGGAGGTCGGAAGCGGTCGGGGAGGGTCGAGCTGCGGATGGCCCGGCTGAAGACCCGGGGGCCCGGGGGCTCGAGGACCTGCCGGTCCTCGTCGCTGTCGTAGCGCCCCCCTCGATGGGCGCTATAGCCACGCTCTTGGGCCCCCTTGTCCTTGCGCCGCCGATTGATGTCGTTGCGGGCGTCGTTGGGGTCTCGAGGCGGCCGGTTGTCGACGATCCGTTCGCGGACCGGCCTGGCTCGAGAGGCGTCCGGCTGGTGGACGGATGCCTCGCGAGCGTCGCGGGGCGTGTCTGCTGGTTTCCCTGAGGCTGCTTCACGTCGGCGCGACGCCGAGCTCTCGGCTTGCTGTACCGCGGCTGTCTCGAGGAGGTTTTTCATTTCTCCGAGCATGCGCCTGGCGTCAGGGTTGGAGACGGCGGGCAGTTCACGGAGCATCATCGCTGCCGCCACCACGTTCTGGCCGGCTCGTGGGAAGCATACCTCGGGGCGTGCTGGTGCCCCATCCTCGAGGATTCGCCGGTGGACCTCTCGAGCCCGGCCTCGAGCTCCGGCCCCACGAGGCTGGGGTGGTTCCTGCATCAGGGTTTGCCGGAGCTGCAGCAGGTGTCGCCTTTCTTCCTCGGCTTTGGTGATTGCCTCTTGCACCTGCGCGAGTTGTGCCGCCCGGCCGTCGCCGTGCTGAGGCGACTCAGCCGGTGCCGGAGGTTCGTCCCTCCTTTGAACACGTGACCCGCCTGCCGCGGCCACGTCGCTGGGGCCTTCTAGATCGAGCGCTGGTCTGCCGTCATCGCCCTCGTCCTCGGTATCGCACGCGACCCCCTCGAGTTGAAAGCACTCCCTGGTGGGATCCCAGAAGTCGGGGTCGTGGTAGTCGTATTCGTCGGAGCCGGAGCCGTCGACGGCGTGCCGTCTTGGCAAATGCTGGGATCGCAGCTCGCGGTACCATTCTCCGACGGTGGATCGCCGAGGTGGCTCGAAGGCTGGCAAAGAGTCGCGGTCGACGCGCGCGGGGTGGACGATCTCCAGGCTGGCCATGGCCTGCAGCAGCGTGCCCGGGCGCTGCTCCCGGTCCGCCATCGCCTGGTCCTGATGGCGCCCGTCGCGGCGGTGGGCGTGCACAGCCGCTGAGCGGTCGAGGCCGACCGGGAGCCGCTGGCGCCAAGCGCGGCGCGACCCGCGCGGGAGGAGGCTGAATGACGTCGACGGCGCTCGGCTCGGAGGCCTCTGGCCTGGTTCCTGGTCCGTACGTATGATGAATGCGAAGTCGCTCGGCGGGCGTGGGTGCGCCCTGGAGGTTTCCGGCCGCACGCCGGGCTGGCTTCCCCTTGGGGACCCTGCACCGGCTACGGGGCCGCAGGAGTTTGCCGCGGGTACCGCCCGTGCCCAGCGATGACGGTGACGACGACGCCGCTCGCGATGTGGCGACGCGTGGTGGTGCGGGGGACGCGTCGCGCCTCCCGCGCGGGGCGGCGTGACGCGCTCTCCGCTCAGGCCCTCCGTGGAGAGCAGAATCAGCTCGTTGCCGTTGCCTGTGGCCAGGAACTCGAGGCTCCCGAACCAGACGATAACACCAGCCGAGAACGGAAGAGGGGATGAAGCCATCCAAGAATCAACGAGAAATCGGCTCGGACACGCGAAGTCCCCTACCTGGCGCGCCAACTGTCGGTGTTTCGTACCCGGGGGTAGCACACCAACGAGTAATATGATCGCGTGCTTCTCTTCCTGGATGGTGATGCAAGGGGACACAAGGATTTATCCTGGTTCGGGCAAAGAAGGCCCTACGTCCAGCGGGGGGAGATGTTCTTGTATTATTTGCACCTAAGTGCTTGTACAGGGGAGAATACAAGCTCAGTGAGCGTGGACCGGGGTCCGGACTCGTGTTTGTGCGTGGACTCGTGTGTTCTGTTCGTCCTCTCGAATGAGGGCCCTAGCGTCCCCTTTTATAGAGCAAGGGGAGGCCAGGGTTACAAAAAGTATTCCAGGTGTCGGGGCGCATGGTACCCCATACGGAGAAGGGTAGGAACCCTGTCTTGTCGGGGCCACTGGAGCCGATGTGATCGTCGCTGTTGAGGCGTCCTTGAGTCGTGGCTTCCATCCCGGGCGCGGGCGTGGGGGCGTGACAAGGCGGGAGCCGTACAGCACCCATCCCGGAATGCACAGGACGCGGCGGGGTCTCTCCGGGTCTTGGGGTACCTGTCCTCCAATAGTATGAAAGTAGTTAGGGCTCGAAGGGCGCGAAGCCGACCTCGAGGTGTTACAGTGCATGGCTCGAGGGGCGCGGAGCCGGCCTCGAGGTGTTTACTGTGCATGGCTCGAGGGGTGCGGAGCCGGCCTCGAGGGGCTTACTGTGCATGGCTCGAGGGGCGCGGAGCCGGCCTCGAGGGGCTACAGTGCAGGGCTCGAGGGGCGCGGAGCCGGCCTCGAGGGGTTTACTGTGCATGGCTCGAGGGGCGCGGAGCCGGCCTCGAGGGGCTACAGTGCATGGTATGGTCGAATAGTGCTGTACTGGTGCCCTTTTGCCCATGCTTGTGGTGAAAACGAGACTTGACCTTTACACCGAGTTACTGTGGTACGTGCTGTGCTCCAGTGGACATGACCGGAGTAGGTGAGGGCATTAAATGCGTGGTATGGGGCGGGTACGGCTGTCTGTACCACTCGAGGTTCGTGCGATAGGGCTCGAGGTATAGGAGCGTGCTCGCCCGAGGTTTGTAGGGCTCGGGCGAGACGGAGAGCGGACGCGTTCGCCCGAGGCCTGGCTCAGCGGGCTCGGGCGAGGCGGAGAAAAGAGCGTTCGTCCGAGGCCTGGCTCAGGCTCGGGCGAGGCGGAGAAAAGAGCGTTCGTCCGAGGCCTGGCTGAGGCTCGGGCGAGGCGGAGAAAAGAGCGTTCGCCCGAGGCCTGGCCGGGAGGGCTCGGGCGAGACGGAGATTGCGCGTTCGCCCGAGGCCTGGCTGGGAAGGCTCGGGCGAGACGGAGATAGAGCGTTCTCGTTTGCCCGAGGCCTGGCTCAGCGGGCTCGGGCGAGGCGGAGAAAGAGCGCTCGCCCGAGGCCTGGCTGGGAGGGCTCGGGCGAGTCGGAGATTGGGCGTTTGGGTGTTTGCGTTGATTGGGGGTACCCTTTTTTGTACCACCGACAGGTACCTAAAAGGAATTGATCTCTTTTGTAGGTAAACTATAAAGCGGGAGGAAGGCATTGGGTGCTTGATAGTGGGTGCACTCAACACATGACCGGAGATGGAAGAATGTTCAAATCAATCAACACTAGTGGCAATGATCATGCGGATGCTATCACATTTGGTGACAATAAGAAAGGCAAGGTCAAAGGCTTGGGCAAGATTGCAATATCCAATGACTTGAGCATCTCCAATGTGCTATTAGTGGAATCTCTCAACTTCAATCTTTTGTCCGTAGCACAATTGTGTGACTTGGGTTTCAAATGCATATTTGGGGTTGATGATGTGGAGATAGTGAGTGTTGATGGAAGTGATTTGGTGTTTAAAGGATTTAGATATGAGAATCTTTATTTGGTGGACTTTGATGCAAGTGAAGCTCAATTGACAACATGTTTGTTCACCAAATCAAGTATGGGTTGGCTATGGCATAGGCGCTTGGGACATGTTGGAATGAAGCAACTAAAGAGGCTAGTGAAGCATGACATGGTTAGAGGACTAAAAGATGTTCATTTTGAGAAGGACAAGCTTTGTAGTGCATGTCAAATGGGAAAACAAGTTGAAAACACTCATCCCAACAAAGGAATGATGAGCACTACACATGAACTTGAGTTGTTGCACATGGACTTGTTTGGACCAACTACATATGCAAGTATTGGGGGAAACAAGTATGGCATTGTGATAGTGGATGACTATACAAGATACACATGAGTCTTCTTTCTCGTTGACAAAAGTGAAGTGTTTGGCATATTCAAAACCTTTGTCAAGAGAAGCCAAAATGAGTTTGATAGAAGAATCAAGAAAGTGAGAAGTGACAATGGAAGTGAATTTAGAAACACAAGAGTTGATGAGCTATGTGATGATATTGGAATCAAACATCAATTCTCGGCCAAGTATACTCCTCAATCCAATGGAATAGTTGAAAGGAAGAATATGACACTCATTGATATGTCAAGATCCATGCTTAGTGAATACAATGTGAGTGATTCCTTTTGGGCCGAAGCAATCAACACGACATGCTATTATAGCAACCGGCTCTATTGTCACCCTCTATTGAAGAAGACACCATATGAGCTCCTCAATGATAGAAAGCCCAACATTGCATATTTCCGGGTCTTTGGGTGCAAATGCTACATATTGAAGAAAGGCACAAGACTTGGCAAATTTGAGAAGAAGTGTGATGAAGGGTTCCTACTTGGTTACTCCACTACAAGCAAAGCATATAGAGTGTGGAACGATACAACAAGAATAGTTGAAGAAGTCCATGATGTTGAGTTTGATGAAACCAATGGCTCACATGAAGAACAAGACAACCTAGATGATGTGAGAGGAACACAATTGGTGGAAGCTATGAAGAACATGGACATTGGTGATATAAGGCCAAAGCAAGTGATTGACATAGAAGATGACAAAGATCAAGTGCTCTCTCCTCCAACCATGCATGACAATGATATTGCAAGCTCTAGTGGTTCTCAAGATCAACAAGATACTAGTGCAAGTGCTCAACCGCAACAAGTGCTCCAACCAACACATATTGCAAGAGATCATCCTTTGGATCAAATTGTTGGTGACATAAGAAGAGGTGTGCAAACAAGATCAAGATTGACATCCTTTTGTGAACACTACTCATTTGTATCATCTATTGAGCCAACCAAGATTGATGAAGCTTTGATGGATGTTGATTGGGTGAATGCAATGCATGAAGAGTTAAACAACTTCACTCGCAATGATGTTTGGGAGTTAGTGGAAAGACCAAAGAACACAAATGTTATTGGTACAAGATGGGTCTTCCGAAACAAGCAAGATGAAGATGGCATTGTTATAAGGAACAAAGCAAGATTGGTAGCACAAGGTTACACTCAAATGGAAGGCATTGACTTTGGAGAAACCTATGCACCGGTTGCTAGATTGGAGGCCATTAGAATTCTACTTGCATATGCTTGTTCTCACAACATCAAGCTCTATCAAATGGATGTAAAGAGTGCTTTTCTCAATGGATTCATAAATGAGCTAGTATATGTTGAGCAACCTCCCGGATTTGAAGAATTGAAGAAGCCCAACCATGTGTACAAGATCAAGAAGGCACTATATGGGTTGAAGCAAGCACCAAGAGCATGGTATGAAAGATTGAGAGACTTCTTGCTAGCAAAAGGATTCAAGATTGGGAAAGTTGACACCACTCTCTTCACCAAGAAGATTGGAAGTGACTTATTTGTGTTGCAAATCTATGTGGATGACATTATCTTTGGATCAACCAACCAAGACTTTTGTGAAAAGTTTAGAGAGATGATGGCTAAAGCATTTGAGATGTCTATGATTGGAGAACTTAGTTACTTCCTTGGTCTACAAATCAAGCAAATGAAGAAAGGCAATTTCATTAGTCAAGGCAAGTACATCAAAGACATGCTCAAGAAGTTTGGGTTAGATGAAGCAAAAGCAATAACCACTCCAATGGGCACAAATGGACATTTGGATGGTGATTCTAGTGGTGACATGGTGGATCAAAAGTTATATCGGTCAATGATTGGAAGCTTACTCTATGTGACCGCATCTAGGCCGGATGTCATGTTTAGTGTATGCATGTGTCGGTGTTTCGTACCCGGGAGTATCACACCAACGAGTAATATGATCGCGTGCTTCTCTTCCTGGATGGTGATGCAAGGGGACACAAGGATTTATCCTGGTTCGGGCAAAGAAGGCCCTACGTCCAGCGGGGGGAGATGTTCTTGTATTACTTGCACCTAAGTGCTTGTACAGGGGAGAATACAAGCTCAGTGAGCGTGGACCGGAGTCCGGACTCATGTCTGTGCGTGGACTCGTGTGTTGTGTTCGTCGTCCTCTTGAATGAGGGCCCTAGCATCCCCTTTTATAGAGCAAGGGGAGGCCAGGGTTACATAAAGGTATTACTGGTATCGGGGCGTATGGTGCCCCATACGGAGAAGAGTAGGTATCCTGTCTTGTCGAAGGTACTAGAGCAGGTGTGGGGGTTGCTGTTGCACCGTCCTTGAAGCGTGGCCTCCGTCCTGTGTGTCAGACGTGGCGACGTGGCGTCGTAGGGGCCATGCCGCGCATCCCGGGACGTACTGGACGTAGTAGGGACCTTCCGGGTCTTGGGGTGCCTGTCTTCCAAAAGTAAGAGAGCTGTCAGGGCTCGAGGGGCGCGGAGCAGGCCTCGAAGTGGTGCTCACGGGAGCTCGAGGGATGCAGAGCCGGCCTCGAAGTGGTGCCACGGGAGCTCGAGGGGTGCAGAGCCGGCCTCGAAGTGGTGCCACGGGAGCTCGAGGGGTGCAGAGCCGGCCTCGAAGTGGTGCCACGGGAGCTCGAGGGGTGCAGAGCCGGCCTCGAAGTGGTGCCACGGGAGCTCGAGGGATGCAGAGTCGGCCTCGAAGTGGTGATTTAGACACGCACAACGTAGAGCATGGCACAGCAGTGCAGGGCATGGCGCGACAGTGCTGGTGCCTTTTTGCCCATGCTTGTGATGAAAAGAAGGTTTGACTCTTCACCGGTTCACTGTGGCACGTGCTGTGTCTAAGAGGACGTGACTGGAGTAGGTGGGTGCATTAAACGCGTGGTACAGGGCTGGTACGGTTGTCTGTACCACTCGAGGTCCGTGCGTTAAGGCTCGAGGTGTAGGGGCGCGCTCGCCCGAGGCCTGGCCTGGAGGGCTCGGGCGAGACGGTTGGTGCGTTCGTCCGAGGCCTGGCCGGGAGGGCTCGGGCGAGACGGAGATTGAGCGTTCGCCCGAGGCCTGGCCGAGAGGGCTCGGGCGAGACGGAGATTGAGCGTTCGCCCGAGGCCTGGCCGGGAGGGCTCGGGCGAGACGGAGATTGAGCGTTCGCCCGAGGCCTGGCCGGGAGGGCTCGGGCGAGACGGAGACGGGGCGTTCGCCCGAGGCCTGGCCGGGAGGGCTCGGGCGAGACGGAGATTGAGCGCTCGGGTGTTTGCATTGATTGGGGTACCCCTTTGGCGTTCCCCCGACAGTAGCCCCCGAGCCCTTGTTCGAGTGCTTGCACTCGAGCAGGGGCTCTTTGACCTGGGTTTTGAGGACTTTGACTGCGTTGGTTTTCGAGGGGGTTTAGCCGTGCTGATTCCATGGGTGTCGCGCGAGCGACACCCGTGGGTGTAGCCCCCGAGGCCACGGGGGAGTGGTTGGAACTTCCTCGTGGGCTTTTTGCGAGTGTCGAGTCCCCGAGTTTTGGATCCTTTTGAAGAAACCTCCGTCGCTGGGAAGCCTTCTGCCCGTTGGGCACGCCTTTTTAGGCGGAAATCGTCGGGGAGAGCAGAGATCGCGGCGCCGTGTGTACCTATCAACAGGCTCGAAATGTGGTTTGGTAGTCTCATTAAATGTTTACGGTTACCTTTCCTTTGTCGTGGGAGACTCCGTCCGAGGCTTGGCTCGGAGGGCTCGAGCGAGACGGAGAACGAGCGATCGTCCGAGGTCTGGCCTCGAGGGCTCGAGCGAGATGGAGGACGAGCGATCGTTCGAGGCCTGAAAATCTCATGCTCACACCAAGAAAAGAGATTAGTCGTAACTGTCCGAGTTTTTAGACCCTCTTTCGTCGAGGGGTGCCAGGCTGAACCGACTGGCCGGCTCCTCGAGCTGTCCGGCATGCCGATTGCCCTGGCTTGTCATCCCGCGAGTCTTTTCGATCGGATGCGAGGGGGGATGCCTCGTAATACCCCGAGTGGGCGAGTGTCGAGGTTCCCGGTGAGCTGGTAACGGGGAATCCAAGTGAGAGCTCGTGCCCCGTTCGTTAGGGGTCGACTGTGGCCCGGAGGCGGTCTCATAAAGCAGGGGGGCTCGGTCTGCAGGAGTGCCGGGTCCATTCGATAGGACCCGGTGGCTCGATGCCTCCCTCCGAGGGGATCTCACTGCACGTCGAGCTCCCCGCCTTGGATACACGTGAGGGGCCTCGAGGGCTTGGCCCTCGAGTAATGCCGCGAATGGCGCCCCTTGGTGTCCCTGACTCGGGTGCTCAAAGCCGGCTGTCGAACCCTTTTTGAGGGCCAGCCTTCGCTGCTTCGAGACTTAGGGCCGGGGCCCGTTTTTACCTTTGTGAAGAAGCCTCCGTCGTCTGGGAACCCTTCTGCCCGGTGGGCGCGCCTTTTTAGGCGGAAACTGTTGGGGAGGGCGGCGGACGCGAAGCCGGGGCGACGGTCGTGGCGGGCCTGGGTAGTGGAGCGAACGGAGAGCTGCCGTGTGTTCCCTGCATGCGGCTCGAGACATAGTTAGGCGGGCGCATTAAATGCTATGCGTTTACCTCTTTCGTCGCCGTGGGAGACTCCGTCCGAGGCCTGGCTCGGAGGGCTCGGGCGAGACGGAAAACGAGCGTTCGTTCGAGGCCTGAAAATCTCATGTTCACACAAAGAAAAGAGATTAGTCGTAATCCCTGAGCCCCCGAGTCCCTTGGTTGCCAATCGATGGCTTTGGGACTAGGGGTAATCCAAGGTTTTTTGACTTTATCTTGGGTGCGAGGCGAGCCCCTGAGCCCTTTTTCGCAAAGGGTCGGTCAGAGGCGGCCTTGTCTTGGTTTTTCAACCCTTACGCACTCTTCTTGCAAGGAAGAGGGGTGGTGACGCCGTGCTCAGGCTCGGCTCGGTCCAGGGTCCGCGGCCGTTCCTGACTCTGTTACCCTGGGGCAGCTGTCGAACCCTCGGAGCGGTCGGCCTTCGAACCCCTGGATCGCAACGGGCTCAGTGCCCTGGGTTCCTTCGCTGGGAAGGTGTCAGAGGCAGGTTACTTTTTCCGGCGGGCGCGCCTTTTTAGGCGACTTCCTGGGGACGTGGGCGGCGCCTGTTGCCGACGTGTGCAAGGGCCTACGACCAGGCATTTAATGCTTGTGTGTGCGCCCGCATCGAGGGGATTCTCGCAATCATGAGATCTCCTGGCGTGTGATGCATTAAATGCGGGTGGATAGTGATCAACCGGGATCTGGCCGTTGGTTTTTACCCTATAAATACGCCCCTTGGGGACTTCGGGCGGTTCCTTTCCTCATTCGCCCGTCCCCCCTACTCCTTCGTCTTCCTCCACCGTTCAGCCGCACAAAAAACAGAGGCGGGAGAGACCGGGCCAGCGGCGGAGTAGAGGGTTGAGAGGCAAAGAAGAAAGACAGAGAGAGAGAGAGAGAGAGATCGAGACCTTTCCCTTTTGCGACATTCGCGTTTCCGCCTTCCGTTGTCTGGGATGGCCGACGTCGCCGAGCCGTGGGGCGCTTCTGCTGCCACCCCGGAGAAGCTAGCGGAGTTGGTGCAGTCAGGGCTTCTTCGGGGCCTTTCCGGCTCCGAAAGGCCGGAGTGGATCGCCCCTGGTCCGGAGGAGGAGGAGCCGAGGCCCCCAAACGGCTACGTGGTCAGCTTCATCGCTTTCCATGAGCGCGGGTTCGGGGTGCCGGCAAGCCGGTTCCTCCGGGCGCTTCTTTTCTACTACGGGCTCGAGCTGCATCACCTTGCCCCCAACTCCATTTCACAGGCGGCCATCTTCGCGACCGTCTGCGAGGGCTTCCTGGGGATCGAGCCCCACTGGGAGCTCTGGATCCACCTCTTCCGGGGCGAGCTCTTCACGAAGGCGGTTTCGGAGGGTCGGCGGAGACTGATGAGGTCGGGGAGCTGCGTGCTCTCCGTTCGCCAGCACAGGTCGGGCCTGTACATCCCGTCCCAGGTGGCCACCTCGAACAAGGACTGGCGTGTGGGCTGGTTCTACCTTCGCAACGACGACGGGTTGCTGCCAGCGTACACCAGCCGCGTCATCGAGTCGCGGCCGGATCTTTGGAACTACGGCGTCGTCGACAAGAGGCAGGGTGGACTCGACCCGCTTCTTGAGGCCCTGTCGAGGCTGCGGAAGGCGGGTCTGACGGCCGGGATGGTTGTGGCCTGGTTCCACCAGCGGTGCGTGCTGCCGCTGGTGAACCGGCCCCTGATCATGGCGAAGATGAGGGACGACGCGCCTCTCCTGCGGGAGTGCCAGATGAGGGCGTCCCCGGTCGCTTATCCCGAGCTCGTTCGCCGGGCGAGGGATGCAGTAAAGGAGGTGAAGGACGCGAGCAAGATGCTCAGTATTCCGATGCGCCCTTTCCGCGGGTACATCAGCTTGGTAAGGGGATCGATCCTGTGGGTGTGTTGCCGCGGAGCTGTTGGTGTTCGATCCTTATTTCCTTCTTTTTGCAGGGTTTACAGGGGGTCAGCGCCTCGAAGCCTCCCCTTCCTGAGGAAAGGGAGGAGAGGCGGCGCCTGGTCGAGGACAGGAAAAAGAAGAAGGACGAAAGGAACGCCAGGCGAGCCAAGCGTCGGAAGGACCGTGACGACCTGGAGAGGCGTCGGCGGCAACAGAAGCTCCATGGTGAGCCGGAAGAGTCCTCCCCTACGGAGGAGGATTCCGATGACGAAGACGAGGAGGGCTCGGAGGGGGATTCCGAGCCCCTGGCGGGGTTCCCAGACGTGGACCGCTCGCTGGTTCGGTCAGCGAGCCCCGTGAGGGTCACGTCCGGGGCGCAGGCGGCGGGGAAGAGCCTTGTTTCTGCCCCGGGCGCGGGTGGCGGGACTTCTGCGCCCCGGGGGGGCGACGGGTCCGCGCAGGGTCTGTCGACGCCGCCGTCGGCTGGGGCTTCGACGGAGACCCCCGGGACGGAGCTCCCGCCTCCCCCGAGAGGGGTTCCCCCTGCAGGGACACAGCGGCTGCGGACCTCATCCGCACCCACCGCGAGGAGGGCGCCAAGGGCTGGGTAAGCGCTCGTCGCGTGCCCGTCTCGCGTTTGCTTGTGTGGGGATTTTTTCATGATGCGTATCTTTCTTTTCTTGTCTCAGCGGGAAGCGGTCCGTGGAGGCCTTATCCCTCCGCCCTCGGAAGGCGCTGAAAGTGGGCGCGATTTCCTCCGCCGGCGCGATGGTGGCACCGTCTGCAACGCCACCACTGCCGGGGTCCGGCGGGCCGGTCGTCACGCCTGAAATTATCAAGTCCCCGGAGGGGGCCCCGGTTTCCGCTGGTGGGGCGCCAGAGGAGGATCCGGCTTTTGGTGCGTCGAGGGATGAGGGCGCGACGGGGGCCTCGACCGCTGAAGCCGAGGCCGCTAAGGCGGCTGAGGCAGTGCCGTCCCTAGCCGCTGCGCCCGAGGCTGGGGCCGACGCCCTGCCTCAGGGGTCGCGCTTGCCGGAGGAGGTCCACACCATCTCTTCTGGCGAGACTTCCCCAAAAGGTGGGACTGCAGAGGTGGGGATCGAGGTTACCAGCGTGCCGCCGAGGCTGTTGGTGCCAGAGGTCGGAGGCGGGGGCGAAAGCTCGGCCCCCGTTCGCTTGGGAGGTCGCTCTCCTACCTGGGGCGGCCCTCGAGTGGAGTGGAGGGATCCAGCTGATCCCGAGGCCGAGCCGGTATTCGTCCTCGATGATGCCCCCGAGGTCGAAAACTGGAACGACCTCGGGCGGCTCGGCTCGCTCCTCACGCGGTCATTGAAGACGTCTCTGGCGATGGTGGAGAGGGAGCTACCACGGGCCGCCCAGGTGAGGACCCTTGTTTGGGCGATCTTCTTCTTCCCATTTGGTCGAAAAAAGGAGGGTTAATGTCTGGTCGACTATTTATCTTAGGAGCTCATGGGGGCTTCGCAAGCCAAGTCGGACTTCCTCCGCCGGGAGAGCCACGTCTGGGAGCAGCTTCGGGCGTCGAAAGCCGAGCTCGCTCATATCCAGGGGCAGCTTACCGAGAAGAACGCCGAGGCGGACCGGCTGAGCGCCCGTTGCTCGGAGCTGACGGCTGCGGTTGCCGAGACGGGTCGGCTACGCACTCAGTGCTCAGGCTTGACCGCCGCGGTCACCGAGGCCCGGGAGCACGGCGTCCGGGAGGCGGAGAGGGCCAAGGACTTGGCGTCGCGGTTGGATGAGTCAGAGAAGATCGTCGAGGCCCTCCGCGCTCAGGTTGCCGAGGAGGCATCCAAGGCGCAGGCCTTGAGTGCGGACCTTGAGCAGGCTCGGAAGTCTGCTGAGGCGTCGGCCAACAATGCCCAGAAGTGGGAGGACACGGCGAAAGGTAACATTTTGTTCCATTGGCTTTATGGTTTCCTCGTCGTATTTCGATCCTTCTTTTGACGAGTCGCGTCGAGCCTCTGCAGAGCTGCGGGGGAGGCTTACTGAGGCGGAGGATGCCTCGGCCGCCTTGCAGTTGGTGTACGAGGCGGAGACCTCGGAGCACCAGGTGCTGCGGGAGGCCGCCATCAGGGCCTGCGCGTCCCTTGGGGCCGCAGAGGGTCAGTCAGGGAGCTCCCTGGTCAGCCGTCTGTCTGCCCTAAGGGGCCATGCGGATGATCAGGTGCGCGGCACTCTGCACCTTGGGGTGAAGCGGGCTTTTGCCGTGATCTCCAGCCACTACGCCGGCCTCAACTTTGACGCCGTTAGCCAGGGGTTCATCCTGCCGGATGATGATGATGAAGCTGAGCGGGAGATCGCGGAGTTCACCAGGGTCGTCGAGGCCCCTGGGGAGGCCCTAGCTCGGTTCTTTGAAGAGGACGTGGGGCTTCCCCCAGCAGCGTCCTCGGCGCCTGAAGACCCCTTGGTGGTTGCTCCTGCGGACGAGCCTCAAGAGGAGAGACGAAGTTAGTTTGGGCCGCCGAGCCCTTGCGTTGTGTCCTCCGTGGGAGGATATTTTTGTGATAAGGAACATGCTTGCGGCCCTCGAGGCCTAATGTAAAAACATTTTCGCATTTCATTCGTTGTTGCTTGTTTTGATAAAGCGAGCGAAAACGTAAGTCTCGGGGGCGTCGGGGGTCGGGTCGGAGAGACCCTTCTCCTGACAGCCCCCGAGGCCTCGGAGGAGTGGGAAGGACTCCTTCGAGGGCTTTCGGGGTGAGAGCCCGAGGCGATATTGAAATGCCTTTGCGCTCGAGTTTTCTTATTTTTCTTTGCCTGAGTTTTGCTTCGACTAAGTTTTTGACACCGACTTGAGTCCTTCCAGGGTGGGAGCGAGTGGAGGTACCGTAGCCCGGGGGCGTAGGCGAGCTCCCGTCTCGACACCCTTGGTCCTTTAGGGAGCCCAAGGTGTTTTCTTCTTAGTCGTGAGACGCGTTCAAGGCATAGGATAATAACAAAACGTCGAGTTTAGAAAACGTGCGAGGTTTTTGGGAACTTTTAGGGGGGATCCCCTGGCTAGCTCGCGAGGAAGTCTTGACTCTGATAGGACAGAATCAAGGCTACTCCGGTTTTGAGCGAAACAAAGAACTTGGAAACGAACTTTTATTCATTCAAAATGCGAAATTTGCACAAAGTACGAGAAATGTACGAAGCCTCGAGGCTTTAGGGATAGAAAACAACGTAGCTGTTCGATGTTCCGAGCTGGAGTCGGGCTCGGGGTTGTTTTCGTGGGGCAGCGCTGAAGGTCAAAGGCCGAGCCCCCGAGTCCGGCTCGAGGAGGAGCGTCGAAGGTCGAGCCTCCGAGTCCGACTCGTGGAGGGGCGTCGAAGGTCGAGGCTTCGAGTCCAGCTCGAGGAGGGGCGTCGAAGGTCGAGCCTCCGAGTCCGGCTCGAGGCGGGGCGTCGAAGGGACGTCGAGCCCCCGAGTCCGGCTCGAGGCGGGGCGTCGAAGGGACGTCGAGCCCCCGAGTCCGGCTCGAGGCGGGGCGTCGAAGGGACGTCGAGCCCCCGAGTCCGGCTCGAGGAGCGGCGTCGTGCGTGGGTGCCAACTTAGCCAGCTCGTCTGCGGCGGGCGCCCACGCGCACGCCTTCGTCGTCGTCGTCCTCGTCGTCGCGCCTTGCTTTCTGTCTTTCGCCTTGGCCCGCGGAGTGGCCAAAGAAGGCCCCCACTGCCTCGTTGCCGGAGGCAAAGCTGGTGACCTGATCCACCAAGTCTTCGATCGTCCTGGGATGGTAGCGCCCTAACTCGTGGACCAGCTTTTGGCACGTCGTGCCTGCGAGGAATGCTGAGATGACCTCCTCATCAGGCATGTGAGGGAGCTCGAGGCGCTGCTTCGAGAACCGCCGAGCGAAGTCGTGGAGGGGTTCGTCCGCTGCCTGCCTGCAACGTCGCAGATCCCAGGAGTTGCCTGGGCGCGCACAAGTCCCCTTGAAATTCCTGTCGAAGACCCTGACTAGGTCGGCCCAGTCATGGATCTGATCCGACGGGAGCCCCTCGAGCCACCGGCGGGCAGTGTCCGAGAGGTAAGGTGGGAGTAGGCGTATGATCATACGGTCGTCGCCCTTCGCTCCGCCCAGTTGGCAGCCTAGGCGGAAGTCTGAGAGCCAGAGCTTGGGCTCGACCTCCCCGTCATACTTCACGATGTTGGTCGGCGGTCGAAAGCGGTCGGGGAGGGTCGAGCTGCGGATGGCTCGGCTGAACACCCTGGGGCCCGGGGGCTCGAGGGTTCGCCGGCTATCAGCGATCCGCTCCTGGGCTGGTCTGGCTTGAGGGGCGTCCGGCTGGCTGACCGACGTCTCGTGCTTGCTGCGGGGTGCGTCTGCTGGCTTCTCCGAGGCTGCTCTGCGCTGGCGCGAGGCCGAGCTCTCGGCTATCTGCACGGCGGCCGTTTCGAGGAGGCTCTTTACTTCCCCAAGCACGCGTCTGGCGTCGGGGTTGGAGACGGCGGGCAGATCACGGAGCAGCATTGCGGCCGCCACCACGTTTTGCCCAGCCCGCGGGAAGCACACCTCGGGGCGTGCTAGCGCCCCGTCCTCGAGGTTCCGTCGGTGGGCATCTCGAGCCCGACCTTGAGCTCCGGCTCCTCGAGGCTGTGCGAGTCGCGCCGCCCGGCTGTCGTCGTGTTGAGGTGGTGGAACCGAGGCCGAGGATTTGCTTCTTGCCTGAACGCGGGAACCGCCCGCCGTAGCCACGTCGTTGGGCGCTCCGAGGTTGGGCTTTGGCCTGACGTCGTCGTCGTAGTCCTCGGCATCGCTCACCACCCCCTCGAGCTGGAAGCACTCCCTGGTGGAATACCAGACGTGCCGGTCCGCACGTGTGACGGACGCGAACTTGCTGGGGGAGCGCGCCCGCGCCCTGGAGGTCGCCGGCCGCGTGCCGGGCAGGTTTCCCCTCGGGGATTCTGCGCCGGCCGCGGGGAAGTGGGCGTACGCCGCCGGCACCGCCTGTGCCTGGCGACGATGGTGACCACGGCGCCGCTCGCGAAGTGGCGACGCGTGGTGGTGCAGACGACGCGCCATGCCCCCCGCGCGGGGTGGCGTGACACGCCTTCCGCTCAGGCGCTCCGTGGAGAGCGGGGTCAGCTTGTTGCCGTTGCCGGCGGCTAGGGACTCAAGGTTCCCGAACCAGACGACGGCACCGGCAGAGAACGAAGGAGTAGAAGAAGCCATCCAGGAGATAGCGAGAAAATGACTCGGACACGCGCTCCCCTACCTGGCGCGCCAACTGTCGGTGTTTCGTACCCGGGGGTATCACACCAACGAGTAATATGATCGCGTGCTTCTCTTCCTGGATGGTGATGCAAGGGGACACAAGGATTTATCCTGGTTCGGGCAAAGAAGGCCCTACGTCCAGCGGGGGGAGATGTTCTTGTATTACTTGCACCTAAGTGCTTGTACAGGGGAGAATACAAGCTCAGTGAGCATGGACCGGAGTCCGGACTCGTGTCTGTGCGTGGACTCGTGTGTTGTGTTCGTCGTCCTCTTGAATGAGGGCCCTAGCGTCCCCTTTTATAGAGCAAGGGGAGGCCAGGGTTACATAAAGGTATTACTGGTATCGGGGCGTATGGTGCCCCATACGGAGAAGAGTAGGTATCCTGTCTTGTCGAAGGTACTAGAGCAGGTGTGGGGGTTGCTGTTGCACCGTCCTTGAAGCGTGGCCTCCGTCCTGTGTGTCAGACGTGGCGACGTGGCATCGTAGGGGCCATGCCGCGCATCCCGGGACGTACTGGACGTAGTAGGGACCTTCCGGGTCTTGGGGTGCCTGTCTTCCAAAAGTAAGAGAGCTGTCAGGGCTCGAGGGGCGCGGAGCAGGCCTCGAAGTGGTGCTCACGGGAGCTCGAGGGATGCAGAGCCGGCCTCGAAGTGGTGCCACGGGAGCTCGAGGGGTGCAGAGCCGGCCTCGAAGTGGTGCCACGGGAGCTCGAGGGGTGCAGAGCCGGCCTCGAAGTGGTGCCACGGGAGCTCGAGGGATGCAGAGCCGGCCTCGAAGTGGTGATTTAGACACGCACAACGTAGAGCATGGCACAGCAGTGCAGGGCATGGCGCGACAGTGCTGGTGCCTTTTTGCCCATGCTTGTGATGAAAAGAAGGTTTGACTCTTCACCGGTTCACTGTGGCACGTGCTGTGTCTAAGAGGACGTGACTGGAGTAGGTGGGTGCATTAAACGCGTGGTACAGGGCTGGTACGGTTGTCTGTACCACTCGAGGTCCGTGCGTTAAGGCTCGAGGTGTAGGGGCGCGCTCGCCCGAGGCCTGGCCTGGAGGGCTCGGGCGAGACGGAGATGGGGCGTTCGTCCGAGGCCTGGCCGGGAGGGCTCGGGCGAGACGGAGATTGAGCGTTCGCCCGAGGCCTGGCCGAGAGGGCTCGGGCGAGACGGAGATTGAGCGTTCGCCCGAGGCTTGGCCGGGAGGGCTCGGGCGAGACGGAGATTGAGCGTTCGCCCGAGGCCTGGCCGGGAGGGCTCGGGCGAGACGGAGACGGGGCGTTCGCCCGAGGCCTGGCCGGGAGGGCTCGGGCGAGACGGAGATTGAGCGCTCGGGTGTTTGCATTGATTGGGGGTACCCCTTTGGCGTTCCCCCGACAGCATGTGTGCAAGGTTCCAAGCTTCACCAAGAGAAAGTCATTTGAAGGCAACCAAAAGAATATTGAGATATTTAAAGCACACTCCTAATGTTGGACTATGGTATCCCAAGGGCTCTCAATTTGAATTGATTGGATACTCGGATTCCGATTATGCGGGATGCAAAGTGGATAGGAAGAGCACATCGGGCACTTGTCAATTGCTTGGAAGATCACTTGTCTCATGGTCATCAAAGAAGCAAAATAGTGTTGCACTCTCTACCGCCGAAGCCGAATACATATCTGCGGGTAGTTGTTGTGCACAATTGCTATGGATGAAAGCAACATTGCAAGATTGTGGGATCAAGTTTGGACAAGTTCCATTGCTATGTGATAATGAGAGCGCCGTCAAAATAGCCACCAACCCGGTACAACATTCAAGGACAAAGCACATTGACATAAGGCATCACTTCATTAGAGATCATCAAGCAAAGAAAGACATAACTATTGAGAGTGTGGGCACCGATGATCAACTTGCCAATATCTTCACCAAGCCACTAGATGAGAGAAGGTTTTGCAAGCTAAGGAATGAATTGAATATCCTAGACTTCTCCAACATGAGTTGAATGCACCCCCACTTGTGACATGCCTCTCCTCCAACAAAGCAAAGGTGAAATTGTTTGGCATGTGCATTCATTCTTATTAGGTTGTGATCTAGTTCATATAGCCATCACATTGCTTATTTAGGATCATTCATGGTAAATTAGATGAATTTGAAGTATATATGGTACCACTATTGCTTCTATGTTTGACTTGATCTAGTGGTAGCATATAACTTGTTTGTGAGCTTGTAACTCTAGTGTTTGATCTAGTAAGTGAACAATAGGTGTTTAACCAACATGAGTAAGATAACCATTGAAAGATGTGTGAAGAAGCTTACTCTAGAGCAAACCATGTTAAGTATTCTATGTTCATGAGCTAGATTAAGCCATAACTTGCCTTAGTTTGATCCCTACATATGTATTTCATGATAAAAATATTGTCTCCTTCATTAAAATTTGCCCCACCTTTATGATAATTATTGACAAAGGGGGAGAAAATAATGCACCAAAGATATGTTAGTGAAAGAGGGAGACAACATGAGTGGACATGCTAAGTAAATCTTCAAGTGTTCAAGTGGGATCGGAGCATACAAATAGGGGGAGCAAGCTCATAAACATGATTGCTGCATTTGAAATGTGCATATTCCTATGTTTGATTGCAATGCATGAGCTATTTATTTTGATAATCTATTTATTTTGATATTCATACTTATGTGGTGAATGCTAGTGTTAGAACATGATTGATGAAATGACTCACTAGCATAAATACGATGATAACTAGACACACTTGTATTTTCGTATTTTCAAGTGGATCAAGAGCCTTATTATAATGTTGATCTCACGGGGTTCTTGAGTTTTGATGTATGTCTAGTGACAAATGATGCTAAGGATGGTATAACATGTGCACTCCGATTGGTATCACGCTTCAAAGGTCCATTCTTATGCCTTAGCATCATCATTGGTAGTATTGCTCATCCACATTTTATATCTATACATATGTGCAAAATCTAGAACCAAACTCTATAGCACATATGTAGGGGGAGCTAATACTATCAATGTGGTTACTCAAATTTAAATCACATATCTTTGTATAGGTTGTCATCAATTACCAAAAAGGGGGAGATTGAAAGCCCTAGTTTGGTTTTGGTTAATTGATGAAACCTATTTGGTCTAATCCTATTGCTAAGCATGTGTGTAGCTTATGAGGAAGGATTAAGATCAAGCCAAGTGGTGGAGCTAGCAAGATGGCAACCATGGAGGAAGGTGTTGGCCATATGCATCTCAAGTAATCAAGTGCTCTACCTTTGGTGAATCACGAGAAGAAGAGAAAAAATGGAGCAAAGAAGCCCGAAGGCAAAGGTATAACCTATAGGGCTCTTTGTTTTAGTGATCAAGACACTTAGCGAGTGTGATCACATTTAGGATACATAGCCGTACTATTAAGAGGAGATTATTCACGGCTTATGCGGTGTTCAAGTGCCACTAGGTGTTCTCTAACATATCGATGCTATAAACCTAGTGAGTGACTAACAAAACCCTTGATAAATGCTTTGCAAAATGCTAACACACGTGCACAAGTGTTGAAACACCTTGGTGTTAGCACATGGGAGCAAGGGTAGAAGTTAGAAAGCGAAGGGTGCTGAGTTTTCAGCATCGGACGCTGGCAGCGGGGGCATCGGACGCTGGTCGAGCGTCCAATGGTAAACCCTAGGTTCTGTCAGAAGCTGAAGGAGCATTGGACGCTGGCAACAGACGCTGAAGAAACACTGTTGCAGAGTCCGATGCGGGTGACATGGCGCGAGTTAGTTTTCCAGGGAGCATCGGACGCTGGCCTGCGTCCGATGCGGATCCATCGTACGCATCCGATGTGTTTTGGCCCTCTCTGGAACCTCTCTGCGTGGTCATCAGACGAAGGGGTTGAGCGTCCGATGTGAGAGTGCCGGAGCGTCCGTTGTGGCGCAGAAATAAGCTAAATCGAGCAGTGGCATCGGAGCGTCCGATGCCTAGCATCGGCGCGTCCGATGTCACTTTAACCGTGGCGCGAAGTGATATGACCGTTGGGATCTAACGGGCAGATTTCATATCAGGGGGACTCGTGGCTCCATCCGGAGCATCGGACGCTGGGGCAATGTCCGATGGTTGATCATCGGCGCGTCCGATGACCCCGATTCCAGCCCAAAGGCTAGGCCGACTTGGATGGCCTATTTAAGGGGCTTGGCCGGCTCATATGGACTCTCGCTTGCACATTTTGATTCCTAAGCATTCTAGTGAGCTTTGGCAAGCCTCCCAACTCATCTCCCAAGTTGATTTGATCAAACCAAGTGAGATTGAGTGATCTAGTGCGTGATTTGAAAAGAGTTCAATCTAGTGGCACTAGTTCTTCGCATCGGCATTGAGTTTTCTTGTTACTCTTGGCATTTGTCGGTGCCTAGATGGCTTGGAGGTATAGAGGTGGTTGATTGGCAAGATTGGTGATTGTTCTTGGCCACCACCGTTCGTGGTTGTGAGAGGTTTTGGAGCCTCACCTCGCCGGAGCGGCAAGAGGCATTCTTAGTGGATTGCTCGTGTCATTGAGCTACCTCACTAGTGGTAGACTCTTGTGGCGCTCTTTGTGAGCTTGGCTTTGCGCCGATTAGCCACCGGGTCACCTAGTGTTGGTCGACACAACGGGGAGTAGCGTGCCGGCAAGCACGTGAACCTCGGGATAAATCTTGGTGTCCCGTGTGCTTATTGTAATTGCGCATTCATCTTGGTGATTGGTCTTCATATTCATATTCTTGGTGATTGGCATCTCAAGAGGATTTCACCGGTGATTGATTCTCCACTAGACGATCCCGAAGGCTCGTGAAACCACTTCTATCTAGCTCATTTACTTTGTGTATTTACTTTGAGCTATTCCTTTGTGTAGATACTATCTCTTGTCATATATCTTGTTTAAGTTAATTGTGTTTAGCTTGATTAGTATATCTTGTACACACACTTGTTTTATATACATTCTTTGTATATCATACTTGTGCTAGAGCTAAATTGTTTTATTCCGCATTTTTTATTTGCTCTAGTTGATTGTGTGACATAGAAATATTAGGTAGAATTGTTGGATAGGTGGCTTGCAACACACTATTAGGCTAGCGCAAAAAACTTCGCCATTTGTCATACTAATAGTGTTTGCCTAAGTAATTTTTGTAGATTTTTAATTAGGCTATTCACCCCCCCTCTAGCCAATTTGGACCTTTCAATAGTGCTCAAACGTCAAGGCCGGCTCCAAGGATCCGGCAAAGTTGACGAAGCCGGGGAAGTGCAGCCGGCACAAGAGACCAAGGACGCCATTAGGAAGGCGTCCGTGACCGGGGGGACCAACAACCTTGAAACTCTTGTCAAATGGATGAATAAAAGTTATTAGTAAGGTTATGATTTACAACATAACAAATGAGAAAGTAATAAAAACTTGTACAATTGTTACCTTGGCCCGGTGATCCGAGCCACCGAACGCCTCTCCTGCGGTATCAGACGTTGGGGCAGCTGCGAGGGACCTTGCAAGTACACTGCAGAGCAGGTAGAGGAAGAGGAGCCACCTGCCGCCGCACCAGAGGAAATGGAGCCCCCCGGCCTCCTCCTCCTGGTCGTCGTCCTCCTCCTCCTCGTCCTGCTGCTGCTGCTCCTCCTGCTCCTGCTCCTCCTCCTCCTCCTCCTCCTCCTCCTCCTCCTGCGGTGGCGGAGGTGGTGCAAGTGCACGACCCCTGGCCCTGCTGCGTGGCCTTGGAGCAGGTACCTCCTCGGTCCTCTGGTAGACCGACCTCACCCGCCTCAGGTTCCTCTGGTAGCCTGAGCCTCCTGCCATAGCTAAACCTGCAATTACAAAGAGATGTCAAATAAACTTGTGCATAAATACAAAGTGATGTAAAGTGAATAATACGTAATTAAACAACAGTATTACATGTATTAGAAATAATCATCATCATCGGGACCGGCTGGATCATACGTCTCATCGTCACTATCATGCATGTCTACGTCCAATTCCATGTTCATATCACTGACTGCAAGTGTGGTGTCATCATCACTGTCATTGCCTACCTGGACTCGTCGAAGTAATTCTAAATCCTTCGCATTTAGAACCTCATCACCATCGTCCTCATCATCAACCCGGTTGTTGTCTACTTCCAATTCCATCAGATCGGTTAAGTCTATCTGAAAGGTCCCTTCTAGCCCCTCTGCTTGATAGAAGTCTCCCTCGTATGTGTTCGGGTCAAAGTTGTAATCTTCATTGTTTGGGACAGGTAGTTTACCATGTGGGGCTATCTTGTACACAACATCCCAACCCTGAAGACGCACGTCGGTTTTGCACGGGTATGAGAGATAATAGACTTGTGTGGCCTATTGGGCCACGATGTAGACATCTTCTCCTGGATAGACAGAATCATGTCGAATCTCGACTAGCCCAAGATTAGGGGTCCTTCTCGTTTGATTAGGATCAAACCAATGACATTTGAAAATGACAGGATTAAGAGGCATGCATCCATGAAACGATAGCTCGTATATTTCTTCAACTCTTCCATAATACTCGACCCCCTCAATGGTAGGAGTGAAAACTCCGGTATTTGTGGTTCTTCAATTGGGTCGAGCCTGCTCGTGTCTTGTTGTGTGAAAGCGATATCCGTCACATCATAACCTGTAAATGACCTAACCCTGTACGCAAAGCCATCGGCAACCTGTCTCAACTCGACACTCATAGATTCATCGGTTAGGCCCTGCAAGGTCAACCAGGATAGTTCATTATATCACCCAAACTTACGATCAACTTGTAATGTAAATCTACGTATGAGCTAAACTAAGACAGTACCTTGTGTTTGAACAAAGAGATGAAATCAGGGCGTCCATTTCCCGCGCCCATTTTTAGGAGGGTATCGAATTCCTGTCCGTTAGGTGCCCTTGATGGACGCCAGAATTCATGGACAAATTCCCTGTAACGACGAGCAACAAGGGGGTTGGATGCTGAATAGCGAATATTCGAGGAAAAGTTACTTGAGAAAAGTGACTTACTCAATGTACGGATCCACTTCGTTGAGGTTGGTCAGTACATAGTACATGATAGTGCGCCACTCTTCATGTTGCAAGGTCTTGTAGGTAGCATCACTTGCACTTCCAAGCTGCCCTCGAAAAAGGCTAAGGTTCGAACCATTCTCACTTGCATTGTAACGAGGGGGGGTTATGAACGCTATGCAGGTTGTCACCATAGTAATTCGTGGTAAAGTCTGACACCTCCTCCAGAATTGAAGCCTCTGCGATGGAAGCTTCAATCTTGCATTTGTTCTTACATTTCTTTTGAACAACCTTCAGAGTTCTCTCAATAAAATAGCACCAATGGAACTGCACAGGCCCACCCATTCGTGCCTCGTAAGGGAGATGCAAGGTCAAATGTTGCATCGGATTAAAAAAGCCCGGTGGGAAGATCTTCTCCAACTTACAGAGCAACACAGGTGCCATTTTTTCCATGTCTGCAACCACAGCCCGAGATAACTCTTTAGCACAAAGCTGGCGGAAGAAATAGCTCAACTCTGCCAGCGCTTGCCATACATGATCTGGGACATAGCCTCTAACAATCACAGGAATAAGCCGCTCAAGTAATATGTGGTAGTCATGACTCTTGAGGCCATTGATTCGCATAGTAGATAAGTTCACCCCCCTCCTTAGATTCGCTGCATACCCATCATGGAACAGTAGCGTTTGAAACCATTCTAGTACTTCCTTCCTTTGAGGCCTACTCAAGACGAAGTCGGCCTTAGGTCTTCTCCAATTCTTGCCGGCTCTAGGAGGCGCCATTTCTTGCTTCGGTCTGTCACATAACGTTGCTAGGTCCACTCTAGCCTTAACGTTGTCCTTTGACTTATCAGTGTCCATGAGTGTTCCCTAAAGTGCCTCAGCGATATTCTTTTCCGTGTGCATCACATCAATGTAGTGTGGTAGAAGAAGGTCCTGATAATAAGGTAGCCGCTCCAAACCAGACTTATGAGTCCACGCATGTTCCTCACCGTATCCCACAAAACCACCTTCTCTGTTGATCTCGAGAGCATTTATCTGAGCAAGCACATCGGCCCCTGTCATCATTTCCGGTGCAGGGTCAGTGACTTGGACACCTTTCGTGAAGTTCTTGATGTCGCTTCTGAATGGATGATCAAGGGGGAGGAATTGGCGATGTTTGTCCAATGAAGAATACTTGCCACCCTTCTTCAACCAGGTGAACTTCACAGCTGTCTTGCATACTGGGCATGGGAACTTCCCGTGAACACACCGACTGCAGAATATCCCATATGCCAGGAAGTCATGCAAGGAGTACTGGTACCAGACATGCATCCTGAAGCTCCTCTTCGTAGCTCGGGTAAGTCCAAAATCCTTCGTCCCAAGCTTTGATCAATTCATCAATCACAGGCTCCATGAAGACACCCATCTTATTGCCCGGGTGTTCAGGAATGATCAACGACAACAATATGTTCTGTCGTTGAAAGATGACGCCAGGGGGAAGATTGAGCGGGATCACGAACACCGGCCAACAAGTGTATGGGGCCGCCAGGTTTCCATAAGGATTGAAACCATCTGTTGCCATGGCAACACGAACATTACGAGACTCCAGAGCTTTCTCTTGATGAATGTTATCAAAATAGGTCCACGCTTCACCATCGGAGGGATGTACCATCTTCTCTGGACTGTATCAGACTCCTTTTTTGTGCCATGCCATCTGTTTCGCGGTCTCCTCGGTCATGTACAGCCGTTGGATCCTCAGTATGAACGGAAGGTACCGTAGGATCTTCACGGGGATGTCAAGCTGTCTCATGTGACCATCACCAGAGTCTACCTCTAGAAACCTAGAGGATTCACACTTTGGACAGTGCGTTGCTTCGGCGAGTTCTTTCCTGAATAAGACGCAACCCGTAGGACAAGCATGTATCTGCTCATATGGCATCTTGAGTGCACGAAGGAGTTTTCTCGACTCGTACATGCTCTTCGGCAGAATGTGACCTTCCGGAAGCATGCTCCCAAACACTGTCAACATAACATCGAAGGCATCCCGACTCAGGCTGAACTGGGACTTCAAGGCCATAATGCGGCCAATGACATCTAGCTGAGAGACCCTCGTCTGAGCATGAAGTGGTTTTTGTGCCGCAGACAACATGTCATAATACGCCTTGGCTGTTGCCTCTGGCTCCTCCTCCCCCTCCTCCTCCTCCCGATGCCCTTCACCGAAGTGTGCTTCATGAAAGTCATCTAACATGTCTCCTACACCGCCATCAGCGTCCAAGTCATCGATGCGTTGTCTCACCACCTCATCTCTCAAACGATCGGCTTCACCATGGAGGTGCCAAATCCTATAGCCTAGCATAAACCCATGCTTGCAAAGATGTTTACCCATATCCTCCTTTGATTGTCGACGTCTGTTCTGACACCTGCCGCACAGACACCAAACTTTACTCACTCCTTGAGCCTCACAAAATGTAGTTTCTAAGAACTCATTTGTCTTCTCGACCCACTCATCGGACCACTGTCCATAACTTGGGCGCCCAGTTTACATCCACTCCCGGTCATCCATCCTCTACCACTGATACACGTAACGTAAGAATGCATGGCAGGTACGCATTGTTCCTACCATCTAATAGGTGAAGATAGGTCCTAATCCCACCCGAGGATCAGTAGACGGGGTTAGTTTCCATGCTCTGCTCCTCTCTGAGACAGAATTTTGGCAGCACCTCCCCGCTGTTCTCCGAATACACGTCCTAGCAGGGAGATTGTGTATCCGGAGAACAACAAGGAGGTGATGCTGAAACTCAGTCTCGGATCAGAGCAGAGCATGGAAACTAACCCCTCCTACGGATCCTCGGGCTGTCCAAAAAACGTGGACAATTCGAAACAGGTACGGTCGTCCATATGCAGAGACCTACATACTTCCGACCGTACCTGTTTCGAACGGGAGACGCCTAACTAGGTTACGCGACCTATGACCATGACAGGGACAACGATGTTATACCTTGGGTGGCGGTGCAGGGAGACCCAGCTCGGTTCAGGCGGTGTTATACTCTCCTGCAAAACAAGACCATAGCTTCAACAAACTAGACGGTGTCATACATGCGGGCCATTTATCTGGGCTACCAAATTTGGAGGTCCTGGCATTGGAGAATCCACACACCCCACCGAAGGAGGACTGGGTTCTGTGCAGGGTTTTCTACAAGAAGAAGGCCGACGCCATGGACTACGCCATGGCCGACAGCGAGCAGGATGACAGCTGCAATCAGTGTGGCAGCGGCGTGCTCATGGACCTAGGACTCGACGAGCACTACACCTACAACAGCTACAACATCCTGCTGCAGATGTGAATGTCATGATGATATAAGCTAGCTAGCTGGATGGCTGCTCCCTTGCGTTTGATTTAAATTGTTGGATTGATCAGTAGGCCGTGGTTATATATACTACGGCCAATAATTATCCCATCTCTACAAGTCGATGCTCTAATGGTTAATGATATTGCCATGTGGTTTTTGTTATGCATACAAAAGAATTTCAGTTAACAGAATGAGCTAGGTTAACTGAAGGGCTTATTACCTGAATTTCAGTTAACAGAATTTCAGTTAACTGAAGGGCTTATTACCAGAATGAGCTTTAAGTCGGGATAAAATAGCTGGACTTTAATTTCAGAAATCGTGTAAGGACTCTCTTATAGTTTCTGGTGCTCTTATGAGCTAGGTTCACTAAATCACTCTTGCAGCTCTTAGGCATTATTCAATAAGTTTGCTTGTTGAGCTTAACACAAAACTGAACAAAAGTTGGCTTGTTGAGCTTAACACAAACTGAATTGAGTGTTTTTTAGATGAAGGAAGTTTAACTTCCAGCCATGGCATCAAAACTGAATAAGTTAGTTTATGAAAATCAAATGGACACAATCCCTTAGCAGTTAGCAGGTGCTCTTTTATCCTGCTATCCTATTCAGTTTTAGTCAGTGGGGTACTTCAACCCATCACAGACTATAGGCACGGTGGGGTACTTCAACACATCACAGACGGCGAGGCGAAGGGGTACTTAAACAGAATGTCGAGATACGAGGAGGAGGAGAAGGAGTTACCTCCGCTGTGGGCCGGGGCGAGGCGGGGCGGGCGCGGCCGAGGGCCAGCCGGGGACGACGACGGCGTGGCTCGGTAGGCGCGGTCGGGGACGGCGGCCGCCGGGGCTTGGCGAGCCGGGGACGGCGACCGCCGGGGCGGGCGCGGCCGAGGGCGAGCCGAGGACGGCGGCGGCGTGGCTCGGCGAGCGCGGTCGGGGACGGCGGCCGGCGGGCCGGGCGCGGCCGGGAACGGCGGCCGCCGGGGCGTGGCGAGCCGGGGACGGCGACCGCCGGGGCGTGGCGAGTCGAGGACGGCGGAGGGCATGGCTCGGCGGGCGCGACTGGGGACGGCGACCGCCGGGGCGGGCGCGGCAGAGGAACTGAGAGAGACTGAGAGAGGAGCTGAGAGAGACTGAGAGAGGAGCTCGTGTCTGGGGCCGGCTTGGGTCATTAGGTGAACCCTTTGCCGAGTGCCCCGATCTAGCACTCGGCACAGGGCATTTATATATATAAAAGAAATTAGAACTTCGCCGAGTGCACGCAGCTGACACTCGGCAAAGGGTCTGTGTGCCGAGTGTCTGCACAAGGCACTCGACATATATTTATTTTTTTTTGTTTCTGACATCCAAACTTTTTTCTATCCTTACGTAGATCATTTGATACATCATATTAAAATTTGAATTTTTTTTGAATTTATTTGGCATATTTCACTAGTTATTTTATTTTGTGCCATTTTTTTGACCCATGTCGAATTTGAACTGCAGGTCATCTAAATATGTAAAAAAAGGTTACTATAAAGTTGATATTCAAGTTATTCAACCTATATTGAGTCCTCACATGCGATATGAGAAGAGTTTTCAAAAATCTTATTTACTAAACACGAGGTCAAACTTGCGATTAAGTGGTTTAAAAATTATATAAAAACCAAACGAGGTCCAAAAATCGTGAAACTTGTCGAGCCACCATGTTATCATATGTGGAGCCTATGATAAAATATTGAGAACATTTCAACCAAATTTGTGTCGATCGTGTCCAAATTCTCAAGGAGGCTTCACACGAAATCATGAACTTCCACGCAAATTCTCTAGATTATAAAGAGTATCGACACAAAGTTGGTCGAAATGTTCTTAATTTTTTATCATAGGCTCCACATACGATAACATGACACCTTGACAAGTTTCATGATTTTTGGACCTCGTTTGGTTTTTATATAATTTAAAAACCACGTAGTCACAAGTTTGACCTCATGTTTAGTAAACAAGCCATATCGCATGTGAGGACTCCATATAGGTTGAATAACATGAATATCAAGTTTATAGTTACATATTTAGATGACCTGCAGTTCAAATTTGACTTGGGTCAAAAAAATGCCACAAAATAAAATAACTACTGAAATATGCTAAATAAATTCAAAAAATTTCCAAATTTGAACATGATGTACCAAATAGTCTATGTGAGGATAGAAAAAAGATTGGAGGTAAGGTGCAAAATTTTTGGTAAATCTTTGCCGAGTGCTGGACTGAAACACTCGGCAAACCGTAACCTTTGCCGAGTGTTGTCCTAATACACTCGACAAAGGGTGAATCTTTGTCGAGTGCCTAACTGCGAGAACTCGGCAAAGAAGCGGTGTCATGATTGCCTCACAGACAGGTTCGTTGCCGAGTGCCTGGTCAGCGACACTCGGCAAAGACACATTTTTGCCGAGTGTTTTGTCAACAGCACTCGGCAAAGAGGCGAGTCACCGTGTGTCGTTACTATGCCGAGTGCCTTAGGGTTGGCACTCGGCAAAGCTCCTCTTTGCCGAGTGCCCGAAATAAAACACTCGGTAAAATTTTTGGCACTCGGCATAGGTGGGGATTCCGATAGTGTCTCTTGGTATATATTTCACCTGTGGAGATAAACAATTCTCGGCAATTAACTCTTTCACCCCATGTACTAAGCCACCAACCACGGAGAGTCTGAACTCGTCGCTCATGAGTGCTTCAACAACCTGCACAGCATCGGTTTCTAAGATGAAATTGCTGCACCCCAGAGTTGTCATTGCTTTAAGCCCTTCGAAACACGCTCGTAGTTCCATATGCAGTGGGTTGCAAGCAAAACGTTGTCTTCCAAATCCCGATTGAAGGGCCTGGCCATCTTCATCCCGGACGACAAAGCCCCACCACCCACCATTCATGTCCTCTTCTCTGTAAGCTCCATATATATTTATCTTCAGTATTCTGCGCCCCGGACGTTGCCATTTGCATTTACGACCCCCGGCTCCAATTCTGTGTGCACTGCTGATAGGATTCTTCAAGGTACAAGCCACCATTTTAATTTCCTGAGTTTGATTCCAGCACAGGTTAGCCAGATAAGCTGTCGATCGCCTCCTCTCCCTCCCGAACAGCATTTGGTTCATGCCACCAATTGCACATCAGGAACAATGAACATAGCTTCTCATCATCGTTTTTGGCAAGCAGTTGATGCACCACCTCCATTGCGTCATGACATCCAAACAGCTGTAAACGAATATGTTCCAGCCCTGCCAATCTCCATATGCTCGTCGATGGATACACGGAAGTCGGAACATATGCTCGTATCACTATGGTAGTGTGGGCACGTCTCTCTATACCCGGCTAGTCACATTTTCATTTTTTTTTTTTTTTTTTTTTGAGAAAGAGTGTCTCATATCGGGGAGGGGTAGAGGGGCAGGTCCGCAGGTGCCGTCCTGCCGAGCAGGCGAGCAGAGAGCCAGAGAGACCTGTCGGGCGGTCATCGGCGGTGTGCGGTGCGCCGGCGTGAAGATAGTGTTTGGGCCAGATTCCAGTGCTTCTTACAATAGACAGCCCGTCACCATTTGGGCTCTTGCACATGTACCCGGACAATCACCGGCTATTTTTCAGACTGCCTCACATTTCAGCCCAAGTTGCCGAAACACAGTCATTTCTGCCACTTCGTGGCTGCGGTCCTTTGCAGCAGATTTATTTGTTCAGAGACTTCTGCACACGCCCTGTGTATTTGTGCCCCATCGACCACAATCATGTCTCTTCCTCTACTACCATGTCAGGAAGCACATCTCAGCAGACGGAAGCCTCATATCGCCGAAAACCATGTGAAATAAAATCATATATGTTCTCGAGTGACTCATTACGGAATTGGAAAAGCCTTCCATTCAGGCTTCCAGACTCGGAGATTGAGCTGGAAGTCATTTCCTCCATCCCGCGCAATGATGGCGTCGTCCACTGACTCTTGCATCGGGCAACGAAGCTCTCGGTGGATTAGGTCGTCGCATGGCCATGCTTAATTCTTCATTGGAGGCTAAGATAGCACTGTTCATCATAACCTGCAGCAATCAGTGAAGTAATCTATCGAAGAGCACTTTCCCGTGCATTTTCATTTGGTTTTCCCCTGCTTTTGGGATATACACATACCCTATGAGCAAACCGGAAAAGCGACGCGGGCAGCTCCCGCAATGATTCCGTTGGGTTATTTGTCTTATGAAAGATTCTCTCTCTCAGCATCAGTATTACAGCATTCATGCATGATCATAGTTCATGTCGAGATGTTTTATACTTGAATCAAAAAGATGCATTCTTCTCTTCTGTAAAGAAATGATGAAAGGGGAAACTTTAGCGGTCAATCATTTGCTCCTTCGGGAATACATGAACCCAGCTAGAATTTTAGTCTCGCCGGTAACCAAAAGCACATGCAGATACGCAAATTGCAAGCACGGAGCTGATTCCATAATGAAATAAGCAATGGCGGAGTGCTCGAAATAATATATAATAAATACTCCCAAGATGTTACGGTCTACCGCAACAAAAAAATTAAAAAGAAAGGACGGCTGCGATCAGTATCACTATCATCACACGAGGGGAAAATCTGGGGGTTGCTAAAACAACGACAAAGCTCTCTGTGCACGCAGGATCACACAGTGTCGGCGAAACGAAACCACTCTGGCAGTGGCACCAAAGCCAATTTTTGCAGTCGTGGCACGAAGCAGTCCCATCTGAAATCTGAATTAGTAGTAGAATTCTCACTCGGCGACAGCACATCGCTGCGTCTTTGGGGGCCGCCGCTTTTGCAGTGAACTGTGCGTGAGTTGTCCCCGGCTTTGCTACGCAATTGGAAAATCACATGCCGAGCTTGCCTTCTCTCCTTTACGGTGCTCGGCGGGCATGCATATGATGCCCCCAAAGGCTCGGCGCCTACCTGGCCATCTTGAGCAGAAATGTTCCATGGGTCAGGGCGCAAGGCAGCTAGCCTGGGAGAGGCACATACACCCGGGCGCTCATCGTGTCAGACTGGAGAGGAGAGGAGAAAGCGAGCAAAGATATTGGCATACGTTCCTTTTCAGCGTTTGTTTGAGCACCGCGTCATGTGCTTCTGCGACGCAGCCAGCTCCACACACAGCGAAAAGGAGGCACCTTTGGACCATCTCGTCTCACCCTCTCTCTCTCTCTCTTTTTCATTTCATTTTTTTTTTATTTCTCTCTGGTTTCTCCCCTCTGAAATCATGGGGAGACAAATTCAACGAGTGTCAGGGTTAGCTACAGTTCCATTCCAACCAGGCAATGTGCACTCGATCACCAAAAACTTGGGTGCAATACACCCGAGACCTGCCTGATCTTCCTTGAACCCGCTGAAAATCACCCGAAAATTGAAGCGACGAGCTTGGAATCGATACGATATTACGGATACGACTAGCTCTGTCAGAAGCAAGTGCTCTGCAGTGGCCGGCGCGATCCGTTGGAGGCAGAGCAACCACTGATCTGCAGGAACCGTGTATTTCTTTAGCGTAGCAGCAGATCACAGCTTCCTGTTTGCGAGCTGGCCTGCTGGGGAAAAGGAGCATGGGGGCAGTACAAAAGAGCGAGCACGTACAAGGCGAAGGAAGTTTGCTGGCCAGATTAATCAAACAGAAACAGTGGTTAGCGGATCCAACGAGCAGTACAAATTTCTGTTCTCGACTGTTTGCGGACCAAGCGTGGCCATCCATTATTCAAAGCGGCGGCGATGATTGCGTCGCCTTCCGGCCACCGCATGATTCTTTCTTCCCCTCGATCGGCCTGCCCCTGACGCTGGCTCTGGCTGGATTACCTTGCAGAGATAGCCGCGCAGGCTCTCAAGGGTTCCAGCGTGGCATGAATCTGCTGCTCTCGCCCCAGTCCTCTGATCGAGCTCTGAAGAAAGAACGAACCGTGTGATGTACACCTTCATACTTTTTTCTGATGCGAATATATAAGATGCGATGTCGCAACGGTTGCGAGGTCAAGCGGTTGAGTTGTAATAACATAATATATGTAAATCCATCTCACGAGAAAGTAGTAGTGTCACGCTACAGTGTGTTTGTTTTTGTTGTCAAGCAAGATCGGCGACGGGATAGATAGAGGCAGCTACCGATCGCTTCGGTCGCGACCTACCAACCTCTCGATCCGTTAACGACTCGGGAAACGCCTTTAATTTGGTGAAGTGCGAGAGCGACGGCACCGTTGCTTATCGGCAATCATCTCGTCTCTGGCGGCCGCATATGACCCGTAACAACCCAAGCGCCCGGCTCAAGTCTCGTCCCCGATGATCCGATCACGATCGAGGCCTTCGGTGGATCCGGAACCGGCTAAGCTGGAAGATCCTTAACCTACTCCGATACCAATTAAAGGACCGAAAGTGCCAAACCAAGGCGACCAGAGGGGGGTGAATGAGAGCCTCAGAATTTGTTCACAGAAACCACGGCCTCAGTCCCAATAAAATCAACCCAAAAACTTTGTTCTTTGAAGTGATGCCCACAACCCTTAAGAAGGAGGGTGGATGATCCCTGAGATCACAGCGAGACAACACTTAACAGAGAACGCAAAGGAAACCGCCGAAAGACTGAGTCACGAGGCTTCGGTGCAAAACTCCGATTCGCCCGAGGCTCCAGAGAGGCCTCAGGGAAAAACACCGATTCGCTCGAGGCTCGAGAGAGGCCACGGGAAAAACTCCGCCTCGCCCGAGGCTCGAGGGAGGCCTCGGGAAAAACACCGATTCGCCCGAGGCTTGAGAGAGGCCTCGGGAAAAACTCCGCCTCGCCCGAGGCTCGAAGAAGGCCTCGGGAAAAACTCCGGTTCGTCCGAGGGGAGGCCTCGGCTCGCTCGAGGGCACCGTTCGAAGGTGAGCCTCGACACGCTCCGATTCGCCCGAGCCTACTGCGAACTGTTCCCCGCAGAAGCTCAGTCCTGGGTGCGTTCTCCCGAAAAGCAAATCTCTCTAAAAATCGATCAAATCACAATCCCAAGTTTCCAAACTTGGAGAAGAAGATCACAGAGTAGTTAGAAAACTATCCTCAAGAAATCATCCTCTCAAGACAACCAAAACACGGGGAAAACAAAAAGGAAAAGTGGATGAACGAAAAGGTGTCACAAAAACGAAATCGTCCTGATCTACTCGATCATGAGGAGTTAGATGAATTCCTTTGGTCAAAATGACCTCCTCAATGGTTCGAACAAACTGATTCAAACGGATTTCGCAAAGACACACAGGAGAGGGAGATCGATCGATGGAAAAGCTGAAGGGAACAAAGAACGCAACGAACACAGACCGAAGCAACCAAAGCGCGAACCACGATTCGAACACCGCGTCAGACACAGTCAAAAGCACGAACCGGAAACGAGCGGTACTTGCAACAGTGAGTGATTCGGCCTCACTTCCTCAACAGTACACAGAGAATAAGTTTCCCTGTGGATCTCACCTAGCTACAGAAGAGGTGTGGGAGCACAGAAAAACTAGAAGGCAAAGGCCAATGGCTGAAAACTGAGATAGGTGGGAGGAGGGAGTCTCCCGACTACTTATCCTATTCTAGTCTAAGTCTATTTCCTACTCTACCCCTCTCTAAACTAATTACAGAGCGAACCAGCTAAACCCTAAGGTTATTCTGGACCAACTCGAGTGGTAGGTGTATCCGACGGCCACGCCCGCACAACTCATCCGCGTTGCCTCCACGCAACCTTCCGATTGCCGCCACGTGCCGTCCTCGCTCTGCACCCCCGGTTTTGTGGCCCAAACTGGGAAACCAGCCTTTTCCAGCTATCCCCCGGTTTTGAGGCCCAAACCGGGAAACCAGCCTCCAAGTCCAGCGCCTGAGTTTTGTGGCCCAAACTCAGAAACCCGCAGCGCCCAGGTTTTGAGGCCCAAACCTGGAAACCGTCCACCCGATGGTTTTTCCTTGGCTCTACCACCAAACCGAATCTGTAGAGGGGATGCACCGCCCGTGCACCCCGTCCACCGACACGTGTCCCCAGGTCCTCGACCCGAGCAACACCGTGCCCCGCAAGTCTCTGCTCGTCGCTGTCCCAGGCTGCCAGCCACCACAGCTGATCCTCAGGCACTCCGGTCCCTCAGTCCAAGCCTCACGTCCGCCCTTCACCGCTCGGTACCTCGGCATGGCACGTCCGCCGCACGGCACGCCCATCCTTCACCGCACCCGGTCCGTCGACACAGCACGTCTCAACTTGACCTTCACCTGCCTTCGATCACTGCGTCCGTGCTCGACACCTGTACAACACAAGCCAAAGAACATGCGATCAAACCCGTTGACAATCACTCATCACTCAGAGACTCGGCATACACCCATGTATCCGCAATCTCCCCCTTGATGAGTGCATTGTCAACTACACACACAAATCATAATGGACAGAAAGAAGGTAGGAGGAAGGAGAGGAGAAAACTCAACCAAATGACCAAAAAGCATAGCACAGCCGAAGAAGGTCAAGTGGAAGAAGCAAACCAACTTGGTCCCCAAAGACATGGGCAACGGCTCGACGCAACCAAGCAAAGCAAAGCTAGCCCTCAAGAAGAGGTAGAACAGGCTCAACACCACTAGCAAATAAAGCTCGATACCAAAAAAAACTTTTCGGCCAGCAAGAAGCAAGCAGCAAGGCTCGGGGCTCCAGTTCGAGGCTCCTGGGAACTCCCCCTCGGTCAACCGAACAGAGCACCAGTCAGCCGAACCGAGTGACAGTCAACCAAACAGAACCGCACAGAGTCACCAGTCAATCGACCAGAGCACCCCTCAGCCGAACAGAGTGACAGTCAACCAAACAGAACCGAACAGAGTGAGCACACCGTGATTTGTCATAACTCTCCCCCTTAGTTGAAAATGCACTTATCAAGCACAAACTCTTGCCCTGAACCAACACAACTCCCCCTTCAAAAATGCATATGAAGTCAGAAATGCAAGTTAGGAGTTTCAGGCATATAATCAAAAGAGAGCAAAAATGCTCTAATCGGTATAGCTCCAATGACACAACTAAGCGCTCGAATAGCGAAGGCTCAAACTGATCACACATACGAAATATGAAGCATATGAGCAAGTGAGCAGTTTTTAGCCAAAAAGATAGTCACCATCAAAAAAGCACTGGACATGTATAGAAGGAATCCAGACAAGTGCTTAAACATATATACAAGGTGAACTACCCCTAGCAAAGTTCAATCATCATGCATAGGAATGAAGCATATACTTGTGATTTCAGTTCTATGTCGGAGTTGCAGCGGTAAAGAATTCACAAGTTTAATTATTTAGCATGTGATTGCGAGAGGTTGAAAGCTTGTCATTGCCTAACTTTTCAACCGAGCGAAGCCTATGCCGAAGCAATCAGAAGCTTAAAGCTACGGTTTCGGTCATCCACTTCACAGCTGAAGTTTAACTCAAAGTGCAATGAGAAACAGTCTCGATATCGTGAGGTGTTGACAAGCAATCCCATCTCGATCTTTTCAATTCACTAAAACTTGGTTCCAATTTTAAACATGATATGAGCAGACCAAGCAAGTGAATGACTCAGAACTAGAGACATAGCAACCTAGCATATATGAAAAGCAGGAATGGCCTCAACACGCCCTACACATGCTAGTTGCATATCTCAATGGTGAACATTTTCAGATTTTATATACATTAAGCAAAATTCACCATTCCAAAATAGCTCAGCTCATAACATGTACTAGTGATCAGAAGGAGCATAAGCTATAAGTATCAACATAAGCATCGGAGCATACTAAAATAGAGCATAGTTACACTCTAGTGATTATAAACATGAAACTCAGAATGTAAATGCGTATGCCAAAATGCAAAAGGAAAGAAAGACAAACGAAAAAGGCAATCTATATAAGATCCAAAATGTTTCCCCCATCTAAAAGGGGAAACACACACCAAGCTCACCCCTCAACCGATTAAAGGTTGATTCGTCTAAAGGCTTGGTGAAAATATCAGCCAGTTGGTGATGAGTATCGACATGGCGAAGGTCGATATCACCCTTCTCCTGGTGGTCTCGCAAGAAATGAAAGCGCACATCAATGTGTTTGGTTTTCGAGTGAAGCACGGGGTTCTTAGCAACGCTAATAGCACTCGTGCTGTCACAAAGCAAAGGCACGCGAGAAAAGCTCACACCAAAATCACGCAAAGTGGCCATCATCCAGAGTAACTGGGAACAGTAGCTAGCCGCAGCAACATACTCAGCCTCCATGGTAGACTGAGCGACACTAGACTGCTTGCGAGAAGACCACGATACAAGAGAGGAACCAATAAACTGGCAAGTCCCAGAAGTGGACTTGCGAACAATACGGCAACCAGCAAAATCGGCATCCGAATAACCGCAAAGGGAGAGGGTGGAGGAAGCAGAATACCAAATCCCGAACTCAGGAGTGAAACGAAGGTACCTGAAAATGCGCTTCACCGCCTGACGGTGACAAGTGCGCGGCGACGCCTGAAAGCGCGCGCACAGACACACCGCGAACTGGATGTCCGGGCGTGTCGCCGTCAGATAGAGCAGCGATCCAATCATGCTGCGGTATTCCTTCTGGTCCACTGCTTCTCCATCTACGTCCGCATCCAGGGCAGTCGTCGTCGACATGGGTGTTGGAAGAGGCTTGGCCTCACCCATATCGAACCGCTTCAGCAAGTCCTTGGTGTACTTGCCCTGGTGCACAAACGTCCCCTCCCGGGATTGCTTAATTTGCAACCCGAGAAAGAATGTCAGTTCGCCCATCATGCTCATCTCGAGCTCCTTGCTCATAGTATCTGCAAACTTGGCAACCAAAGCGTGAGAAGAACCACCGAAAATGATATCATCCACGTAAATCTGGACCAAGAGTGTATCTTTGCCTTGCCTGAGGAGAAAAAGGCGTCTTATCTACACATCCCATTTTAAAACCCTTAGCAAGCAAAAAGGTTTTCAACCTATCATACCAGGCTCTAGGGGCTTGTTTCAAACCATATAAAGCTTTGTGGAGTTTAAAAACATGGTTTGGAAACTTGGGATTTTCAAAACCGGGGGGTTGCTCAACATAAACCTACTCTTCTATGTAGCCGTTTAAGAAGGCACTCTTGACATCCATTTGAAAAAGTTTGAAACCTTTGGATGCAGCAAAGGCCAAGAGTATCCTAATAGCCTCCAAACGAGCTACAGGAGCAAACGTCTCCTCATAGTCTATCCCCTCCTTCTGACTATAACCCTTTGCTACAAGCCTGACCTTGTTTCTCACAACGTGGCCATCCTCTCCTTGCTTGTTTTTTAAAACCCATTTTGTCCCAATAGGCTTACAGTCAGGTGGAGGTGGAACTAGAACCCAAACCCGATTTCGCTCAAAGTTCTCTAACTCCTCATGCATGGCATTGACCCAATCTGGATTCGTCAAAGCGTGTCCAACATCTCGGGGCTCAAAATTAGCAACAAAAGCAGAGTGAGCAAAGTGAGAGATGTGTTGTGACCTGGAGCGAGTGACTCGCTCGCCGATGTCGCCGATCATCTGCTGAGAGGGGTGCAGGCGCTGGATGTGTCGTGGCGCCTCCCGAGAAGAAGTGACCTCCCCCTCAACAGTAGCTGGTTCCACCCCGGGTACAAAAGGTACCGCGCGAGGTGGAGGATCCCACGGCCCCCAGGAAGAAGAGGTGTCGGGGCCGTGAGTCATCGTCGAAGCCGCTCTTGGCGGCGCGACAGGTGGAGGGGGTGCTGGATCATCCATACCTTCAGCACCCTCGTCCTCGTCATCAAAAAGAGGCTCGCCAACCTCATGATCACCTGCACGCTCAAAACGAGAAGAAGGACATACAAGAGTCTCGTCGAAGGTGACATCTGATGTCTCCATGACTCGGTTAGTGTCAAGGTTAAGTACACGATAAGCTCGAGTGTGAGTGCCATAACCCAAAAACACACTGTCAGAAGAACGAGACTCAAACTTGTCCAGGTTGCCTTTCTTTAATATAAAACAATGGCAACCGAAGACTCTAAAATAACTCACTTTGGGTTGTTTACCAAAACGCAACTCATAAGAGGTTTTCTTCAAGAAAGCTCTCAGAAAAATGCGATTTGAAATGTAGCACGCAGTGTTCATAGCCTCGGCCCAGTAACACCTAGGACTCCTATGCTCATCGAGCATCGTCCTGGCCATCTCAACAAGGGTCCGATTCTTCCTTTCTACAACACCATTTTGAGGCGGTGTGTAAGGGGAAGAAAACTGGTGCTCTAAACCCAAAGAGTTACAAAACTTCTCAAAATCCGAATTTTTAAGTTCGGAACCATTATCACTCCGAATTGCTCGCATCGAGTTCAAAGGGAACTCGTTCTGAAGACGCAAAATCAGATTACGAGCAAAGGAGAAAGTCTCGGTCTTCTCAGCTAAAAAGAAGACCCACGAATATCTCGAAAAGTCATCAACAACAACAAGTACATACCACTTCCCCCCAACCGAGCTCACCCGAGCCGGACCAACAAGGTCCATGTGCAAAAGCTCTCCAGGGCGCTTGGTCATGACCTGAGTCACTGGATGGTGGGGAGCAGCAACCATCTTCCCATGTCTACAAGAATGACAAACTAGATCCTTCTCCATCGAAAGCTTAGGCAATCCTCGGATTAGGCCAAGTGAGCTAAGTCTTGCAAGCAAGTCGAAGCTTAAATGACCGAGCCTCCTATGCCACTTCCAAAGATCAGAGGAAGAAGGACTAGCCACAAGACAGCGGGAAGTGCCAAAAGACTCCGAGAAATTCGCACGAAAGACTTTCCCAAAGGGCGAAATCAAACATACAAGATTGCCTCGAGGGTCCAAAATACGACTGAGATTCGGTTTAAAACGAATCTCATAGTCGTCGTCAAAAAGTTGCGAAACAGAAAGAAGGTTAAAATGCAAGTTAGAAACAAGAGCAATATCGCGCAACACAAAGTGCTCATTAACTCGCACTGACCCGCGAGACAATACCTTACCCTTGCTATTGTCGCCGAAGGTTATGTACTCCTTTTCGGCAACAGGACTAAGGCTGGAGAACCACTTGGCGTTCCCGGTCATGTGCCTCGAGCAACCGGAATCCACCAACCAAATGTCCTCCAACCATTTTATCTACATCAATAAAAAGACATAGGGTGAGCATACGGTCCAACACTGGGGTTAGTGAAGTAAGGGGAATACCAGTGTTGGGCCGGTTGCTCAAAAGAACGGTTAGCAGAAAAACCATTCCTAGACTGTCTACGAAGAGAGCGATCACCACGCACAGGAAAACATGGTCCGCTGGGGAATAAACGCTCACCGCAATACTCCAAATGCGGTGGGAGAAAACGCTCAACAAAGCCTCCGCCACGGAGTCCATAGTCTGCAAAAGCAGGACCCCGTCGGGCACGCTCTCTACGAGGCCTAGGCCTAGCAACTTGAGGCACTGCGCCTCTAGGCCTAGCATCTCTCCTCGGAGCTCTCTGCTGCCTAGGCCTGGGAACTTGAGGTTCTGGACCTCTGGGCCTAGCAGCTCTCTTCTGGACGTTCGGCACATGCACACCATGGAAAGGGTGGTACATGTCCGGGTTGTCCATCTCCCGAGCACGGCGCGCCTCTCTCTTGCGCCGAAAGCAGAACTCGCTCAAGTGTCCATCTCTCCCACAGAAATCACAATGATACCTCACCGCACGCAAAGGGGGTTGTTGGTACTCATGGCTGTGGGTGTGGATCACTTTGCCCTTCTGTGGCAACTCCTCCTGGATAGGTGACATTGTATCCAGCTTGTTCTTTAGGTGGTTGGGTTTGGGATGCCACACTTGGTTCTTGGGTGGAGCTCTCGGAGGTTCTTCAAACACCCCATCCTTGGTGGCAGGTTTGAGAGGCTCTTTAGGTGGAAGCTTGGTAAGTTTGGGAGTAGTGGTGGAGTTGGGCTTCTCACTCGGATTCATACCACTCGACTCTCCAATCTTCCCAAAGGCAGAAAGATCAACACCCTGAGCAAAACCTACACCAGGACCTCCAGCAGCTCGCTTGAATTGGGAGATCATCATCCCGAGCTGCGGCTCACTACAAGATACCCATGACAAGATGGTCCGAAGGTATGTGTTTTCTTCCTCGGTTTGCATCTTGCCATGCTTCACATTGGCAATCTCCATCTCCAAACCCTCGCACAAAGCGCACCTAGTCACACAAGTGCTACCCGAGCTGGCCTTCTCAAGAGACTCAATCTTGACATTCTTCTCTGCCAACTCGGTTTGCAAGCCAGGACAGGTCTTGCAAGCACCTAGCAAAGAGGGTCTGGCCCTCAGCTCATCCAGCTCTCCAACCAACGCAGCATACTTTCCTCTCAAAGTGAGAAGGTCAGTCATGTGCGTGGTGCACGACTCACACTCAACCTCCTCCGTCACAACCACGGTGGACCGAGCGAACTCAATCTCTCTCACCGTGTCCTCCCACTTCTGCCTAAACTCCTTGCGCTCTCTAGCGGCACGCCTAAGCAACTTGTCCTGACTAAGGAGCGCGGCAGTAAGCTTCTCAACCTCGGCAGAGAGATCATCGTAGGTGAGAGATACCTGGGAGGTGTCGTCGTCGTCGTCGTTCCGAGGGGTGTGCTCCAGCACGCCTCTGACCTCATCACCAAACGCCATGGTGCAGAAGCCGTCGTCGTCGGCGAAGAAGCAGAGACCGTTCAGCTTGTCCTCGATCCTCTTCTTCTTCTCGGACTCGTCGTCGCTTGATGAAGCGGAGTCGTCATCTGAGCCGTCGACGTCGCTGAGCGTGGCGAAGAACGCGCGCTGCTCAGCCTGGGCCTTCTCCAAGTACTTCTTCTTGATGTACTCCTTGTCGAAGCCGCCCCTCTTCTTGCGCCTCGGAGGGACGTACTTCTCCTTATGCTTTCCGGAGTCGTACTTATGCCCATGATCGCCCTTCCCTGAATGCTTGTTCTTCTTGGGGCAGTTGACGATGAAGTGGTCGGGGTCGCCGCACTCATAGCATCCTGAGCGTCCTCCTCCGCGGCGACGGTTCATGCGGTTGTTGTGAAACCGCGAGAACCGGTTGGCAAGCAGAGCCAACTCGTCGTCCCCCAAAGACTCCAGCTGGTCCTCTGTAACAGAAAAGAGAGAAGACAGTGCAAAACCAGCAGAAGAGTTAGGAGAAGAGCCAGAAACCAAAGCCATAGTCGGGCCAGAAGGGTTCGCATAAGAAGCCCTCGACATGGCGTCAATCTCACTGGACTTGAGCTTACTGAAGAGCTCGTCGCAGGTGAGGGTCTCATAGTTAGGCGATTCGATGATCGCCTGAACCTTGGAATCCCACACCGATCGGTCAAGAGTGTGCAGAAGCTTCAAAGCACGCTCATGATCGTCAAAAAGGCAACTGCTCCTTGTTAGCCCTCATCCTGTTGACAATCACCTGAAAGCGAGCGAATAAACTTTCTATGCTCTCGCCAGGTTGATGTCGAAAGTTCTCATACTCACGCTTGAACGACTCGTAGAGTCGGGTTTTCACTTGAGAGGTGCCCTCATGAAAACGCATGAGGGTATCCCAGATCTCCCGAGCCGTAGCGAGGTGAGAAACGCGATCAAACTCACCCATGCTCAGACAAGAAAAGAGAGCATTACGGGCTCGGCTATTGGCATCGTGCTCATCGATCTGTTGCTGTGTGACACGAGCAGCCAAGACCACGTAATCAGCAGAGTTGCAAATATCCCAAATCGAAGCACCCAAACTCTGCAGATAGGCCGATATGCGTATCTTCCAGTACGCATAGTTCGTCCTATCGAAAAACGGCGGTTTGCCCACGCCGCGATCCATGTCGCCTTCGGTGGATCCGGAACCGGCTAAGGTGGAAGATCCTTAACCTGCTCCGATACCAATTGAAGGACCGAAAGTGCCAAACCAAGGCGACCAGAGGGGGGGTGAATGGGAGCCTCAGAATTTGTTCACAGAAACCACGGCCTCAGTCCCAATAAAATCAACCCCAAAAACTTTGTTCTTTGAAGTGATGCCCACGACCCTTAAGAAGGAGGGTGGATGATCCCTGAGATCACAGCGAGGCAACACTGAACAGAGAACGCAAAGGAAACCGCCGAAAGACTGAGTCACGAGGCTTCCGTGCAAAACTCCGATTCGCCCGAGGCTCCAGAGAGGCCTCAGGGAAAAACACCGATTCGCCCGAGGCTCGAGAGAGGCCACGGGAAAAACTCCGCCTCGCCCGAGGCTCGAGGGAGGCCTCGGGAAAAACACCGATTCGCCCGAGGCTTGAGAGAGGCCTCGGGAAAAACTCCGCCTCGCCCGAGGCTCGAAGAAGGCCTCGGGAAAAACTCCGGTTCGTCCGAGGGGAGGCCTCGGCTCGCTCGAGGGCACCGTTCGAAGGTGAGCCTCGACACGCTCCGATTCGCCCGAGCCTACTGCGAACTGTTCCCCGCAGAAGCTCAGTCCTGGGTGCGTTCTCCCGAAAAGCAAATCTCTCTAAAAATCGATCAAATCACAATCCCAAGTTTCCAAACTTTGAGAAGAAGATCACAGAGTAGTTAGAAAACTATCCTCAAGAAATCATCCTCTCAAGACAACCAAAACACGGGGAAAACAAAAAGGAAAAGTGGATGAACGAAAAGGTGTCACAAAAACGAAATCATCCCGATCTACTCGATCATGAGGAGTTAGATGAATTCCTTTGGTCAAAATGACCTCCTCAATGGTTCGAACAAACTGATTCAAACGGATTTCGCAAAGACACACAGGAGAGGGAGATCGATCGATGGAAAAGCTGAAGGGAACGAAGAACGCAACGAACACAGACCGAAGCAACCAAAGCGCGAACCACGATTCGAACACCGCGTCAGACACAGTCAAAAACACGAACCGGAAACGAGCGGTACTTGCAACAGTGAGTGATTCGGCCTCACTTCCTCAACAGTACACAGAGAACAAGTTTCCCTGTGGATCTCAGCTAGCTACAGAAGAGGTGTGGGAGCACAGAAAAACTAGAAGGCAAAGGCCAATGGCTGAAAACTGAGATAGGTGGGAGGAGGGAGTCTCCCGACTACTTATCCTATCCTATTCTAGTCTAAGTCTATTTCCTACTCTACCCCTCTCTAAACTAATTACAGAGCGAACCAGCTAAACCCTAAGGTTATTCTGGACCAACTCGAGTGGTAGGTGTATCCGACGGCCACGCCCGCACAACTCGTCCGCGTTGCCTCCACGCAACCTTCCGATTGCCGCCACGTGCCGTCCTCGCTCTGCACCCCCGGTTTTGTGGCCCAACCCGGGAAACCAGCCTTTTCCAGCTATCCTCCGGTTTTGAGGCCCAAACCGGGAAACCAGCCTCCAAGTCCAGCGTCTGAGTTTTGTGGCCCAAACTCAGAAACCCGCAGCGCCCAGGTTTTGAGGCCCAAACCTGGAAACCGTCCACCCGATGGTTTTTCCCTGGCTCTACCACCAAACCGAAGCTGTAGAGGGGATGCACCGCCCGTGCACCCCGTCCACCGACACGTGTCCCCAGGTCCTCGACCCGAGCAACACCGTGCCCCGCAAGTCTCTGCTCGTCGCTGTCCCAGGCTGCCAGCCACCACAGCTGATCCTCAGGCACTCCGGTCCCTCAGTCCAAGCCTCACGTCCGCCCTTCACCGCTCGGTACCTCGGCATGGCACGTCCGCCGCACGGCACGCCCATCCTTCACCGCACCCGGTCCGTCGACACAACACGTCTCAACTTGACCTTCACCTGCCTTCGATCACTGCGTCCGTGCTCGACACCTGCACAACACAAGCCAAAGAACATGCGATCAAACCCGTTGACAATCACTCATCACTCAGAGACTCGACATACACCCATGTATCCGCAGCCCGCGAGGGAGAAGCAAAAGCAAAGCACGTACTACTGATTACTACGTACTATGCGTTTGGGCGTAGCGAGCTGGACCGCCACGCCGCATACTCCGGCCGGCCGGCCAGCGAGCTAACTCGCCAATAGGTTATCCTCGCTCGGCGCGGGATCACTTGCTCGTCACGCTTCGATCGACCCGTCCCCACTCGCCACCATGCATTAGGGGGCCGTCGAGGGGAGAAAATGGGGAAAAGAGATCGATTGTGTTTGGGGGTGGCTTTGCTTTAAAAGTCTTTAACTACGGTGGCGTTTGGTCGCAGGAACGCAACGCTTCCTAGCACTTAAACCACCACCGGCACCGGGCACCGGCGTCGCGGCAACAGTGCAACCCTTTTTCTCCGATGCACGCAACCGTGCCCTGTGACGGCGGCGTCGGGCAACAGTTCCGCGCGGGATCGGAAACGGTGCCCCCCGGCCAGGCTTCGCACTGGGCACCGGCGGCGTCGAGTGGTTTGGCGTCGCATTCCCCAGGTATACATACACGCAGAGAGACACGTATAGACTATTATACATTTATACCTAGCATTGATCACTGTCATCAGATATTCAGATGAAGGCAAGTTTTAGAATGTAGTACGAACTAACGCTCGTCATATTTGCTTGCTCACAGACGCCTCAAGTCCTCGATCAACAGTGCATTACAGTGCAAGCTACGTTATTGGTACAGAATAGGGAACCAACACGTTTCTAATTCTGGATAAACAGAATTTCTAAATGTCATCAAAATAACGTTCGCAGGAGGGGAGGAAAAAAAAGGCCAGCAGCCTCTCCTGTTTCTGAAACTGACGGAGGCTCATTAGTGTTTTTTTGTTGGAGTGCCCGCAACAAACGGAATGGATTTGGTCAGTACAGATCACGAAATCAATAGGCTTTGCCCCGTGGTACTTCTTTTAATTCATTTCTTTGCGGCAATTTGTTGGGACATGGTGTACATAACATATATAAGTGTATTGTGCCGTATGACATGCTCCGAGTTTTCGATGAAATTGGGCCCCCACGATTTGCACCTAACGCCGGAAATTGAGAACAAAATGGATAGTGACAAGTGCACTTTTAGGCATCATGCTATGCTAAAAAGGATGATTCGTAGGAAGCAACATTATGATCATAGGCTTGTAGCACACTGCTAGTTTTACTAGTTTATTATGGGTCAGAGAAAAATCATGGAAATTACAAGTGATCAATATTCAAGGATCGTGGACCTCTGAACAGCGCCTTTTGGCGCTGCACCATATTATTATTATGATCTACAAATGAAAAAGGAGATATGGATCGTCAGATCAACCTCAACGTTTTAAGTTCAATTATAAATAATACTTAGACTAACACCAAGAGACTCTTTGTATCCCTCATAATTTATAGAAATAGAGGTTTTGGTAAACAAAAAAACATGCAATAACCTCTTTAATTAAATATACAAATATAGACATCAACTATTCTAAATTTCTCGCTAGCCAGCGATGGAGGACGGATATGACTCTCTGGAGCGTGTACAAGAGCTATTGGAGGGTATGAAGACATAGAAAACGTTTTTTTATTGAAATGACTCCCTAAATGATGATTCAGAAAGTAAACTTGAGAAATACTATTGGAGATGCTCTTAGGCCTTGGTACCGCTTATGTCATCTCAAACTTCATTTTTTTATGCAAGAAACCATTATGTAGAAATTTCCAAGTTAAACTAGATTTTTTTTCTTTTATTATCAGCTTTGGCTTCTAGAGTTAGAGCTAAGTAAAGCCCTGTCAAACAACGCCTCAACCTACAACTTCGACCATATTTCAATACTTTAGTTCACCAAATCTCTATACGAACAATAATCTTATAATTCGTATAATGCAGATAGGTGTGAGACAAATATATTAATATTTCGTGAAGTGTCCACTTCATATACTAAGTTTTAGGACCAGAGGTCACTCCATGCCATTATATGTGTTCTTAAGAATCTCGAAGAGTCCCATATTATTCCTTCTAGAGTTAAAATTAAGATTTATGTTATTACGTAAGAAAAAACAACTCGGTCTCGAGACACCTTGAACCCCCGCTCCACTCTTACACAGTGGCACCACAACTCTATGAAATGAGCCCAGTCACACACCTATGCTTTGGATGTGGAACAGATGAGAGAGTTTTTTTTCCCTCTCCGGTGAAATTTAGACCCCGTTTGGCAGGGCTTCACTTCAGTAGTGAAGCCATTTTTTTTAGCTTCAGCTCCACAAATGGCTCTATCGGTGAAGCTGAAGCCGTTTGACTACCCTGTTTGACAAAACGGCTTCTTCTGCGTGTCATGTATGACAATTGTCTAAGATACCCCTATGTTGCATATGTATATTTCAATGTTTTTGCAATCAGATAAATTTGAATACAAAATTTACAATTTATAATTTTATGAATTATAAATAAAATTAAAAAAAAATACTTGAATACAAAAAAATAAAAATAACATAAAAATACCCCACGACGCTGAGGTGCCCGACACCCACTGCGTAGGCTAGTTACGTGAATATTGTTGATGGTATTCTGCGTAAATACGTCGAAAGTAAAAGAGTCATATCTTGCGACTTTTGAGGGCGCTAGATGAAGCTACTTTTTCGCTTTTTCTCATCTTAAAGCTCTGTGAGAGCACGTTTTTAGTAGCTTCATCAATGAAGTCATTCCTTTTTATCCCGTTTGGCTGAAAATAGCTCCAAACAGCTCCTGAAGCCGGTGAAGAAGCCCTACCACTCGATTATTGTGATTCGAACTCATAAAGAGTGAGTCCCTTGTGACTTGAGCTCTAACCACCCCGGAGGGGAGGTATTGAGCCGAACTAACCACTCGATTTCAACATCCTATATTTAGTGATACTCTAACTTATCCTCCCCCTTCCTCCTTAGATTAAGATGTCATGTTATGTATCTCTATATTATTCGAGACGGGAACGTATGCTATGAAAACTAGCTTCATGTGCAAACTATAGAAACTTTAATCAAGACCATAGGAATCTAATCCGATGGTTAGAGGTGAAGGTGGGTTATTTTAGCACTTCAACCCCTCTACTGTGCCCACACCTGTTTGGATTAGGATGAGATGAGCGGAGGGGTTTAAGTGTTAAAATAACTCATCATCGGATTAGATTTATGTGGTCTTGATTAGAGTTTCTATAGTTTGCACCGGAGGCTGGTTTCCATAGCATACGTTCCCATTCGAGACAGTGTAACTATTGGAGACTAAAATTTTGTAGAGAGGATTTTTTTTGTTAGAATGTACCTTATATGAGAGTTTAGAAGAGCTCTCGGAGATGCTTAAAGATTAAATTTGAAGTAATTACTAAATAAAATTCATTTGACTTTTGGTGCCCAACTGCCCACAAGGCCACAAAGAAATTGCGCTCCCAGTATAGAGTGGGGTCCGGAACTTATAGATGAACCCATTTCTTATGTAAATGCGACATTTGTTCTGCGTTTTGATCATATAGGTGTTTGATTCTGCGATTACACGTCCTCTTTAGTACTTTACCCACCAACTGCCACACGTCGCAACAACATCCACACCGCGCCGCTGACGCCTTGGGCCCGCACCCCCGCGCTCCGTAGCTTTCATGGGCCGGCGGCAAGGCAACCAACTTTGCCTCTCTCTCTTTTCCTCGTGGCGGCAGCAGGCCTCCCCCAAGGACGCGCCGGCCAGACCCCACGACGCGCGGTGGGCCAACTCGCTTTTGTCGCGCCGAAGCCCCATTCCCAGTCCCTCACGGCCCCACCGCCGAGCGGCCGAGGCGCCGAGCCGAGCCGACTACCCCAGCCTGGCTGTAGCGGGCAGCGTGGCGGGAGGATCGGAGCCGAAGCACATCAGCCACCGTTCAAAAAATCCTTGGGCGACCGTTACGGGGGAGCAGAGGTGCAAAGCATGAGCATGTGGGTGGGCCGTACTCGGCAGGGAGTGATCAAGTCATGGTTTTTTTTTTTTTTTTTTTTTTGCGACTAGTGATCAAGTCATGTCATGGTCGCCGCAGAGGATTTATTATTGGAAAACATTTTGGAGCCTCGTTTGATCGTTTGGATTTTGGAGCTTCGTGTTGGAGCGTGGAATTTGAATAGACGCTCTTCGTCAAAATACAATATTTCCTCCGTCCTAATAGAATAATAAACATTTTTATATAGAGAAAAGACAAATTTTATAAGTAACAATTATTTAAATAAACTATACATAAATGTATACTTCCTATGTTCTAAACTATAAGTCATTTTGATTTTTCATACGTTCAATTTATTATATATTTAGATATAACCTATGTCTAGATACATAACAAATTAAATATATCAAAAAATTTAAAACAACTTATAATTTAGAATAAAGATGAGTATAAGACAATAAAGCTTGTATCAACATATTTGTATTCAAAAAGTCTATAAGATCTTAGCAAATGACAATGTATTATAATAAAATAATTTAAAAGTTATTTTGTACTCCGTATAACTTTTTTGTGATCAAAACACACAAACATACATCATTTTGGAACGGAGTGTTACTAGTACCACTACCACTCCTTGTCTTATTAGATTATATTATTGAACCTCAATACTGTATAATATCACGTTGAATTCTGTAATAGTGTAGTGACCTCTCTTTAAAATCAGACATTGATTTGCTCGGTCACGAGGACCCATTTTATTTTATTTTTAAATAACAACACACACACCAAGGCACTCATACACATGCCCACACTCTAGACATGCTTCTGGGTTGCTTGAAGTATTAAGGTCTACACACACTCTCTCTCTCTCCCTTCCAATAACCATTTAATATTTTTTCTTTTAAATATTTTTAAAACTTTGACTAAGTTTATAAAATAATACATTAACATCTACGATATCAAATTGATTTTATTAGTTTCTCTATCAAATACTCCCTCCGTATTAGAAATAAAAGTCGTTTTGGACAAGGTTTGAGTCAAACATTGAGAATATAAATCATGAATAACTTTAAATTGTTAGTTTAGAGATGTAAAAATCATATAAATAAATTTGTCTTGAAAAGTACTTTCATAAAAATATACATATGCCACTTTACAATAAATATTTTTAACGAAACAAGTGGTCAAAGTTAGGTTTTGAAGACCGTATCGCTGTCTTAAACGACTTCTATTTGTGATACAGAGGGAGTATGTCTTAATAGTGCATTTATTTGACTTTATAATAATATGTCTTTTAGGACCTGATTAAAGTGAGAGAAGTTGATTAGAATAAAGTTAAAGTGAGCTATAATTTGAAACATATGGTGTGCTTTGGATTGTAGCATATTCTCATAGCAAAATGGTATTTTCTTCTACTAGGGTCTTTTCAAACAAGAATGAGATTGTAAGATTCCATGTGAATGACTTGTTTTATTGGAAATATGGAGGATTTTTAACATGACGTTCAACCTATTTGAACGTGTCCTTAGTATCTCTCTTTCTCTCTCATCTGAATCATGTGGTGTGCCCTCACTCCATCTATATAAACAGCCATTCAATGGCTTTCTTGTGTTCTTGATTTCATACGATTTAAAATGCTAGGTTGTTATTTAAATTCTGAATTTCTTTTATTTATATATTTTGAGAACCATGTGTTTCAATTTTCAAAGAGTCCCTCACTATTTTGTTAATCAAAATCAAGCAAAGCCTACTTATTCTCTTGTTATCTAGGCATATATTGCCAAATTGGTGCTCTCTTTGCGAAACGGCACGTACCCTAATGGTTACCAGAGTCTCAGTGGCATCTGGGCAAATATTTTAAAGATTTAACAACATTATGCTTTTAGTGGTAGACGATGTTTCTGTTGACAGCAATATAACACTCTTTATTCTTCTTTGAGTTTCAGCATTGCCTAGTTTGGTCCATGTTTAACTTTTCAAGTCTGATTGATGGCTAATATAGCTCTGACGGTAGAGCTGCCAA
>CM019823.1:22056699-22087417 GCA_009763385.1 Coix lacryma-jobi var. lacryma-jobi | reverse complement strand
GGGAGAAGCGCTCGTGAAAGCCGAAGCGTACCCTACTCCGTCGATCAAGAAGAGAGCTCGGTACGAGGAGAATCTCCGCCAACCGCAAGCCAAGACGGTGCAGCAAGCGCGGACGACACCAACGTCTTCCTCGATGGAGAACGGGAGTTCCAGGCGTACGCGGTCCTCTAGGGCCGCGCCTTCATCCATACACCACAGTACGACCCCGACCTCCTCAAAAAGATAGGTATGGATTCTGAATTTCGTGCTATTTTCAAAGTAGTTGGTTGGGAAAAGGTTGACCCCCTCTACGAGGAAGTTTCCCGTTTCCTAACTGTTGACACTTCTTAATGCAATTGCTTTTAATAAACTTTGATGAACTGATTCTAACAAAAGCCTTGAGAAATGTACAGGACACTGCTAGCATCACTTAAAGTCAAGTTGTCATCCCTAACATGATACTAGAAATGTAAATTATATGTGACACTAGCTCAAAAGATATAAACAAATATTTATCCGCAAGCGCACAGATAAATATACCTGTTGTAGTAGCATTTCACCCAGGTTATCTAGGTATCGTTATTTATATTTTACCGAAGATAGAAACGAAGCTGGGAACTAGTAATGATTCAAAGGTGGCAGAGATTATTATTCATTCATTCATTACTCACATGTCTAAGCAGGGGTAAGACAAGGTAAAGATAATAATGATAATGATAAAAACGGGAATTCTAGAGATAGAGCGAACTACATAGATCAAGCAGAGAGTTAGGAGATTAATTAAGAGATTCGAATCCTAAGTTACTTCGCATTTACTAAGCCTAGTGATTACTCTAGTTAATATACAATCATTTATAGCTAATTAATCTATCATCCATGATCAAGGGACATTACTAAATTAGAATCAAGAACAAAGTAATGAATTCTAACTTGCAACCGCGTCCTACTAAGATCTACACTCGGGGGGAGGACTACAAAGGACTCAACAGGACTGTCACTCCTGCGATCTACCTCTCGACCCAGAGCATAGGATGTATTCGCAGGTAAACTTAGCCTAAACACCATGTTTACACCAGTTTGACCACTTAACTCTATCCGGAATAAAGCTAAGTACTTTACGAACATGATCATAAACTCTATCATAATCAGATCTATATTAAATATACAACTAGAATAAACTCCAAAACTGAATAAACTGAAATATATTAAAGTAGCATAAAGTCGAATAAAGATACAAATTACCGAGTCTTCGACAATGATCCGGAGACTCAGACGAAGCTTCTAGCCGGATATGCCGATGAAGTCGCCTGCCTCTACTTGAATCTAACTAGACTAAACTCTAATCTTGATGTAGAGCTCTAACTCTCTCTCTCTAGAAACCCTAATTTCTGTCTTGTCTTCTGATCTTGATCTGATGATGTTCTGGAGGGGGGTTAGGGGTCTGGTTATATAGCCCTGGGCGAGGAATCGCGATCGTTGGATCAAACCGACTCAAGGTACGGTCGAGATGCATCCTAGAGGTTGGTGGAAGTAGCTTGCAGAAGATGGAAGCGTGGCGGCTCTATGGCCGACCGACCGGTGGGCCCTGTGGGACCGGTCGGTCCCACAGGTAAGCCTCCTATGATGCCCCATCTCGTGGTGTCTTGTGGTGTCCTCTGGAGTCTTCTAGAATTATCTCGACGTGGCTGTGAAGAAATCTGCGTCGGGTTCCTTCTTGGGGAAGCAATGTGGTTGGTTTTCCTGTTTAATCCCTGGAAATTGTAGAATCACCAAAACTCATGGAATTTGTTAGTTTAAACCTCCTATTTCTAAGTTGGCAATCCTTTTTAACATTTATACAAGTCTTGTTGACAGTAAATAATGATAGTTAATAGACGTCAACACTAACCATCCAATTTTTATGCACCGCAGTAGAAGTAGAAGATGGCTTTACCTTCCGCATGTTTAATACTGAGTACTTAGTAACGTGGAAGGATTTTGCATCTCATGTCGGCTTTAATAAGAAATGCTCTATCGATCTTGACCACACACTTAAGAGCTTTAATCGCCACAAGTTTTAGGGTGAAATTTCTGGCCAAATGGTAGTTGGCAAGTTCCATCCTGGCAATATGCAAATCCACCATCCCACTTTGAGGCTTATACACTATTGGATATCTATGACTCTGTTTCCTAGCCAGGACATTCGCTATGTTAGAAATGATGAATTAAGATTACTCTTTGCGATTGTCCACAAAATTAAAGTTGCCCCTGCTCGTGAAATGTTTTTACACATGCTAGAGATGTTTTGGGTTTCCACTTCTATATCATGCACGTCTCTTGTAACCCGTATTGCTGAGAGTGTTGGTGCGTTGGACGTACACGATGTCTCATACATCTCCATCCCTACACCATCATCAATGAAGCATACTTGATACAAGGACATAACTTAAAAGTGAAAGAATATGTAACGATCGTATATTTCTTCCCTGGATTTATTAACGAGTATCCATTACCTAACCCAGAACTCACTTATATAAATGCCGGGAATTTACCAGGAAGCCCAAAAAAGTACATCGTCCCGCAGGGCGAACCAGGCAGGAAGCAGGAACAAGCTCGCAGGCACCATCAGTTCCTACTCCATAGCCAGCCATGCAGGGATGGTATCCCACCGGGCAGGTACCTGGGTTTACACCCGGATATCAGCCTGGTTGGGACTACCTACCCCGGCACTCCACAACTGGTATGGAGTGGCGTGAAGGAAGACATGCGGCTTGGGCCCAAGGCACATGGGCCGAGTCATCAGATTCTGAGGGGCTACCACCTCCAGTCCCGCCAAGGCAATCCATCACTTTGGAAGGCCTGAACACGAGAATTGAGGGGGCTGGAGATCCGCACTAACAACATTCAGGGTTCCCTGAATGAACAAGCCTAGTGGAACCAACGATGGGATGCCAGACAGGACCAGTTCGATGCCAGGCAGGCAGAATCACTCGAAGAAATGCGCCAAGTCCATGCACTGCTCCGACAGCAGCAAAAGCAGCAGCTGGAGTATTGGGCGTCGCTGGGGTACTATCCCCGGGGTCCGTAGCCGCAAGCTAGCTTGGGGGGAGGAGCCCCCCAGGTACCTTGTATCTTATATCTGCACTACATATTTCCCTTTTCTAAACCTTGCATTGCATATTTAAAATTTGAATTTTCAATTCCATACTTAAATATATATATATATATATAATAAAAATAAAAATAAAATGATTCCACTCACATCTGTATGCTAAGCATGTTTCTGTTACGTCCTTGTTGAAATGATGAATAGTTGCTCTGTTTCATATTTCAAATCTTGTTTAGTTTATGATTTTGAATTTCCTGACATTTAAGTTTATTGGCTAAAACTATTCATCCTATGAAACTTGAAACTTGTGGGTAGCATAAGCATGATCCTTGTCTAAAGTTGTTGCTTGATTTGATTCGATGAAATAGACTTTGCTATGACTTTGTTCTAAAGTGATACTTGACATCCGGAGTTTTCATTTTCAAAATATTAAAATTACAAGATCCTCAATGATCATATATCCTACTAGAGTCATATGAGTTATTCATTTGAAAACCTTTGACTCATATGCTACTTGTAATTACATTGAGCCTTGTCAAATTGTTTGTGACCTATGTTAAGATTCTTGTCATACACCCATGATCCGAGATTCACGTACACTCCACAAAACATCGCTAACTCTTATACCAAGAGTTACGCACAACATGTCATCCATCCATCCACCAAATAAAGCTCCATCCACTTGTCACTTCTCTCTTTCACAATAAGTCCAAAAAAGAGTTACGTGCTATGAAAAAAAGAGAATAAAATAATCCATGTCAAAAGGCATGTTGGAAAAAATGGGCAAGTGCCCAATGTAGAATTAGGGGTATGCTCGATACTCGCCTAAAAAAAGAAGAAGAGAAAGATAGTCCGTACTCTCAAAAATCCAAAAGAAGGAGAGATTTGACTAGGGAGCTCAAATTAAGAACATTCTCACACACTTGCACATCTCGATCAAGGTATATGACTTGAATCTCCATGTGGTTCGGTCGCTGACATAGCAAAATATGTAAATACAAGTATGCCCTACTTTATCCTCTACCTAAAACTCCACATAAAGCCTTAATAGTTGGTAGGGAAAAGTAAGGCAACCTTCAAAGCCTTTGGTAAGGATCAAAATACACAAAGAGCAACCGAGTGTATCATTTGAGGAACTATCTTTTGAATTTCAAAATATTTAAAAACCTCTAGATTGATAGTAGATCAAAGAATGAAGGATAAGCAGGTCTATGAAAATCGGTCGGTCTCTCAACCGCCAAAAGACTCGGAGATTGCTACAACGCCCCGCAAGTGACAAGGTAAAAGGGTGAGTAGAATGCCAATTTATTTAAATCAAAGAAGAATTCTCAATTATAAAAATAGCAACTTTGAAAAATGATCGGCATTGCAGCAACTCCTGATCAACAACCTAAAGATGTACTGCTTGCTCGGGACGAGCAAGGGGTAAGCTTGGGGGGTTTGTTGGCGGTGCTTACCGACAACTTTTATAAGCCAACCAAGGACAAAACAAGGCATACTTGCATACATATGTTATCACCTTGGCCTATTTCCACTTGTATTGGAGAATCATTGCTTTTCAGGTATCAAACATGAAAACAGTGGAAAAGGCAAGAAGAATACGCTTTCTAACAAAGCGTAATTCCAACAAACAAGGAAGAGGCCCACCTAAAGAATGCATTTGGGCTGGAAACCACCGAAGATGCAATGTGCACCATGCCAGGGGCCCACCATGCAAAGGTTGTGGCCAGTGGGCCCACCAGGGGTGCGGGCGCACCGCCCCTGGCCCCACTGGCCACCGACCTCCTCAGGCGGTTGCATGGAGGCATGCACATGTCGGTTTAGGTGGTTACCATACTTAGCTCCTCCAAACCGACCATGTATTAATATAAATAAAGGGGTAGAGCTCCCTCTTCAACATCAATCACACATTCAACGCATTTGTCTTTCATTCCACTTTGTATTTGGAGCTGTCTACCTTAGTTTAGATCTTCAAGTAGTTGGAGCAAGTACTACTTGCAAGAGAGGAGGAGTTGTAAAGATCTACTTGGTATGAATACTAAGTTCCTCTTTTCATACTTGTTCTTGTTCTCTCATGATCAACATTGTTATGTTCTTGAATTAGAGCTATGTTCTTGTTCCTTGTTCATCGTTCTAGAACTAGTTCATAGTCTTAGATCTTTGTTCATCATGAACATGAATATTTTTCTTCATTCAACATGCTTAGATCCTGATAACTTATTGATACATGTTGGGTGGTGCTTTGTCATACCTTTGGGTATGTTTACATCTTTATCGGGGAGGTGTAAGTGTTCTTCATGTGCGCAAGAGTGGTTCTCGGGTTTATGGAGATGGGTGAATGCATGGCTTAGTCCACGGTTGAGGGGTAGGCGGCAGGTGGTGACAGCCCTGTTCGTCCCTTGTAATCCCCCACGTTCGGCTTTGGGTTAGGAGTCTAAATTGCCCAGTGTATCCTGCTGGCAGACCAATGTTCCTGGGGCTCCTAATCCATCCAGTACTTAGCACTAATGTTAACTTGATCATAACCATGTATACTTAATTCATTTACATAACCTTGTTAACATCCATGCTTCGTAGGATATTCTTTATTCTTTTGTTCTTTCTTTTATCCCCGTAGAAGCTCTGTATATCTTAGGCAATGTGTGTGTGTTGATCCCACTATCCAAATAAATGTTTATCCTCCTGCTATGGTTAATTAGTCAACTATGCACTTATTACGTTCTTGTCATGGATATATCTTGAATCCTTTCGCACCTAGCCTTCCCAGTGGTAAAATATAAATAACAATACCTGCAATACTCTCGGTGAAATGCTACAATGGTAATCCTGTGCGCTTGCGGACCCTGTCTGTAAACGAATTGGTTTATCTGGCCAGCCTCTCAGGCCGTCACTAAAGCCACATGTTTTGGTATATGAAGTGTCATCGCACTTCGACGCCGATACCGGATGTGTAGCTAAGTGGCTACATCTGAGGCTGACACTGATGTCCCTTAGTAACATCACTAGGAACCAACATACTCAGTGTATGTCGTTAAAGAATGTCAACAGGCATTCCCGGCACCATGCCTGGGGATGATGGCCTACCCTAGTAATGATGCTAAGAGATGTCAGTAAGTATTTCTGGCGTGATCGCCGAGGATGGATCCTAAACCTATCCTCCGGTGGTTGCGTTAAGAAATGCCAACAATATCTACACAAGATATATGAATGTCACAAGGTATACGAATAACTAGCTCAAATGAAAGAGATTGCAATAAGGAAATGAGCTAGTTTAGGAATTGAATCACCGAGCCTTCGGGAATACCTTTGGATGATCCAATCACCGGTGATGTTGCTTGATGAAGAACCAATCACCGAGATATGAAATGAAGTCCAATCACCAAGAAGGTCAATCAATCACAATCAAGCACGCAGGGCACAAGATTTATCCCGAGGTTCACGTGCTTGCTAGCACGCTACTCCCCGTTGTGTCGACCAACTCTTGGTGATCTAGTGGGTAATTGGCACCACGCCAAGCTACACAAGCCCCACGAGAATCTACCACAAGAGAGGTAGCTCAATGACACGAGAAATCCACTAATGGTGCCTTTCGCCTCTCTGCCGGGGAATAGGCCCCCTCACAATCGAATGGTGGTGGCCAAAAACAATCACCAATCTTGCCAACTACACCAAAATGCCTCCAAGCCGTCTAGGCACCGGCAAATGTCAAGAGTAACAAGAAACTCAAAGTCAATTCAAATAACTAGTGCCACTAGAATGAACTCTTTCAAATCTTAGCACTAGATCACTCAATCTCACTAGCAAATGATCAAATCAACACTAGAGATCAGTGGGGAGGCTTGGCTATGCTCACAAGAATGTTTAGGGATTAAAATGTGCAAGAGAGAACTCAAGTGAGCTGACCAAGCCACTTATATAGGCCACACAAGTCAGCCTAGCCGTTGGGCTGAAATCAGGAGCATTTGACGTGCCGATGCTCGACAATCAGACGTTGGCCCAGCGTCAGATGCTCCAGATGGAGCCACGTGTGTTGACGGAAGTTATAGAATGTTTTACCTTATCAAAATATCGTCAACAGGCCTCGGTTTCAAGGAAGAATAGCATATCATGAGCATATTTATCACTAATAAGTTCCACTTGTACTCTTAGCTTGTGAACTTGTAGGAGATGGCAAAATGGACAAAATGAGGCCAGGTGGGCCCACCAAGGGGGTCGGGCGACCCCACCTTTGGGCCACCTCGACCATGGTGACATGGCATGATCCAAGAGAAGCATGTTCAAGCCAATATCAACCATTGGATCAAACATGTGCTTTTGCTCAATGGTGCAAGATGAGAAGCACATGGATCCATGGGTCCACACCAAAAACCAAATGCAACCAACTTCACAAGACTTGCTCCATGACATGTGGGGTCACCAAGGGAGAGAAGAATGTGGGCCAGCCCTGTCATAGGGGGGTCGGCCAACCCCCCCTTGGTGGGACCTAGCAGCACTATTCATCAGGGTGACATCAGCACCTTTTAGAAGATGTACCCCGGGCCCACATGTCAGAGACAGGGGTCGGCCGAGCCCATGGTGAACCTCATCCAAGTCGGTGGCAAAGTGCATGTTTGACACGTGAAGAATATCCAAGCCATTCATCAAGGTCGGTTGCTATGATGGTGGATCCAAGGGTGAAGAGATGATGAGCACACGGATCGCTGACGTGGCGCCGGAGTAGCCCCTACTCCACCTCCACTATAAATAGAGGCCTCCACCCTCTCATTCAACACATCCCATCTCAGACATCTCCACTTTCAAATGAGATCAAGCAAGAGTAGTAGTAGTTAGTCTAGAGTGGGAGTTAGAGTCGAGTCGGGCGAAGCTCAGGTCTCCGGAGTCGTCTTCTGGGAGTCTGGTATAGCCCTTGTATCTTTCTTCTTTTGTAAGACTTTATTTATTTAATATATTATTCTTTCTTTACTTTACTTTGCATTTACTTAAGTATTTACTTTCCAAGTATTTATTTAAGTATTTACTTAGTGCAAGTCTATATTTATATAGTCTTGTTGTGTGCTTATCTTAGTTCTATAGTTGTCTTAGTTAGATTGATTTCCTTTAAATAGCTTCTTGTGTGTGCGTCATCGTCCTATCTTAGGATAGGGGCTTTAGCTATTTTGATCGATAGCTAAAGGTGTAGATAAGTGTGAGCGTGGTGCTCATACTTCATCTTATCTTTGACTACCGCTGGCTTGCACGGACAGTAGGGGCGCATGGGCAAAAGGTGACAGATTTTGCCTGGCTACCTAGATCCCCTCACGTGAACTCAGGCTAGTTCTTAAAAGGTAAGGCGTCCATAAGCCAAATATCCGCTTTAGTACTGGGTTAGGTGAACAACCTTCTATCACTTTACTCTCTCGTTTATCCCTCTCACACAAGTAGCAAGGCGTCAATCTAGTTAAGTCATCTATTTAATTAGGATTAGTTCATAGGAGTAAAGGTAGAAACATAGGAGTACTTTATACTCACTCGTTGTCCTCCCACCTAGCTAACTCTACTAAAGTTATCTTTCATATCATATACTCTTTGCTTAACTTATTTATCTTATCTATCTATCCTCCATTATATCCACTTATACCCTTTTGCTTCTCTAATTGATAATAGATTTGTCGGTGTTTCGTACCCGGGGGTATCACACCAACGAGTGATATGATCGCGTGCTTCTCTTCCTGGATGGTGATGCAAGAGGACACAAGGATTTATCCTGGTTCGGGCAAAGAAGGCCCTACGTCCAGCGGGGGGGGGGATGTTCTTGTATTACTTGCACCTAAGTGCTTGTACAGGGGAGAATACAAGCTCAGTGAGCGTGGACCGGAGTCCGGACTCATGCCTGTGTGTGGACTCGTGTGTTGTGTCCGTCCTCTTGAATGAGGGCCCTAGTGTCCCCTTTTATAGAGCAAGGGGAGGCCAGGGTTACATAAAGGTATTACAGGTGTCGGGGCGTATGGTGCCCCATACGGAGAAGGGTAGGAACCCTGTCTTGTCGGGGCCACTGGAGCCGATGTGATCGTCGCTGTTGAGGCGTCCTTGGGTCGTGGCTTCCATCCTGGGCGCGGACGTGGTGGCGCGACAAGGCGGGAGCCGTACAGCACCCATCCTGGAATGTACAGTACGCGGCGGGGTCCCTCCGGGTCTTGGGGTACCTGTCCTCCAATAGCATGAAAGTAGTTAGGGCTCGAAGGGCGCGGAGCCGGCTTCGAGGTGGTGCCACGGGGGCTCGAGGGGCGCGGAGCCGGCCTCGAGGTGTTACAGTGCAGGGCTCGAGGGGCGCGTAGCCGGCCTCGAGGGGTTACAGTGCAGGGCTCGAGGGGCGCGTAGCCGGCCTCGAGGAGTTGCAGTGCCTGGCTTGGCCGAACAGTGCTGTACTGGTGCCCTTTTGCCCATGCTTGTGGTGAAAACGAGACTTGACCTTTACACCGAGTTACTGTGGTACATGCTGTGCACTAGTGGACATGACCGGAGTAGGTGAAGGCATTAAATGCGTGGTATGGGCTGGTACGGTTGTCTGTACGGCTCGAGGTCCGTGCGTTAAGGCTCGAGGTGTGGGGGCGCGCTCGCCCGAGGCCTGGAGGGCTCGGGCGAGTCGGAGAGCGATTGTGCTCGCCCGAGGCCTTGCTCGGAGGGCTCGGGCGAGGCGGAGAAAGAGCGTTCGCCCGAGGCCTGGCTGGGAGGGCTCGGGCGAGACCGAGACAGAGCGTTCGCCCGAGGCCTGGCGGGGAGGGCTCATGCGAGACGGAGGTAGAGCGTTCGCCCGAGGCCTGGCTGGGAGGGCTCGGGCGAGACGGAGATAGAGCGTTCGCCCGAGGCCTGGCTGGGAGGGCTCGGGCGAGACAGAGATAGAGCGTTTGGGTGTTTGCGTTGATTGGGGGTACCCTTTTTCGTACCACCGACAGTAGCCCCCGAGCCCTTGTTTGAGTGCTTGCATTCGAGCAGGGGCTCCAGATTGGGATCTCGATGGATAGCTAACTGGTCTCGAGGGTTTTGTCGATTTGATTCCGTGGGTGTCGTGCGAGCGACACCCGCGGGTGTAGCCCCCGAGACCATGGGGGAGTGGTTAGAACCCCCTCGTGGGCTTCCTGAAGAATCCTCCGTCGTTTGGGAACCTTCTGCCCAGTGGGCGCGCCTTTTTAGGCGGAAATCGTCAGGGAGCGGAGATCGCGGCGCCGTGTGTACCTGTCAACAGGCTCGAAATGTGGTTCGGTAGTCTCATTAAATATTTGCGGTTACCTTTCCTTTGTCGTGGGAGACTCCGTCCGAGGCTTGGCTTGGAGGGCTCGGGAGAGACGGAGAACGAGCGATCGTTCGAGGCCTGGCCTTGAGGGCTCAGGCGAGATGGAGGTCGAGCGTTCGCCCGAGGCCTGAAAATCTCATGTTTACACAAAGAAAAGAGATTAGTCGTAACTGTCCGAGCTCTTAGACCCTCTTTCGTCGAGGGGTGCCAGGCTGAACCGACTGGCCGGCTCCTCGAGCTGTCCGGCATGCCGATTGCCCTGGCTTGTCATCCCGCGAGTCCTTTCGATCGGATGCGAGGGGGGATGCCTCGTACTACCCCGAGTGGGCGAGTATCGAGGTTCCCGGTGAGCTGGTAACGGGGAATCCAAGTGAGAGCTCGTGCCCCGTTCGTTAGGGGTCGACTGTGGCCCGGAGGCGGTCTCATAAAGCATGGGGGCTCAGTCTGCAGGAGTGCCGGGTCCATTCGATAGGACCCGGTGGCTCGATGCCTCCCTCCGAGGGGATCTCACTGCACGTCGAGCTCCCCGCCTTGGATACACGTGAGGGGCCTCGAGGGCTCGGCCCTCGAGTAATGCCACGAGTGGCGCCCCTTGGTGTCCCTGACTCGGGTGCTCGAAGCCGGCTGTCGAACCCTTTTCGGGGGCCAGCCTTCGCTGCTTCGAGACTTAGGGCCGGGGCCCGTTTTTACCTTTATGAAGAAGCCTCCGTCGTCTGGGAATCCTTCTGCCCGTTGGGCACGCCTTTTTAGGCGGAAGTGACTTCCCTCGGTATGCCCGGCATGTCCGAGGGGTTCCATGCAAACATGTCGATGTTCGCACGGAGAAAGTCGACGAGCACTGCTTCCTATTTGGGCTCGAGGCTGGTACTGATGGTCAGCGTCTTGCCATTGGCCGAGGTCGGGTCGACGGGTATTTGCTTGGTGTGCTCAGCCGGCTCGAAGGTGCCGGCGTGACGCTTTGCTTCTGGGGCCTCCTCGATGGCCAGAGCTGCCAAGGCCTCGAGCGAGTCGAGGTGGACGTTGGCCTCCCCCCCGCTCGACGCACTCCACGTCGCAGTGGTATGCGTGCTCGTAGGAGGTGTCAACGGTGATGACCCCTTTTGGCCCCAGCATCTTGAGCTTCAAGTACGTGTAGTTAGGAATCGCCATGAACTTGGCGTAGCCTGGCCGGCCGATGATGGCGTGGTAGGTCCCTTGGAAGCCGACCACCTCGAAGGTGAGCGTTTCCTGACGGAAGTTTGCTGGCGTGCCGAAGCAAACCGGCAGGTCGATGCGCCCGAGGGGGTGGGCCTTCTTTCCTGGTACTACTCCGTGGAACCCCCCGACGCTGGGTCGGAGCTGTCCCTCTGAAATCCCCAGGAGGTCGAGGGTCTCGAGGTATATGATGTTGAGGCTCGAGCCCCCATCCATCAACACCTTGGAGAAACCGAACATCGATTATGACGGGGTCGACGACGAGGGGGTAAGCCCCCGGGTTTATGACACGGTCCGGATGGTCGTCACGGTCGAACGTGATTGGCGCATCGGACCAGTCAAGGTACCGGGGGGCATCGTGGTTAAGCGAAAAGATTTCCCGGCGCTCCTTCTTTCTTTCTCGAGCTGAGAGCCCGACGGTCGCCCCCCCCGTAGATCATGTAGCAGTCGCGCACCGGGGGGGAAATCGCCATCTGCGTTCCTGCCGCCGCGTCGATCGGTATCCTTTCCCTTAGGCGCGTCTTCCCTCTTATCGCCGAGCTTGGAGTAGTAGCCCTTCAACAGTCGGCAGTCTTTCAACTTGTGGTTTACGGGGCCCCTGTGGTAGGTGCAGGGATCCTCGAGCATCTGGTCGAAAACAGCCCCGTCAGGGGGGCCTCGGGGCTTCTTAGGCTCGAGGGCGCCCGCGAGCACCTCTTTGTCGTCGTCGTCATCGGCGCCACGCTTTGCCTTCTGGCCCTTGCGTTTGTTTTTCTTCCTTTTGTTCCCGTCATTGTTGTCGTTCTTGGCGTCGTTGCCCTTGTTGGAGCCCTCCGGCGCGATCACCGCCTTGCCTTTGTCCGTGGAACGACCAAAGAAGGCCCCCACTGCTTCATCGCCCGAAGCAAAGCTGGTGACGCGATCCATCAGGTCCTCGACCGTCCCGGGACGGTAGCGTCCTAGCTCATGAACAAGCTCTTGGCATGTCGTGCCCGCGAGGAACGCTGAGATGACGTCCTCGTCAGGCACGTGGGGGAGCTCGAGACGCTGCTTCGAGAACCGTCGAGCAAAGTCGCGGAGGGGCTCGTCCGCCGCCTGCCTGCAACGCCGTAGGTCCCAGGGGTTACCTGGACGCACGCAGGTCCCCTTGAAATTCCCGTCGAAGACCCTGACTAGGTCGGCCCAGTCATGGATCCGATTCGGCGGGAGCCCCTCGAGCCACCGGCGGGCGGTGTCCGAGAGGTAAAGTGGGAGTTGACGTATGATCACGCGGTCGTCGTTCTTCGCTCCGCCCAGTTGGCAGCCAAGGCGGAAGTCCGAGAGCCAGAGCTTGGGCTCGACCTCCCCGTCATACTTCACGATGTTGGTCGGCGGTCGGAAGCGGTCGGGGAGGGTTGAGCTGCGGATGGCCCGGCTGAAGACTCGGGGGCCCGGGGGCTCGAGGACCTGCCGGTCCTCGTCGCTGTCGTAGCGCCCCCCTCGATGGGCGCTATAGCCACGCTCTTGGGCCCCCTTGTTCTTGCGCCGTCGGTTGATGTCGTTGCGGGCGTCGTCGGGGTCTCGAGGTGGCCGGTTGTCGACGATCCGTTCGCGGACTGGCCTAGCTCGAGAGGCGTCCGGCTGGTGGACGGATGCCTCGCGAGCGTCGCGGGGCGTGTCCGCCGGTCTCCCCGAGGCTGCTCCGCGTCGGCGTGACGCCGAGCTCTCGGCCTGCTGTACCGCGGCTGTCTCGAGGAGGTTTTTCATTTCTCCGAGCTTGCGCCTGGCGTCGGGGTTGGAGACGGCGGGCAGGTCACGGAGCATCATAGCCGCCGCCACCACGTTCTGCCCGGCTCGCGGGAAACATACCTCATGGCGTGCTGGTGCCCCGTCCTCGAGGATCCGCCGGTGGACCTCTCGAGCCCGGCCTCGAGCTCCGGCTCCTCGGGGCTGGGGTGGTTCCTGCATCAGGGTTTGCCGGAGCTGCAGCAGGTGTCGCCGTTCTTCCTCGGCTTTGGTGATTGCCCCTTGCACTTGTGCGAGTTGCGCCGCCCGGCCGTCGTCGTGCTGAGGCGGTACAGCCGGTGCTGGAGGTTCGTCCCTTCCCTGAACGCGTGATCCGCCTGCCGCGGCCACGTCGCTAGGTCCCTCTAGGTCGAGCGCCGGCCTGTCGTCGTCGCCTTCGTCCTCGGTATCGTATACGACTCCCTCGAGTTGGAAGCACTCCCTGGTGGGATCCCAGAGGTCGGGTCGTGGTAGTCGTATTCGTCGGAGTCGGAGCTGTTGACGGCACGCCGCCTTGGCCGATGCTGGGACCGCAGCTCGCGGTACCATTCTCCGACGATGGCTCGCCGAGGTGGCTCGAAGGCTCGCGAGAAGTCGTGGTCGACGCACGCGGGGTGGACTATCTCCAGGTTGGCCATGGCCTGCAGCAGCGCGCCCGAACGCTGCCCCCAGTCCGCCACCGTCCGGTCCTGATGGCGCTCATCGAGGTGGTGGGCGTATACAGCCGCAGAGCTGTCGAGGCCGACCGGGAACCGCTGGCGTCGAGCGCGGCGCGACCCGTGCTGGAGGAGGTTGAGTGGCGTCGGCGGCGCACGGCTCGGAGGCCTCTAGCCTGGTTCCTGGTCCGTACGCATGATGAATGCGAAGTCGCTAGGCGGGCGCGGGTGCGCCCTGGAGGTCTCCGGCCGCGCGCCGGGCTGGTTTCCCCTCGGGGACCCTGCACCGGCTACGGGGGTGTGGGTGTTTGCCGCGGGCACCGCCTGCGCCCGGCGACGACGGTGACGATGGCGCCGCTCGCGATGTGGCGATGTGTGGTGGTGCGGGCGACGCGTCACGCCCCCCGCGCGGGGTGGCGTGACACGCCCTCCGCTCGGGCCCTCCGTGGAGAGCAGGGTCAGCTCGTTGCCGTTGCCTGTGGCCAGGAACTCGAGGCTCCCGAACCAGACGACGGCACCAGCCGAGAACGGAAGAGGGGATGAAGCCATCCAGGAATCAACGAGAAATCGACTCGGACACGCGATTTCCCCTACCTGGCGCGCCAACTGTCGGTATTTCGTACCCGGGGGTATCACACCAACGAGTGATATGATCGCGTGCTTCTCTTCCTGGATGGTGATGCAAGAGGACACAAGGATTTATCCTGGTTCGGGCAAAGAAGGCCCTACGTCCAGCGGGGGATGTTCTTGTATTACTTGCACCTAAGTGCTTGTACAGGGGAGAATACAAGCTCAGTGAGCGTGGACCGGGGTTCGGACTTAAGTGTATGGGTGTAAGGCGCTCTAACGTGTTTGTCCATCCGCGAATGAGGGCCCTGGCATCCCCTTTTATAGGGCAAGGGGAGGCCAGGGTTACACAGGGGTTTTACAAGTGTCGGGGCGTACGACGCCCAATACGAAGCAGGGTAGGAATCCTGTCTTGTCGAAGACATTGTAGCCGACGTGGGCGTTGCTGTTGAGGCGTCCTTGAAGCGTGGCCTCCATCCCGGGCGCGGACGTGGTGGCGCGGCAAGGTGGGAGCCGTACAGCACCCATCCCGGAATGTACAGGACGCGGCGGGGTCCCTCCGGGTCTTGGGGTACCTGTCCTCCAATAGCATGAAAGTAGTTAGGGCTCGAAGGGCGCGAAGCCGGTCGTCGAGGTGGTGCCACGGGGCTCGAGGGGCGCGGAGCCGACCTCGAGGTGTTACAGTGGAGGGCTCGAGGGGCGCGTAGCCGGCCTCGAGGTGTTACAGTGCAGGGCTCGAGGGGCGCGTAGCCGGCCTCGAGGTGTTACAGTGCAGGGCTCGAGGGGCGCGTAGCCGGCCTCGAGGGGTTACAGTGCAGGGCTCGAGGCCGAACAGTGCTGTACTGGTGCCCTTTTGCCCATGCTTGTGGTGAAAACGAGACTTGACCTTTACACCGAGTTACTGTGATACATGCTGTGTACTAGTGGACATGACCGGAGTAGGTGAAGGCATTAAATGCGTGGTATGGGCTGGTACGACTGTCTGTACAGCTCGAGGTCCGTGCGTTAAGGCTCGAGGTGTAGGGGCGCGCTCGCCCGGGGCCTGGAGGGCTCGGGCGAGACGGAGAGCGATCGTGCTCGCCCGAGGCCTTGCTCGGAGGGCTCGGGCGAGGCGGAGAAAGAGCGTTCGCCCGAGGCCTGGCTGGGAGGGCTCGGGCGAGACGGAGATAGAGCGTTCGGGTGTTTGCGTTGATTGGGGGTATTTTTTTTTTTTTACCACCGACAAAATGATATAGCCACTTGATCACGGTTTCTTCCAGGGAAGCACACAGGCTGCATGCATGCATCTTTCTCTCTCTCTCAGGCTATAACTAGAATAATATTATATGTATCATCACACTGAGAGTAACATGCATTCAGCATTGGTGTATTTTGGGAGTCTGCATAGCGCAACATCTCATTAGAAAAGACGTCGTTTAAAATGTTTACTCATTATGCAGTTTATAATCTAGCCTTTCATTTGGTCCTGAAATCCTTGGCGTCATCCTGCTATATCAATGTAAAGTTCTGCTCTTATTAGGGTGGCAATGCCTTAGCCACGCCGTAGGATTGACAATTTTGTAGGCTTAACAATTTTGTATTCGTAAATAAAAAAGGAAAAGAATTGCCCTGCAAATTTCCATTTGTTAATTCAAACTTCAGAGATGGATACAACACAGCACCAAGTGCTGCAGCATTGACATCTGTGTCTGAACGCAGTTTATTCGTTCGGTGCAAATCCCTGCTAATATACAGTACATACATATAGTCAATAAATTAAAGTGATCGAGGAACAACGTTGATCATCATCAGAGTCCTTAATTTAGAACTTGACAGATGGTTAGCACGAACGTGTCATCGATGCGTCCAATAATGCGCGGCCAAAGTTCGCCGGCTAACCAACCACTTGTTGATATGTTATGGGTCAAGCCATATAATATATTCAATAATTAATAAACTCTATGATTTATATTAAATAATATTTATTGGCTTATTACCATGATAAAGGGCCACATGCATGCATGCGTTACCATCGGTTGGTTTATCATGCATGCGTGCGTTATCGTCGGTTGGTTTGACCAATGAAGGTGGGCAAATGGGCAACAGAAGACACATTAGATATGCAAAGAACAATCAGTATTTCACTTTATTCCACTTTGCCAACTATGTGTCTTGAATATATGAGTTACGGAAGTTTTTTTTATTTCCATTTATTAGTTGGCAAATGACTCTAGCATTGATTGTTTTATCTATCTCCTGATCTTCGTGTGCCTGTTCACCATCACATTGGTGCAAGGATAAATTCTCAACCCTCACATCTGGCCTGGTGTCTGTTTTTGAACACACAACCAAAAAGTTCTTGTTGTCGCTAGCTTCCTCGTCCCATGACTTGCGCGCACAAGTCCTTGGGAGAGTAGGAGCCTCCGGAACGTACGTCGGCAACGAGTTCACCTGCTCGGGTGGAGATCGGCGATCACGTTTTTGGGGAGTGTCTGTCGCCGACACGACTACTCGCTGGTGGTGATCTTCTTCTTCCCCAGCGACGAGGTCTTCACTGCGTTCTTTCCACACAGCTTCGAGCGGGACGACTACATCAACAAAAGCACCATGTCGCTGTCGGGTGCTTCCGGCTCTGCCGCTGGGTATATGACTTTGCGACATCCTCTTTACTTTATGTTGAAAACCTTATTGGTTAGCACTACTTGGATAACGATCATGATATATATATGTGATGATTTACATGGTATTTCTCTGAGTATTGCTATGAATATTTTCATGATGATTTATTTGAACAAGCACATATATGATGTCATGATCCGTTTATTCGTGTCAATTTTCTGGAATAAACTAATCTTGAATTTGCCTAAATTTCTAACACCACTGCTGCACACATCCCTCTGTGCAAGGGAATGGACCTAGCTGAAAATGCACTACACTACACATGCTCATATTGAGCTGGAATGACGGTGCAAGCTAAGGGCTGATTAATTAGCGATTAGGAGTCTCTCCCAAGCCTTCCTAACGTTCTAAAATATGCAGATTGCTGATGGGTACGGGCAACGGAAAGCTGCAGAGACGAGAGAATAATCCAGGGTGTTGCCGGTGACAAAAGGGCATGGAAGCTATCGCTTATAGGCAAGCAATGCAAGCGACAGACATCTCATATAGCGAAGCAGCTAGCAGCATGCACGCCGGCCGCCTTCATTCATGCAACACACTCACACACACACCGTACAGAAGGGATCGGCCGATATAATAGCGACGGGTGCATCTGTTGCAGCTGGCGTTCCGGTTTGTTGGATGGCAATGGCGGCATCGTGCATGTGGCTGCATGTGCTCGCTCGTTTCCAGCTGCAACGCGCGCGCCAGCGCCAAACCGACCACACTGCACACCCAACCGTACCCATGCACCTGCACGCACGCTCGCCCTACCTATTCATCGCTTCTAGTAGCCTGATTGATCTATCGATCAATTGATCCTAGCCACCAGAAAAAGCATATGCATGGACGATCGATGATCGATCATCTGGATGCTAGCTTATTGGTCGTCGTCGATCGATCGGCATGAGCATGATGATGACGACGCAAGCAGGCTTTCCGCGAAACCCCCGACCCGCGCGCGCCACCGGCTGTGTGCCTGCTGCGTCGTCGGCGGGCGGCACAGTATAGAATCACCGCGCTGCGCTTGCATGGTGGCCGTGTCCCGCCAACCGCGGCAACGGCGCCATTAGAATAAAGCCGCGCGCGCACCCTTTTGTGGGTGGTTCGCCGTGATCGACGGTTCGGACATGCGCATCTGGAAGACTGGAAGCCGCACCACGCCGCACCGGCACCGGCCCGGCCGGGACACACAGTACATGCTGCATGATTGGGTGTTGTGCGCGCCCATGTTCTCGCGCGGTCATATCCCTATCCATCCATGGTGTAAACAACAAAGATTGCGGCTATATATGCGTGCGCACTCATTGCCTTTGCCCGGGTGACGACGTGCCTTTGCCTTGTTGCCTAGCTATTAGCTTGTTCCGTCGAAGAATTGAAGACCACTCCGATCCCTCCCTCTGGCCTCCTCGATCGATCCTCAGCTCCGGTCTCGTCCCTTCCGCCGGCTGCCGGCGGCGGGACGATCGTCGAGGATGAGAGGAGCAGATAGCAGGAGCAAGGCGGCGCGACCGCTGGCGCCGCCGGCGATCAGCGAGAGGGACATGGTGGAGGATTCTAGACTGGTGAAGCAGGTGAGGGAGCTACGGAGGCTGGTGCCGGCCTGCCGCGAGCCGTGCGGGCTCGGCGAGCTGTTCCAGGACACGGGGACCTACATCGAGGACTTGCAGGTGCAGGTCAAGGTCATGCGGATGCTGCTCGACAAGCTCTCCGACGAGTGAGGAATTCTCGGCGCGCGTGCTCGTTCGCTTATATGCGAGAAAATATGCTGTCAGCTCTTCGATCATGTGTCCATGCATGATTTAGGATTTAATTGTCCATCGACAGGAAGAAGATACTACAGTGCACTATAATACAATTTATTCATATGATTTGTTTGATCAAGTCTTGCTTTTAAATTATGTTCATTCAAGATTTGTGGGATATGTTATTTGATTTATTCGTACTTGTATTCTTACATGAAATTCTTGCTTTATACTATTATATACTACGTTACATATATATGTCATGTATTTTTCGTACCTACCCATATTCATCAGTTCGGGTCCTTGACTTTGGCAAATATGATCCCATCTGTTGAAGACAATGTTCAGTTCGTCGCTGTACTCTTCTGGAGCGCGGTCACCATGGCTGCCCACGCTCCCACGTCGTGCGCGTATGCGCGGTAGAGGTGGTTTTGGCGCCCTGCATGGTTAGTAATAACTGCACACATTGTAACATGTATATACATTGATGAGCTCAATACAAGTTCAGTTGTTGGCTCCATTTCTACATGGTATCAGTCACGCAAGTTCCTTGTTCCTGACGCGCTCGCCACGACCCTCGCCGGCGTTCACCGGCTACTCCTTCCGCTGTCTTCCTTCTTGTTTGCGTCATCCGTTGCCATGGATCTCAACCCGTTGTTCGATGGCGACGTCTCCGACGCCGGATCCTCTTCCACCTCCTCTTCCTCTGGTGGCGACTCCTACACCAGATCTGGACCTATCGTCCAACCACCACCAGCCGCCGTTCTTCAGACGGTGAACAACAAGTCCCATGTTCCCGTCGTGCTTGAGCTCACCGAGCCGAACTATGCCGAGTGGCGCACCTTCTTCGACGCGTTCATCGGGAAATTCGGTCTCGGTGATCATCTGTCCTCCCAAATGGCGGATCGTCAACCAGTGCCTTCTCAGTGACTTCGTTAATCTCATGTGAACTTGTATTTTTTTTCTACATTTAGTTTTAGGTCCTTGACTCAGCACGATGCGTTTATATATATTTTGCTCATGAACATCGATATCTATAATGACTTTATTAATCTCAAGATCGAGCTATTACACCTCTGAAAGGCTCACGTACTAATCAACGGACAGACAGTGGCGAAGCTAGATCATCAAGGACCCGAGTGCACACTTCATAAGCATAATGATAATCTCTGCACATGCATGGACTCACACGGTCACGGTGGTGCACATACTTGGGCCAGAGTGGTGCACAAGAGGTAAAATTTAGTACCTGTTCACTAATTTTTTTATTTTATCCTGATGCCTGTGCACTCGGGTGTCTCAACATGGCTTCGCCACTGCGGACAGACACCCATCATCATCACTTGTATAAAATGTGGTACGTAAAACGAAGCCCGCCACTTTTGTTGAGGTTAAAGTGGCGGGCACCGTTACATGCGGTCACTTCTAGCAGCTGCTTATAAATGTTCTTCCTCATGATGCCATTTTTATCAAGTGGGTGCAGTGTTAAGTTCCTGCCTAGGACCGTTAGTTACTTAGTTATTGAGTGACATACAGGAAATTGTCTAAAAAAAACTAAACGACACGAGTCTTATATTGAATATTTTGGCTTCTAAACAATGTTAATGGAAAAAATCATTTACAAAGCTTTAGATCTCGTCGAGCACTACATAGTGTGTGTTTCCATCCGAGATCAATTGAAAAATTTAAAATTAAATTTCAAAATATGAGAACTTTGTGTGTGGGTGTGTGCTCCGACATAAAATAAAATTATTGTAGACTATGAAGATTTATATCTCGTCAATCTCTATAATTTTCATATAAATTTTATGTTTATTTGACTATATGTGAAAATAGTATGAAATTATTTCAAACATCTTTTTTTATAAGGAACTCCAATACTTCATTAAGCACAACATACACGAATTAGGTCCAAGGGGACCCAGGGTACATTGGAGAGGGCCTTTTGCACCGAGCATCTAGTGGTGCATCATTTTTTGCCTGATGTGCTAACGATTGAGTGGTGCAATTCTGGCTTCTTGATATTTTGAATATCTTGTATCAGCTGCTGAGTTGAGAGATTTGAAATCCTCTATCAAAGGTACTAATCTCCAATGTGGTATTATTGTGACCTGGCTTTGATTTACGATGACCAGGATATAAGGATTAGCTGATGACTGTGTAGTTTAAATTTTTTGCATTTTTTTTTTTTTTTGCCACCAAAGGTAAGGCCTTGCCTATGCTATGAGAATTGAGAACAGAGGATTTAACAACCGCGACATGAAACTCGAAATAGCCAGTACCGCCGGCGCCGCAGCATGGGCTGGATCAGCCCACCCAGACAATCTCGTAGAGGCATGGGCCTAACTCACACGGCGGTTAGCCCACTGTCCTAAGTCGGTAGGTTAGGAAACAACATAGAAGCCACATGCAACAGCCCACACCACATCGTGCCTCCACCATCCTCTTGTTCACTTTCTTTCCTCCTCCTATTCGTCGTCTCCGCAGACTCCGGTCGTCCTCGCAGCCCCCCCGGTGAAGCCTAGGGTTTAGCGGCTACACTTCTCCTCCCGCCGGCTGTCGACCACCGTTTCCGTTAAGCCACCGCGCCGCCGATGGACGTAGACTCGGACCCGGCCGCCTCGAGCAAGCCCACGGAGATGGACCTCGAGGACCAGGCACGCCGCCGTCGCCGCCCTCCCCTTTCTGTTTTTTTCTTTTCTCAATCTGGGTTTAGGGCCAAGGTAGTGACTGTTCTGCGCCCTTGCCGTCGAGCATGTGCAGACGGACACGAAGGGGAAGGGGAAGGCAGAGGAGGGGAGCGGGAAGAGCGAGGAGCTCGCGGACTCCATCAGCAGCCTCTCTATCGGCCCGGGGCGCACCAATTTCAAGAAGAAGCCTGTGATCATCATTGTCATCGGCATGGCCGGTGCGTCGATTTCGCTCGCCCGCTGTTTAGTTACATTGAGTAGCATGATCTCCCAACCGACCTGGGAGCTGACAGTTTTGTTCTGTCCCCTTGTTCAGGGACGGGGAAGACGACCCTGATGCACCGGCTGGTATGCGATATGCAGGCATCAAATAGGAGGGGCTACGTCGTCAACCTCGACCCTGCGGTGATGACCCTGCCATTTGGGGCCAATATTGATATCCGTGACACTGTGCGGTATAAGGATGTGATGAAGGAGTACAACCTTGGTCCCAATGGTGGCATCCTCACCTCGCTTAATTTGTTTGCCACCAAGTTCGATGAGGTTGATTGCTGTAATCCTTTTCATCACTCTCCTGCCCATTCCTGTCGTTTTGGTAGCTTTTCATAATACTGCTGGCCTGTCCTTAGTCTGTTTATTAGTTCTATCTGTTATCTGTCCGGCTCTAAGCTGACAAGTTTTTAAGGTGGAAACTCGTACCTCATTCGTTGTCAGGTATGTCTGTTTAGCACTTGAGCTTGCCTGTCCTAATATGACTGAACTATAATCCCAGTCCAATCTAATGGAAAAGGGGCCATCAGGTTTGAAATTTTTGAGCAACTAGTTTGGTGAAAAATAGAGTGTAGCTCAAACATGGTGACCATTGTGAACAGTACAGTTTTTTTGTGTTGTTTTGCTGACACCACTGCAAGTATGTTGTGTATAGGCACCAAGTGCTTATTTAAAATGCTAATAATTCTTTTTCATTTGTGTCCTATGAATTGAATAATAATTTGTCTGCTGTGCAGCTTGGCAAATAGTATTTACCTTATGGCCTTATGTAATAGCAGTATAGGAGAACTATGTCATATTCTTATAGTCTTCTTAAAAATAAATAACACATGTTTTCATTATGCAAATGCAATGGTTATTTTTGTGAGTGACTTGGTCTTGTCGTGAGTCGTGACTCATCTGGACTAAATCCTGCTCCTTGCAGCAACCGAACAAGGCTGCAGAGGCGTACGACATCGCGGCACTGAAGTTCAGGGGTGAAAACGCAGTGACCACTTCGAGCCCAGCCGGTACAACCTGCTAGCAATCGCTCAACGAGAAATCCCCGTCCTGGGGAAGAAGCTGAAGCTGATTCAGAAGCCAGCTCCGAGGCAGAAGACCGTGCCACTATGAGCGCGCCTCATTCTCTCCGTCCCAGCATTCGAGCAACAGCCTGCCACCGTATTTCCTCACCAACCTCCTGCAGCCGCTGCCGTCTCAGGCCTCACAAGCTCACCCTCGCCGAGTTACAAACAACTTTGGTTCGAGGAGCCCAGCTTCTACCGGCCCTGCCCCTGCCCCTGGGTAACCCAAGCAGAAGGTGCAGCTTGGCAACAGGCTAGAAATCGTCAACGGTCTCATGCAGCTGGCCAACTCTGCTGCGAACTGACAGTGCTATCTGAAGTGCCGGTGTTTGCGTGGAAACTACGAGGAACTGACGTTTTGCTTGGGGTGGCTTGGGGGCAGTTCATGGAACTGATAGCCTGAAGATAGCGGGGTACACATAATTGTGCCGTTTGTTTGTCGTTTTTTTGGTGTACAAAGGCACAAGGCATCCAAGATTCCAATTAAGCTACCTAGATGCTGTTAGCAGAACACACTGGGTTGTGTGGTCTACCGGAATGGCTTTAAGGCATCACCTCAGACGAAGTGCTAGTTGTTTTAATCATGGAAACATCACTGGGTGACTGTGTGCGGTCTCTCAAGGACTGGATTTAAGGCATTCAGCTCAGATTTAAAGCCATATGGCTCATTTTCGTACATGAAGCGTTAGCACATTATTCTGACGTTCCACTGTAAGTGACCAATAGTAGGTATTGAGAAATTGATACGGATGACAATACTCGCAGTGGAATGCTAGATGCTGCACCTTCTCCGCGGCAGATCGAAATACCAAGGGTACATGTATTTGGTGATTCTCAAGACATCTCCGATCCTTTTTACTTAAATATTTACACTAAATGAATTCTTAGAACATCTCTGATCCTTTTTAGCTTAAATATTTACACTAAATGAGAGTAGGCTATGTTCGACAAGACTTATGAGCCGCTGGTAGTTAAATCGGCTGATTTAGAAAATATTATTCTATGACTGATTTGTACGATTATAGTCGGCTTGTAGCCCAAACAAACAGAGCTAAAAAGAATCGGAAGTGCCCCTAAAGATTACTCATTCTTACCCTTGCTAAATACTTACCCTTGCTAAATACTCGTAGAGCACAAGTGCACAACGCCTGCTCCATGATGATGCCGCGCCCGCCGATGCCCCCTGTTTTTTCCTTTCTTCCCAGTATGCCAGCTGCCACCGAAGAACGCAGCTACAACTACGGTTGACGCCCTGACCCGGCTGCCTGACCAGCAATCCAGTTCAGCCATATGGGCAACGATTTTGTCGTGCTACCACAGTACCATGGCTCTGGCTGGCCACGGCCAAACCAGATTCACACACCACCATTACCATGGGCCCATGGCCGCACCAGGCAATGAACTCCAACTAGCATTCAATATTTCGTCAACATTGATTATAAACATCAAAACAAACGATGTTCAGGGCAACAAGTATTCATGGACAACAATTTACTGTTCGAATCACTGAGTTCAAATTCATTTTTTGATGGTACTCGCCAGAAATTTATTCTGCTCGGAACAAGCACATTGCTGGCAAATCACGCAAGAAACTAGTCCCTAGTCAACGCAGCAAATGTGAAATGACATATCGGAAGAGTCCACATCTTTTGCCTTCACTTGAGGAGGAGCATCGCCTTGGAGAGCAGGATCAGATTTGACAGCATCTAGTGTCTTGAAGAACCCTCAGGAGAGCAACAGGCAGTGCTGAGGAACAGGCTTAGGATTGGGGTGTCGTCTTCATCACCTCACATTCATAGTCGTCAGGAACACCCCTGGATCCCATTCTGCCATTCGTTCAACAGACTCACATTAAACAAACCGAACCACAAAGTTTTGCATCAGCCAACAAATACACGCAAACATATATGCTGAATTGAAAGCCTACAACATCAGTTTGCAGTCAAGCAGCATTGCATCAGACATGCATTTATAATCAAAAGGAATAGATGAGAAGCAATGTTTACAAGTTGTCTAGTTCAACCTAGTCCCCATGGGACCGACTAAGACGATTAATCACGATTAATTGACCGATTAGGATCGTGACAACTTGTAATCATTGATGAGAAGTAAACCAGTGTAAGTGTTGTTATAAGTGTTGGCCACCCGGCGTAATAGTAAGAATAACTTGCAATTGATAAGTTGAAGGTATTCTCAAACCCATCACTCAACAGAATTTCTGAAACTAAAAAGTCTGTTCTTCAATTATCACACTAGATAAAATTAAAGCTCTGCAGCTGCATGTCCATGGCAAAGCATATATGTTGTTGAAGTTATATGGTATTCGCAGTGTATATGGCAAAGCATATTACCAGCTTGATTTGCATTCTTGCTAATGCTAAAAAACTAAAAGCAAATAAGATGAGGTTAAAGGCCACGCAAAATATTTGGGATTTATTTCAGTTATACTCTGCTACCAGAGCTACAGACAGACTAACTGAACCACACTAGTACATTTTTTTCCTCAAACGATAAGAACATGGCAGAAAATCACTGTCATCAGAACTAACAAAATAGAGGTTAAATATTGAACAATAAACGTAGTGGCATAGTACAAAGGATACAGTGTATATCAGATACTAAGGCATCAATTTAATACTCTGATTACTGCTCCTATGGAGGAAACAGGTGGCCATTTCCTGATCAGCATGCACAATAGGACCAGAAGCAACACGGAGACAGGACCTAACACTCCATCCCAGTAGTATTTTCAAGTGCTGATCACTGACCAGTCCATAAAAATTTAACTCTCATTTTCCCTAGAGCTACAGATTAAATAAACAATATTAAGGGATTTCTAGGATAATAAGGTAGCCTCACACCAACCTCCCATCTATCTACAATTCCATATGACTATGCAAAAAATTTCACATCCTAACCCCAACTATTATCAAACGATAGCATTTTCCATAGATGAGCTAACCTATTACGTGTATTGTATTATCAAAGTCCCCAATCACGAAGCCACCTATTACATAAACCTAACATCAAATGTATCAAACTATCAATTACACTAACTACTGCCTACGGAACAGAAACCCATAAAAATGGAATAAACTGTACACACAACGAGGGTGACGAGAAGGTAGCCAAGAATCACATACCAATCATTTTGCGATGAGCTTGAGCTCGTCTCGGCCTCCTCGATGAGCTCCTCGACCTGCCCGCATCCGATCCGGTCCTCGATGCGCTTCCAGTCGTCCTCTTCCTGGCAGATCTGGAGGCGGTGATTGGTGAAGGACTCGACGGCCTTGCGGTAGCCCTCGTCTTTGGGGACGGACTCGATCTCCTTGAGCGTGCGCGTGTAGAGCCCGATGAGAACCTCCCGCGCGTTGGGCACCACCTCAAGGCCGACGATACCCGTAGTATCCTTCACGGCGCCGCTGGCCCTCACGCAGCCAGGCCGCCCCCGCCGGTCAGGATCCGCCGCAGGAACATCTCGCCGTCGTCGTCCGGTGGTGGGTGGTGGTGGCGTCTCTCTGCTGAGGTGCGGGAGGAGACTGGCTTTGGATTGGGGAGAGTTGGTGTGGTTGTGTGGGCTGGACTCGCGGCTGAGTGGGCTTTCATTTCCTTTCTTCGTTCAGGTGGCGTGGGCTTTCTTTCTCTCGCTGCACTGCTGCAGTATCGATTTAAGGCCTGTTTATTTTTCCACTAGAGATTGTGGGTTGTAAAAAACTTGGATTGGATAATATAAGGAACCATAATAAATTTTTATAATAAAATATCCTCAAAAACTGCTTTGATAAGTGATTTTAACAAAACTATTGGAGATGCTCATTTGATATATTTATTAATTTATATTGATTTTAACAAAACTATTGGAGATGCTCTAAGACCTTATTTTCTATAGCTTGCATGTTGTTATACTAAATTGAAAACTAATAAGTTCCAAATTACGCTAGATCTTAACAACCAACAATACTCTGCTTCCCGCTAGCTGGCATATTGTAACATTATGCAATATGATCCCAGGTTTAGACAAACTTGTAGGGTCCAAATGCATATTGTAAGAATCTGCAAGCGGATCCATACCTAGTGTCAAACAATCGATCTTAGTGAAGTTTCATTCTCATCTAAAGTTATGAATATAAGCAAATTTGCTTAGTTCTCTGATATTTATGAGGAAAGAGAGAAATAGTTCTATTGGAATGAAACCATCCATCATGTTAGCATGTAACATCTATATTTGTTTTATTCTCACGCGCTTTCGAGAATCTTCTGTGCGAGAGAAGTAAAAAAATGTTTGCAATTGTAAGGCTATATACTCCGTCGATTTATAACATCAAATTATTACATTAGATATATCATAAATATATTTTTTATAATACACTTATTTTATGTTATAGATATTGTTACTTTTTCCTATAAAGTTCGTTAGACTTAAGATACTTTGTTTATATGGATTTTAAGAATTGATTTATTAGATGAAGAGAGTAGTATTGATATGAACAATTAAATGATGTCAGTTATGAAACCGTTCACTTGGAAAGCTGCTTGATAACTCCCATTGCATCAAGACAGGCCCAACTTTATGTGGGGATTTGTAGTTTTCGTATTTTATACACTTCTAAGTATCCAGCAAGAACTTTGTATCAACATATATGCTTTCTACGAACATGGTATTCTCTCTCTCTCTCTCCTCTCTTTCTCTCTCTCTCTCCAAATTTTACACTTCTTGTATCCAGCAAGGACTTTGTATCAAACATATATGGTTTCTAATTACTGTTAGACCAGTCTCACGTGAGTTTCATATAAGTTTTATTGTATAAACTTTTAATTACATGACGGTGTATTTAAGAAGTAAGAATTGATTCGATTACTAATTTTCTATGAGTCATGAATTAAATGCATATAAAACTACTTCCTCTATTTTTATTGTCACATTTAGTCTATCTTAAGTCGAACATTTCAATCTTTGACCAATTATTTTAAAATCCTTATGTTTCACAATATATAAATTATATATTATGTTATTTTTTCAATAATAAATTTATTATGATATAAAACTATATATTTTTTAATTAATGGCCAAGATACATGTATTTGATTTATAAGACAACCTAAACGTGACAATAAAAACGGACGGAGTATAAAAGGAAACTCTACTCTTATAAAGAGTTTTATTCAAGTTTTATTTTATTTCGTATAACATGACAGTCTTAGAAACAACGCAATAAAACTTTCTACGATACTGACCTTATTCACAATAAATTGACTAAAACTCCCCTCCGAGACCGACCTTATCACACTCTAAATTGACTAAAACTCCCCTCCGAGACCACCTTATTCACACTCTAAATTGACTATTTCCTTCGTGTATCCCGAGTTCATCAGCCAAGAGTCTGTTGGAAGTTGGAACGCCGGTGAGTGGTAAGCGAAGGGAAGGATTCCTACGGCGCAACCAATTACACAACACAAAAAACCATCTACCCGCTCAATTTTTTTTTGAAACCATCTATCCTTGCATCGCGCATAAAATGAAGATGATTAGCTCAGCTCAGCAGCAGGATAAACTTCAACACGAGGTTCCAAAAATAGGCATAATTGCCAGCAGCAGGACATCAGAATTTAATCGATAGACTAATTGCAAAGTCAACAACCTACTGAATTGACAGTTTTTCATTCCACTTCAGTTAAACCTTAGACAACTAGTAGCCCCATATGTTTCTCCAAAAGAAAAAAGAAAAGAAAGAAAAAGAGTAGCACCCATATGGATTCTCCAGAGTCCAGGCACACCAAGTTACTATTGGTTCCCTGGCAAGGCAAACCTTATAAGGTCAGATCGGAATTGAAGAATCAAACCACATCTTGTTATAAGCTAGCAATGCATTGTGGGGTCTATTTATAAGAAATGTTATAGTTTTTCTTCAAGTTTCAAGTCATTTTTCTAACTTTAACCAAATTTATAGACATATATATCAACAATTACAATGTCAAAAATGTATTATCAATCATTTTCAGGGTGATTTTGAAACTAATTTGATGTCTCGTCGATCCATTCTCCATTGAACTTGAACAAACTTAGACTAGCTTTGACTATGGACAAACTAATGACCTATATATGATATGTCAGTATTGCTGATACAACATATATGTATTGAGAGAAAACAGGGCCAACAAAAACTAAACGACCATAATATGCCTCTAGTTCAAGTAACCAACTGCAGATATACATTGGTTAGCATAATTGCCAGAAACACACATTCACATCCAATGCAAACTAGTGTGTGAGCATTATTACAACTTCCTCGTATTCCAAAACAACTGACTACATTTCCAATTTAAATAAAGCAATATTACAGTACCTCAAAGCCAAATGAGCCCTTCCTCATCTTCTCCTTCATCTCATCTCCTCAGAAAAGCCAAAATCTTCCAATGCTTCCTCTCTTCCTCCTCATCGGCATCATCCATCATGTCTGAAACATAATTTTTTTCCCTTCAACCAGTGCTGAGCACAACAGTTTGTCCTTTGGATTTCAACATATCTTTCTGCAATTTTTCCATATTCTCCTTCCTGCGTTCTTCCTCCAATCTTTCCTTTTCAGCAATCCTCTTGTCAAGATCAGCCCTGAAACTTGTCAAATACCAATTAGTAAAACAAGGTCATATGAACACGAAGATCAGTCTTCTAACTGTACATCTGAGGATACAAAACCTGTAGGTTTCCATGTATTCCTGGCGCTTGCTTCTATAGCTTCAAAAATGTATTGACTCCCCACCAGAAATCGCAGATACTCCAACAGAGCGCAAATTCTTGTAGAATTCGTCAAGAACCAGAGAGAGGCTTCGGGTATATGTAGCGGAGTACGATTTGTCAGATTCCAAAGCTGTCTGAAATGCCTCAAAGTCTTGCATCCACTGGTTAGCAATGAAACAGAATGTCAGTGCCAGATAGTGAAAAGTCAAACTTGTCAAATTTACAGTACAATATAAGCACAGACTGGCTAATAAGTCAAGCAACACTATGAACAAAATTTAAGGTGTTACTACAAAAAACTTAAGGTCACAGACCAAATGTGATAGAACAACAACAAGTAAACAATACTATCATAATGGTATACATACTTCGATAGCAAACTCATGCTTGGCACATCACCCTGTTGAATGTCAGGACTAGAGAGCGAGTTTTGTAGAGAATACTGCAGGCATAAGCTGTTGCTCATAAAAGTAACAGGTTTGTTGATCTGGAGTGTCACACATATGCTACAACTGTTGGAAACGTAGATGCAAAAGCTTCAGTAACGATAGCTCCTGAAGCTGACCAAGTGAAGATTTCAATCTGACCAGGAGTGTCCACCAGTACATAATCCAATTGGTCTGCACGCCTTTCAATGACAGACACAACCTAAGAATGAATATTAAATGTCATATTACTGAAAAATAAAGGTAACAGGAATTTTTCTATATACCACCAGAAGTACAATATATTTTTTTCAAGAAGTTAAATTATTCAGTGTGGCATCAGATAAATTCTCTGCTGCTCCTATATTGTTGTGGACTGAACTGAGCACATTTTCTATGGGAGATTGCATGAAATGGTAAGAGATGACATGTCATCCAGAGTGTTTTATTAGCATATTTAATCCAGAGTGTTTTATTAGCACATTTAACCAAAGTCATCATTCACGAAGCATGCAATTCTGTCTTATCCAAACCTGTTATTAGTAGAAACTTAACAGTGCACAACATTCTTGTTACTACAGCTGATGCATTGGATCAGCAAATTGAAATATTGGCCCTGTGTAGAAGTGCAGTTCTAAAGCTATCTAAAATTCT